>JADHKH010000029.1:0-326070 GCA_019925625.1 Graphilbum ipis-grandicollis
GAGAAAGATATCATCACTGTCTCTATGCCTCCGCACTCATCTCATTTACTTCAACCACTTGACGTCGGATGTTTTGCTCCATTAAAGCGGGCGTACGGTCGCGAAATCGAGTTGTTAATGAAGTCTCACATTAGCCATGTAACTAAGACGGAATTCTTTATTGCCTTTCAATCCGCTTTTTTGGCCGTTTTTACAAAAGAAAATGTTAAGGCTGGATTCAAAGGAGCTGGCTTAATACCTTACGATCCAGAGGCCGTTTTATCGAAGCTGGATGTAAAGTTACGGACGCCATCACCTCCAGGCTCTCGTCCGACAAGCGCCAACCCTTGGGTCTCTCAGACACCACACAACCCAACAGAGGCAGTCTCGCAGTCTGAATTCATCAAAAATCGCATTACCGGTCATCAAGACAGTTCTCCAACACCAATTTTCAGTGCCATTGACCAGTTTACCAAAGGTGCGCAAGCAATGATGCACTCATACGCCTTATTAGCGGCCGAGGTTCAAACACTTCAACAAGCAAATGCGGCACTAAGCAAACGCCGGAGAGCAAAAAAAACACGTGTACAGCTTGGAGGATCTCTTACGGTACAGGAAGGGCATGATTTAATAGACGAGAAGGGCCTGCAAGAGCAAATACAGCAGGAAACGCGCGCGAGGAGTGGTCGGCAAAGGAGGGCCGAGCCAGGCGGACGGCGCTGTGGCACCTGCGGCGAGACAGGACACAATGCGCGCACTTGTCAGAAGGAAGTAGAGAGGTCTGATGTATATAGTTCTGAACAGTTTGAATTGATTCCACTTGTTGTGGTTGTGTAATTGAGCTTTATTGCTGTGAGGGTTGTGGGAAGTGGACCGCTCGCTTATCAACCACGTTATATGAGTCCCTATTCGCACACACCCATTTTCCCTAGCGCATACACAGATTCCCCATAACCCCATAATTTGCTCACCTATTAGCCAATAATATTAAGAATTCCTACTAGCGCATACTCATTTTCCCTAGCGCATACACAGATTCCCCACAGACCCACATTCGACATCACTGCGCTCATGACATTGACGATATTCTTACTTCGGGAAACGTCGTCAAAAAAACAGACATCGCTCCATTCTAGTGGCTGGAGAAAGATTTGGTATGTTTTTCATTCTTTTCTTACTTCTTCGCTAACCTTTTTAGTCTGTTAATGACTCGACACTTCTCATCGAAGCCCCGGCCATCGTCCAAAACACGCGAGGCAGACCTCGAAATACTGGCCCTTTTAGGCGTGCAGACGTCAGCGTTTTCCCTTCTCAGGCTACGATCACCGCGACGCCGATACTTCCTACTCAAACTCGGTCTCGACCTGAAAATCACAACGCGGGACGGAAACTAATTAAAGACTCTGCTAAACGTAAGCTTTCTTCATGGAAATACGGCGAAAGTTTAAAAGAGATGGATAAAAACGACTTTATTTTTGTCACATCTCACGCCGCAAGCTAAAAACGGCCAGCTTCGACATCGACGGTGCCTCCCCGACGTCGGTAAAAGCGACAACCGGCTATTCCAGCGGTTTAAGTGGACGAAATAGATGTTGAAGAGCAAGACCCTACACACCAGTTAGGACTTTTGCAACAAAGCAAGAAAATCACGGCGAAAGAAAAGGAAGAAGCTAGATTGGCGAGGGCAGGTTGGAGAGACGCAGTGCTTCAACAAAAGCCCACGGGCGCGGCGGCGTCAAAGGCGGCGGCCAGAAAGGCGGCTTTACAAAAGGCCCTACAAAAAGGACGCGTGAGAGAGGCAGCGGCGAGAGGCATTTCCGCTGAAGGTCTTACACCTATGCCAGTGGAGGAGAATGCGCCGCAAGGACCGTACAGCTTTCGCCGCCGCGAGCGAAGAATTAACTGGGCAGAGCGAGGCGCATAGTTCGCTAGTCAAAGCTCTATAATGTACTTGTATTACTAGTTTAATGCTAGGTATCTTTTCTAAACTCTCACTCACAAAAGGGCGTATACTACTAGTAAAAAAGGGTATAATAGCCTGATTTCAATCAGAACTTATACACGATGCAAAACATATTCTACGATATAGCCATAACTCAAATACCAGTCTTACATATTATTGGCTAATGGGCAAAGCTGTGGGTCTGTGGGGAATCTGTGTATGCGCTAGGGAAAATGGGTGTGTGCGAATAGGGACTCTCAACTATATAAAGGACATTCCGATTTGATAATTTAGTCAACTTATATGGATAAGGCAGATCAACGAGTAATGTGGTATAGTTATATAGTTATCCTTGCGAAGTTTTAAGCATTGTTTATTTATATATAGTATAGAGTTTTGTTTTTAAACGGCCATCAAATTTTACCAAGGCAGTACACAAAAATCGAAGACTGAGCTCAGTCTTGGTGCTTCAACACCTTTCCTGGGCTTTATATTGGCTGTCTCTTATCGTATAGGAAATATTTTCTTTTTCAGATAGTTTTTTGCGGTATTGATGAAAAATGGTTAATCGGGCGAGGTTTACGAAAGTGTCTCTTTTCTTTATACCTTTCGCTGCGTATGTTTTTACCTCTCCTCTTTTATTCCCGTCGCTTTATAGCGTTTCGCAGAAAAGGTCTTGAAAGATTCGTCGTAGTTTTAACGAGAGAGACAACGAGAGAGACAACGATAAAAGAGACCTGCCTTTGTGTTGCATCTATCAACCCCACATCTCCGAATCCCGAGCCGATTGTCCACGCTAGAAGCTTGATCTCGGGCTATTTTGACCCTGCACATTAACTCCACGTAAACCTACTTACTTTAGGCTGAAATGTCGGCATTTGGTAGCGGCAGATAAAGCGTTATGTTGTACGTTGTACACTACACGCGACGAATTAACAACACGTCATTTTGTTAAATGGCAGTGGCTTGGAGAAGAGTTGTTAATTTCGAAGTATCTTTTAACCCCATAGAACACTGCCTGCGAAGTCAGAGTGGCAACATGCGCATGTATTGGGATGCCATTTTGGCCACGTTTTTTGCTGCAGAGAAGGTCACCCGCTGCCATACATCTGCCGTTTTACCGCTGTTTTCAATCGTCACAGGTGTTAAGGTGTTGGACGTGACAGCTGTAAACCAACCCTTGGCTAGTGTGGAAGTCAGGCCCAATCTAATTGGCAAGTCACGACGACACAGCAAGAATAAGTATTTGTAATGTGACGGTTGCGTACACACATCTAGTATGGAGGAACAAGATCAGCTTGATGGCCTTCCTTCCACTGGACGGGTGGAATGGTCGATTTTTAGCTACGGGCGCGGTGGGTGACTGACAGGACCAATGGAGAAAGACATGATGGTGGTAGCTGGCCATATTAAAGAGGATATGTTATGGGCACTGAAAGAAACGACCACTGGTCCATTGGTCAACTTCCCGCTCTTAGTAGACTTTGCGTCAGTCTCTCGGCGAGATGGTAACGATTGGCCGACCATTGACCGAAGCCTTTTTTTTGGCGATGAGCATCCACGGCCGGCCGAGTATACTTATTGAGCCGGCTGATCGACCGGCGGGCGCCAGGGTCTTATGATGGCGCAATGATATGCGGTCCTCTTTGACGGTATAGTTGCCAACGCGCCGGCTATTAACTGGGCACAGCTCCTCGTCTCCGAACTCTGGCCCCAGGCTGTGATGCACGAGACAGCTACGTGGCCGCCCGCATGCGTGCTCTAGGCCATGGCCGATGCCAGCGTTGCCGTCTGCGACGGCTTGGACGGCCTAGTGGACGGTATTGTTAGCGCGCCTGGCCGTTGTGTGTTTGACCCTTACGAAATCGTCGGTAAAACGTTGTCTGCGACTGACTGTGATGGCTCATCTTTTTACTACCACTACAGCAGATGCCTACTTAGTGAACCAGATGATGCAGGGCACGTGGCGGCTGCCAGCCATTGTGGAAGCCGTCGACGGAAGCAACACAAATACTATCTAGCAGTTATGGTACAGCCTCCTTGCTGGTACCGACTTTACTGCTTTTGCTGTGACGCCCTGCCTTTTAAAGCGGCACGGGATTATATGTCGTACTTTTTAGCAAAAGATCCCTGGCTTGATACAACGGCGCTCTCTTACGCATTTGAATCCTTCTTCAATCAGTCAGAGCTAGGATTCGATTGGATTATCGGCACCAACGATGCTGACTTGCGTCACTTTTGAGCTTCGGGCACTAAAGTAAGTGACGAGTTGATCTTTCCCAATAAAAGCATTGCCTATTCTAATCGTGTTCTCGCCGCGGACTCAAACGCTTTTGGTAATTACCGGTATTTTGAGGCCCCCGGTGTTCTGCACTGTGGTGGGGGAATTGGGCCCAATCCGTTCAATATGTGTAGGGTACTCCACGACTGGGTTGAGCTTGGACACTACGCTGTCACTCGACGGTGTCACCACGGCAATCAATGGAACAGCTGGCCACCGCCCACTATGCTTATCCACAGGTAGCAGCATACCAAGGTGGTGACCCGGGCAAGTTTCCGACTTATAACTGCCAGTGGGACTTTAGTAATACGGACGAAGGGGGGAATGTAGAAAAACATGTGATGATAATGTTCAAGGAAACTATTGACAATGGCAAACTATCAATTGGGCAGTGTATAAGATTATCGCATCATTTTTCGCATGAAGTACTTACTTATCTTTACAAACATGCGGGGCTTAAATCCTCACCTTTTCTACAAAAGTGACTAAATTAGTAAAACAGCTGAAAAGGGCACAAGCGAGACGCAAAAATTGATGCGGGGCACAGACTTGCGGGGAATTGCCTAAGATATCATTATGAAAAGTAGCGTAGTGTACTATTCGCACCTAAAATAATTTCCAAGTGCCCCACATATTTTGATGCAGCTTTGTACAGTATACTTTAGTAAGGTGCGGATCATAGGTAACAAAGTTACGATTGGTATTTCTGTTTATCACCCTCACTGCCTTGGTTATATCAAACGCTAACATAATTGATAGGTTCACTTTAAGAAAATAGCTTTATAAAAAGATCAATGTCTGGAAATCCCGAGGTTTGGTCCCTGCTTCATGGCCAAGAGCCAATAATAGCAAAGTAATTGTTCCCGGTCTCCCCAACCGAACCGAGGACATCCTAGCCGGTCACCCCGGATATACCCCAACACGGACCCCACATTTGACTGCAGATCCTCTTACACGGTTATAGAATACACTTCGCCTTTTCGGCTTGTAGTTTTAACGCGAGGAGTACGAGAGGACCGAGACCCAACATAGAGGTAGGTAGGAAAAGGCTAGAAATTCTGTCATAGTATCGACGGCTGATCATGTTGTCTTGATAGTGCGATGACTACTTATAGCCGCTTCTTTCTCTTCTCAATCACTGATCAAGGCTTGAAATTTACGTCGTTCAAGTACAGCATCTTCTCCAAGTTCACATTATGGCTCTTCTTTCTGTCCTATATGGAAACTACTCGTCCTATGGTCCAACTGTCTTGGCCGTACTACCTTTGCTGGGCTTGCTCGTGTATTACATCTACCCCTACATTTTCACCTACGCGGCGCTGCGGTCGATACCTGCACCATTCCCGGCACAGTTTACAAACTTGTGGCTTCTCCGAGTCTGCCGCCGTGGGAACCGCTACCTCGTAGTCGACCAGCTTCACAAAAAACTTGGCCCTCTTGTTCGCATCCAACCCAACCACGTTAGCATCAACGATGATGCGGCCATCAACTCCATCTACGGCCATGGCAACGGCTTTCTCAAGAGGTGAGATTAGCCTTTTGTCAATTTTACTAAATAGCTTGATATCACTTATTAACAACGAAAGTGACTACTATGACGCTTTTGTAAGCATCCAACGTGGTCTTTTCAATACGCGCGACCGGGCACAGCATACAAGAAAACGCAAGATCGTTGCCCATACTTTCTCGCCCAAGTCTATCACTCAGTTTGAGCCCTTTATCCACCACAACTTGGAGATGTTTGTCCGCCAGTGGGATCGCATGATCACTGAGGGTACCGGCTCTAGTCAAACAGGTGCTGCCAGGATCGACTGTTTGAATTGGTTCAACTACCTGGCATTCGATGTTATTGGTGATTTGGCTTTCGGTGCACCGTTTGGCATGCTGGAAAATGGTGCAGACATTGCTGAGGTGCGAGCCTCGGCTGACAGTCCGCCCGTCTACGCATCTGCTATCGAAATTCTTAACCGCCGCGGTGAGGTGTCAGCCACAATTGGCATTTTACCGCAGTTGAAGCCGTACGCTGGCTGGTTACCGGACCCTTTTTTCCGCAACGGATCCAAGTCGGTAAATCAATTGGCTGGAATTGCCATTGCCCGAGTTCGCGAGCGCTTGGAGAGACAACCGCCTGGGAAGGATCTAGAGAATGGTCGCAAGGATTTACTCGGTCGCTTGATGGAGGGCCGCGACGAAAATGGAGCACCACTAGGACGGGAGGAGCTCACGGCTGAGGCACTAACCCAGCTAATTGCGGGCAGTGATACAACCTCCAACTCATCATGTGCTCTCCTCTATCACGTTGTCGGCACAGATAATGGACGTATTCTTCGAAAGCTTCAGGATGAGCTCGATGCAGCTTTGCCAGCCGGACAAGACGTGCCTACCTTTGAGGATGTCCGCAACCTCCCATATCTTCAGTGTGTTTTGAATGAGACACTTCGCTTCCACTCAACGTCTGGAATTGGTCTGCCACGGCAGGTTCCATTTGACAGTGCGGGCATCACATTGCAAGGCCACTATTTCCCTCCGGGTACTGTGCTTAGCGTTCCAACCTACTCTATTCACCACTCTACTGAGATCTGGGGTCCCGACGCCGACAAGTTTCGGCCGGAGCGTTGGGAGGAAATCACGCCACGTCAACGCAACGCCTTTATTCCATTTAGTCATGGTCCCCGTGCCTGTGTTGGCCGCAACATTGCTGAAATGGAGATGAAACTTATTGTTTCTACCTGGGTTCGCCGCTACGATGTACGCCTGTTACAGAACCATCTAGACACATGTGAGGGGTTTCTGCGTAAACCCTTGGGTTTGAACGTAGAGATCAAAAGACGCTGAGATTTTAGACAAACAACCAAACTATGGCTGATCTATGTAACTAAAACAGATAAAAGAAATGAAAATTGCAGTGTGATAATCACGTTTCATAGTTGATAAAATCGGGTTTTTTAGTCAATTCTATGCCATCTCTTACAGCTTATGCAAAGTGTATATCTATGCAACATACTTGAGCACTGTTAACTGACTATCCTGGCCGTGTATTAAAAAGTTTAAAGGTCATTGTAAAGACCACCCGAAAAAGAAGTAAAATTTGTCTTACAATAATCCAACTATCAGTTAACGATAAAGTCAGACATGACTACGGCCATGGATTTAACGCGGCTGTAGCTAGGGAATACGCAGGCGGCCAGGTTAGGAGGGTCTGTCTTGGCTTTTTGGTGGGCTAGGCTATCAGTACGCATGCATTGGTGGCCAGGGCACTAGACGATGCGTATGTCGTGACTTATTTTCTGTTGATTTGATTTATGAAAGACTGTAAAGCGTCATGATTCCATGGGGTATTTCACAGTACTCACTCGACTACGTGAGGGTAGCCTACTTATCCTTCAGATGGAGTAGTACTATTGATAACCGTTCAAGCACAAAAACGTTTGTCCCATAGGAACATAGTAGGGAAATAGTTTTTGCTGTATGTGAAATAACGACTACATCGTGACTGTTCGCTTCTTTATTTATCGGAAAGTAAATGATTCAAAACAGCTTCAGCCACTAAAGATGAAACCGAAGTACCTAGCAATTTTATGGTAGGTACAAAGCTTTCTCCAAAGCAAGTGGTGTCACTGTGCCAATTCAATAACACCTATATCAGCTGGTACATAGTCCTCATCATCTGGGTGGTAAGGATCACAGAATGACTCCTCAGTCTCATTAAGGTCCAAGCCCGCAATAAGAAACCTATGTTATATGTGAGTTTCGAAGCAGGTAAGGGAGCAGGGCTAGTAACTTACTTGTCCACGGAAAGAACCTCTAAGCCGGGAATGCAGTCGATTAATGCCACCAAGGAAAAGGAGATGCCAAAAGCCCAAACAAATCCAAACAGTGCCTCCAGGGTCTGAATACCCACCTGTCTGAAATTGCCGTCGAAAATAACACCTCCAGCAATTTCTACCCCGCCGTACAAAGCAACTTCCTTCTTTGCAAAGAGTCCAGTGCAAATTGTGGCTAAGACACCGCCAATACAATGTGTGGCGAAGGTGTCACCGTTGTCCACCCATCTCCAATGATGTGCCCACTTGGTGAATTTGATGCGCAAAGCCTGTCTACAGACAACGGCACCTATGACACCAAGAAAGAAAGACGTCGCCAGATCAACATATCCTGCCGCTGGTGTGATCATAACCAAGCCTGATAGTGCCCCCATATAAGTCGCATCAAGGCACCACTTTCCTGTCTCGTAAAAGTGAATTGAAGCCCAGGTCATAGCACCGGCGGAAGCACAAAGATTCGTCACAGACAGTGCCATAATGGATTGGAAGTTAAGGGTCAAAGTCGTTCCAGCATCAAAGGCAAGCCACGAGCCCCAGATTATGATGAGCGAAATCAACTGGTAGAATGTGTTTCCAGGTCGATGTAAGCGAATATGAGTTGGCGTCCGGATGGCAGATTTTCGAGACCGGAAGATTGGGTACGATAAATACAAACTGATTGCCATGGCTGTGGCACCGGAACATATATGAACGGGAGTGCCTAGCTATGCATCAGCTTAGATGAGAGTTGCTGGATTAAAAGAAGTCTTACCACCCGCAAAATCCAGCACCCCCAACTTTTCGCCCAAACCACCACCCCAGACCATGTGTGCCAGTGGACAGTACACAAACGTCCCCCAGAGCTGATTGAGGAATGTTAGTGTTTTGCCCACGTAAGTCACCATGTAAAAAGTTGCAGTTTCAAACGTACAAATACAAATGGGATTACTGGAAGTAATCGCCCCCGTTCGCAGAAGCCGCCCACTGAGATAGCACAGACAGTGGCCTCAAACACGAGCTGAAACTCGCTGAATAGAATGGCCGGAATTGTACCAACTGGCTCCGCCAGGACGCCACGATGGAGAGCATATTTTAGGCTGCCATAGACAAGACCGCCTTCACCATATGCCAAAGTGTATCCTATGGTCCACCACTGAATCGAGCAGACTGCGACAGATATTACAGCCAGCATGGCTGTTGAAACGCCGTTGCGCCGCCATGAATAGCCACTGTATGCAATGCCAACCTGATGAGCAAGAAGCCGTTAGCAGTCAATCCAGTAGGGTAGGAGCCTATTTACCAAAGAGAATTGGACAGTGTGATGGCGTGTGTAAATTACAGAATGACCTACCGCGGGTATAATAGTCCAGCAGATGGTGGTGCAGAACAGCACGAACAGCGTGTCTGTTCTATCACACTCTTCCCAAGCTTCAAGGATTGCCGATTTCATTTCACAAAAGATATGATGAATCGACAGAAAAGGTGTAAAGATAGCTACATCGTGTAGGTGCTGGCTAAAGAGAGCTCCAGGTTCGTACTCCGTACTCAATAAATAATCTGCGTGGCTTAGATGGCGAAGCCAGGGTATTGAAATCTGGCTAATGGAGCATCGTAATTGGTCGGGAGGATTTTCCGTTTCTGCAAAAGTATGGTTGTTTGCCAGATAGACCAGGATAGATTTCACTGCCTTTAATGATTGGTCTTCTACTTAGGGATAATATCAAATGCCAAGTACGCAAGATATCAATGTTGGATCGGCGCTCTGGACTTTTTGACCTCTTCAGGATTAGCTCTGCTTTTCTCTTATCTATGGGCCGCAATGTTATCATTTGCGTCTGCCCATCCCAGGGCGCTCTGGCAATATGGGATAAGCATGATTAAAAGAGAACCATTGCCCGTGGCCAGTATGTACAAAAGTATCGTGCCCGTCTTTTTTTCCTGTAATGCCTTGGGCCTGCCTGCTTCATGCCATCCAAAATGACAATCACGAAAACAAGCGAAAACGAATCCGACACGCCGCCTTCCAAGGTGGAGGCTGGCACCGTGTCGGACATTACTGATGTTGATTTTGTCAATATCCTTGGCTACAATCCGGAGATGCAGCGTAACCGATCCATGTTTACGCTTCTCTTCCAATCACTTGCTATTGCTGCCGTAAGTCGGCTCTTTACCATTATATCGTTATTCCCGATGTTCTAACGCGTTAGGAAGATTCCGTATGGATTTGGCGGCCCGCTGATTAGCGCCATCTACGGCGGAGGTATGCAGCCGGAGGAGTTGAGTTGTGTAAATGGTAAAGGCTAACAATCATGTCAACAGGGCAACTTCCCATGTTCGTTGGTTGGATCGTGGTTCTTATTGTGGATCAATGCGTTGCCATGTCGCTGGCAGAACTTGCATCGCGCTATCCCACCTCTGCCGGGCCTTACTACTGGTCATTCCAGCTTTCAAAGTCGAGCTATCGCAAGCTACTGTCATTCGTGACCGGTTGGACTTGGTTGGTTGGCAATTGGACAATTACCCTGTCCGTTAACTTTGGCTTCGCCTCTCTTCTTGCTGCCACCATAAACCTCTATCTTCCAAACTGGGCTGTAACGGACTGGCAGGAGCTACTCATTTTCTACGCTGTCTGCCTATTTGCCTTTGTTACAGTGGCCTTTGGAAATAAACACCTTCCCCTAGCAGATACATTTTGTGCTATCTTTACCCTCATATCTATATTCGTCACGCTTATCTGCCTTTCTGTCAAGGCAGGTGTCGGTAGACACTCTGCGAGCGATACGTTGGTAAGATTTTACCTTTTACTACGTGCTATTGGCGCAGTACTGACACGCTACAGGGCGCATATGACAAATCCTTGTCCGGTTGGAATGGCTTCTCTTTCTTTATAGGAATGCTTCCTTCCGCTTATACGTACGTCGCTCATCTTACTAACAAACTGCTACCTTTGCAGCCTGACTTTGGCGCTAACTCCAACAAAAGCTTCTCTGCAATTGGCATGGTTTCTTCCATGGCCGAAGAGTGCGAGGATCCGGCTGTCAAGCTGCCGCGTGCTATATCATTGAGTGTGCCTGTTGGCGGCATTGCCGGCCTTTTTTTCGTACGTGTATCGCCGCCCCTTTTATAACACCATCTCGATAAAGTCTGACAAGTCGAGATAATCCCAATATGTGCAACTATGCCAGCACTGGCCGATATTGTCAACGCACCTGTTGGCCAGGCTCTTCCATACATTTTCGGGGCGGTAATGGGAACCCCTGGTGGAGGTCTTGCTCTTTCTGTGCTTGTCTTGATTGTCACACTGTTTTGCTCGATATCTATCACCAATGCAGCATCTCGCTGCACTTGGGCCTTTGCTCGTGACAAGGCCATCCCGCTCTCACGACTGTGGTCCAAGGTCAACAAAAAACACGGTACTCCTATATGGGCCTTACTTCTCACTACCATTGTTCAGGTTCTTCTTGGTCTAATCAACCTCGGCTCGTCATCGGCATTTTTGGCTTTTGTATCTGTCGGAGTTATCTCTCTGGCAGTTTCTTACGCCATTCCTATCGCCATATCGTTAGCGTCCTGCCGCAAGAACATCATGGGCGCACCGTGGATGATGCCCAGTTTTCTTGGGTTTGTAGTCAACATTATTTCCATCGTATGGATTATGTTCGAAACCGTTCTTTTCTCTATGCCTACCGTCCTGCCTGTCACGGAAGTGAGCATGAATTATGCTGTGGTTGTGTTTATTGGGTTCATGTTGCTGAGCGTTGTCTGGTATGCTATTTATGCACACAAAGGTACGTCCCTATTTCTACCACCCTTGGTTGGCCATGGTGATATATTTTCTAATAATCTTTACAGTATACAAAGGCCCGCCAGAGTCAGCTGGTATAAGAGTTGAAGCACATTGAGTTAATCACTACTGTGGAGGTAGAAATAGATTTCTAAACACCTTCTAACTACTGATAATATAACATGCTCTTTTTGGAAATGTCTTGAATGATATGGATGGTCACATGCTTGCAACAAGCTAGGTGCGACATCTATTGACATGTATCAACCTCGGATGGGATGCAATGTAGTGACAGTCTTAAGAACACGAAATGCCAGACGGAACATTGGAGCAGGAGCTGTACGTCTTTCCGCCTGTAACGACCACATTGGACCATTCCCAGCCCGTGCAGCTGCTGCTACTGCCGCATGTCACAACAATGTCATATCCAGAGCTCGAAACAGCACCGCTCCCCGAAATATTTTTAATGGTAAGATCGGTAATTGGCACACCGCTCGTGGCAGTACCTTGAAGATCACCACCAGAATAGTTTTGCTCGATAAGTATTCCGTATCTGGGAGTTGTTAGTCATGGGCTTTGGGAGTGCCATGTAGAGACGTTATTTACTTTGAGATGCTTGAAAGAGTGATGGAGCTGTAAGTAACGTCTGTTATTGACCCCGTTGCTCCTTTGACGGCTTTGACGCGGATGCCTACTCAGTTCAGTCAGAATTTATATCTCCTTTGCCACACGAAATAAACATACCGTTCACGGAATTCTTCACAACATTGTTATAGAATGTCACCGTGTCCACAACATTGTTTGATCTGCCACCAACAGAGCCAATCGACAAGCCATGGCCGCCGGAGCACACCGAGTTTTTCACCGTGATATCCTATACATTAGAAATTGCGTTGCACAGGCATATGCCATGACTGAAAAACCCACCGTTCCGGAATTAATGGCCACACAATCGTCTTGATTGTATACATTGGCTCCATCAATGACAATGTTGCTGCTGCTTCCGATATCAAAGCCATCCGTATTATGGCCGCCATTGTCATCTCCATCAGTGTTGTCGATTGTCATGTCGGTGATGGTTAGACCGTCACATCCGTTTATACTGACAGCTTGTACTGGCGTGTTTTGAATGTGTAGGTTGGTGATGGTAGAATCAGTCAGGCTATGCGCGTAGAAAAACTTGGGCTTTGTTACGCCGCCGTTGCTGCCTTCCCCATCCCACCAACGAGCGCCACCACCATCAAGATAAGCACCAGAAGCCCCCTCGATGGTAATTCCTGTGCCTTTAATCTGAAGAAGAGGCCCGTCCCATTCAGCATAACCCCACGACGTCTTTCCCTGGAAAATCACCTGTGTATATGAATGAGTGATGATTCAATTTATAATCACTAAGCTAACTCACATGGGTATTGTCGTTTAGGTTGGAGAGATCGAGTGTAACTCCAGACGGTACTGTAATACCGGAGAGAACGATAGTAGAGCAGGAGGCTTGAGACTTGCTTGCTGAGGAATATCCTTTTGAGCCTGTAAAGGTGCATGTAGTAGCTCGCTTGATCATTTCTGCACTGGGGGGTGGGGTAATCGCTGGTCCATCAGGAACAACCGGTGAGCAGTTGACGAAAGCCGCAAGGGCTGTCAACAGAGCGGTATAGGCGGTAATTCTCATCGTGTTGAAATTCTGCAAAATTCACTTCAAGATGTACAACCTGTGTATGGATTTTACATCTTTCTGAACATTCACATTAGAGACTGTCTTCTATATATGTTTAGTTTTTCGGTCAAAATAGGTTGTATTCTATACGTCTGCGTGCAAACTAGTTACTTACGCAAAAAGAGTGAGCCAAACATTACTTCCGTCTTTTTACAGTCATTGTTCCTCCAATAGTTGACTAGATTAGTTGCCCCCTGTTACTCGTCTAGCATCACGGCATAACCGCATACGGGGGACACCGAAAGCTGTACCCTAGGCCTTCCTCTAGCAGATGAAACAGCAAGGGGTTTTCCCCGTATTTTCCCCGTATTTTCCCCGCAAATTCAAATCGACGATGCGGCCGATTGGTGGTAATTTGTTCGAAAAGGAAGAAATATAGCTTACTATCTATCTACGGTATCGGAAAAGTTACTGCAAATACCGGGCGTTAAAATTACTCTATACTTTACAACTGGCAGGGAAAAACATATACCGGTACAGAGTGGATAATATATTGGGTTTGGTGATAGAGACACTATAAACAATTGGTGGACTAATAGCGTTAAAGCATCGGAGAGATTAAGCGCATATAAACAAGCAGATCGTTCCAAGATGGGGTACTTCTTACATTACAACAATATGCCACGAGAATATATACGGCATTCTGTATCCGCAGTTCTTTTTTTATCATTTCGTCCATTTCGTTTTCAACTGTATTCTCTCCGTCAAAATGTGGCCACTAGTAGTCCTTCTCCTTGTGTCTACCGTTTGGGCATCATCACGAACAACTGCCCCTAGTGGTAGCATTACTGTATGCAGCTCGGGCTGCAACTATAATACAGTATGAGAAAAGTGATACTTCCTGTCCGTGCGAAGTGGCGCTGATATATGCATTAGATCCAAGGCGCTGTAAGCTCGATATCAACTTCGTCAACAAGCACTCACAGTATATTTATATTCTCTGGGACCTATACCGAGCAAGTGACTATTCCATCACTAGCCGGCAAGTTGAATATCTATGGCTATACAACAGACACATCCTCTTACACCAGCAACGTCGTCAATCTACAATGGAGTTCAAGCCTCGCCAGCGGTGCAGCTGATGATGAGCATACTGCTGCCCTCATTAACTTATCACAAAATGTTGCCGTATATAACATCAACATCAAAAACACCTATGGAAAAGGCTCTCAGGCTGTAGCTCTTTCGGCATACAACACCTACCAAGGCTACTATGGTGTTGGCTTGTATGTTTACTCCAACAAAACTCAAATACTTCTACAAAATCACCGCTAATCTTTCAGATATGGATACCAAGACACACTCTTGGCTCAGCTAGGGAATCAAGTGTACGCAAATTGCTACATTCAAGGGGCGACAGACTTCATCTTCGGCCAGCATGCACGCATTTGGGTAACTAAAAGCACGCTTGCCGTTAGCGCTGCTGGATATATCACCGCTAATGGCCGGCCCGATTCTTCTGATACCAGCTACTACGTCATCAATGATAGCACAGTGAAGGCTGCCTCTGGTTCATCTGTTTCTGCTGGAACAGTCTACCTTGGCCGTCCTTGGAGCGAATATGCTCGGGTGTGTTTCCAGTCGTGTTCCCTATCTAGTATTATCAACAGCGCTGGGTGGACTCAGTGGAGTAGTAGCACTCCGAACACAGATCATGTCACTTTCCAGGAATATGGTAACACTGGTTCTGGTGCGAGTGGTACAAGGGTATCGTTTGCAACCACACTCAGCTCCGCTCTTACCATTTCATCTATCCTGGGAAGTAGTTATACGTCTTGGGTCGACACGTCCTATCTATGATTCGCTCTATTGGGTTACCGCTTCGTTTTATGGCTGTCAAAACTACTGCCTTGCTATTTTTCTACCGCGCCAATTGACTGGGCTAAGCAGAAATTCAATCCAAAAAGAAGGGAAAGGTGGGGGTTATGCTACCATATTTGGATAAAGCTACAGAACTTCCTCCAGCGAGGCATCTTTTGATATGTGTCCAGTTCGAATAGCTCTTCCTCAGTCAAAGTTCGACGCCCAGTTTTCAAGTCGGCCGTCTTAGGATTGCGAATCTTTGTGCGGAATATAAGCTTATATCCAATTCCAGATCCCAAGATCAGTACCGTGCCAAACATGTATTGAAAGAAGTAATATGCCGTGGGTTTCGTTGCTCCCTGTGTAGATGTTTTCTGTATGAGTGACACAATAATCGCCAAAGTTAACAGGAAATAGGAGACATACAATCGGGTACAGAGCCAGGTAGAATGAGCATCCCAAATAGAGCGCACAGCATGTGAGCAACCAAAGCGGTGGAAACGGCCAGAGAGAACATTTCCACGCGTGCTCCTGTCGGAAAAGAGGATCGTTTTGTGCTTTCAGGGCGGCTCGGAAGCGAAAGGAAGTGACCGCCACGAAAACCCAGACCATAAAGTAGCCAGTGCTTGCAATTTGAGAGAGCCAGCTGAACACGGTGGTACCGCCCCCGCTGAGATTTATATAGGACATCAAGACGGTCATCAAGGTCGTCACGATAAGTGACGGTACGGGGCGGCCTCTGGCATCGACGCGGGCCAAGGCCCGAGGAATAAGCCCTTGGAGGGCCATTGAGCGTAGGATACGCGAAGCAATGTAGAAGCTTTCCACTGCAATCGACGCCACGGCCACCATGATGACAGCATTCAGAAAATCGGGCAGCCCGTTAATACCGGCCTGTCTAACAGCAATGACGAATGGAGACGCCGTCACTCCGCTGTTTCCAAAAAGACTAGGGTTCAGAGGAGATACTAATAATCCTATGAAGAGCATAGAAGTCAAGTAGATGGCGGTGACCCGGATGGGAATGAGGAAGGCGGCATGGCCGACAGAGTATCGTGGATTCTTCGTCTCGCCTGCCAAGAAGCCGGTGAAAGTATTGTCTTGGGACCACAAGACGTATATTAGTTGCGTGAGCCCGTCTATAAACTCAATTGTACAGACTTAAAAATCACACACCTCCAATGGCGAGGACAGCCAACAGTGCGCTCTGTGCAAATCCCTTGAAATCGTTTCGAAAAGCAAGACCAGAGGTCCAGTACGAGGTGTCTGCCCGGTGGCCCCGAGGTCCAGCGCCAAGGACCAATGCAAAGGCCGTGATCAGAAAGATGACTAATGTAACAAATTTTAAGATGGCTGCAAAGTACTCGAACCAACCAAAGGCAATATTAGGAAGAACAAATAGGATGCCTATTAGGACGAGAAATATAGTGACTAGAACAGACTGTTAGATAAAGATCGAATTGATGGCATAATTAAAACATTGACACTCACGCCATGCTACCTCCGGTACGCGGTCTTGAGCCCAGTAGTTCACCACGGTCTTGAAAAAAACAGCTTCCGCCGCAATAACTGCCGTCCAGCCCAACCACATAGAGAATCCGGCAGCAAAAGAAAAGGCCGGATCGACAAACCGGTCAGCAAAATCGATAAAGTTTCCCGATACCGGGAAAGCAATCGTCATTTCACCGAGTGTCTGGTGAAGTGCCCAAACGGATGAGCACACTACGGCAAATCCGAGAAGCAAATTGGCCGGACCGCCTCTCATAAGGTTTTTGCCGGACGAGATGAAGAGTCCGGCTCCGATCTGCCCACCAAGGGAGATGACCTGTATAACAAGAATCGCAAGTCAGCTGGGATTAACATACTGGTATGGGCTACAACGCACATGAATCTGCCGAGATGTGAAATTTCGATGATACTCTCCGTCACCTCGATCCACAGGGACAATTTCGCCAAGCTCAATCTGTGGCGTCACAACCACCGCCGAAGGAGACTTGTCCAGGCTTAGGCGCTTTTCGTTTACGGTGTCCATCTTTTCAAAAAATTAGTAGGAACAGTACCCACAATCAAAAGCTTGTAGCCCAAATCTTCAAACAGAAACTGGGTGGAAAAACCTATGTGTCTGCCCTATATACATTAGAATATAACCTAGATCGGTTACCCTATCAAGAAGGCATACTTTGCCCGGAAGCGAATTCTCAACGACAGCATGAGGCTGGCTTATCTCTCCTGTCACAATACTACGGGTTCTCCACTTCCAACGTGACAGAAATCGGCGAACATTCAACGCCGAAAAGGGCCGCGAGGAAGGTGGATGCGCCGGCGGAGACAGCCGAAACGAAGAGCCAAGACTGAAGAGTAAAAACGTGGGGACGTACTGTGTTTGGTCGCCTAAAGCTTCCAATATTATTCCCGTTATATTATTGTAATTAGACGGAGTCAGTCTAGCCGGGTAGTGTATGGCTATTAGAGCAATGCTGTGTTACCGGTGCTTCACAATTGGCTGTGATAGCCACGCGAGATTATGTGCTACAACTGCCCGAGAGCCATTTGACACTGCCTGGCTAAATCAACTTAATAGATTAGTGTAGTTGGAGGAAAGCATAGAAGCTGCACCGTCGCCGATGAGAAGAAACTAAGCTGAACAAGCAAGGGAAATCAATACATTGTCTAAACCTGTATGCCTCTAGTACGGCCATCAATCCATGTCTACGATGAACCAGTCCTAAATTTGTTTAGCCGTCGAACGCCAGCCTGGCATATCGTTTAGGTCCTCGCTTGGAAATGGGTGTGGGTTATCCTCCAAGTTGGCTGTCCCTGTCTCTGGCCGCCACTTCCACTTCTCGGCTATCTCGGGGTCCAGTGTGCCCTCCATCATCTGTGCAATGTAGTGTCCGATCACGGGCAGAAATTTAAACCCGTGGGCAGAGCCGCCGACTGCAAGCTTGAGGTTTTGATGGCTCGGTGATGGGGCGATGAGGAAGTTGTAGTCGGGCATGTCTCCATCCCTAACTCGAGAAATCGCGTCAATAAGGGCTCAAGTGAGAGACACTGAGACAGATACCACATACCAGCAGATTCTTGTTGTGTCAAATCTGCGCTCCGATAATTCTGGAACGACCTCCTTTAACCACTCGCGCAACCGAGCCTCGATGGGCTTTGGGATGTCGTCTGTAGCGTTGTCGGATCGGTAACGCGGAAGTGATATATGCGGGTGTGATGGCGCATAGTTTGTGACAAAGTGCACCGCGGCGACCTTCACAATTCCGTCTTCTTGTGGTGGGAAGCACATTCCTGTGTAATCCCATGTCAGCCCACGATAACAAGAGTTGTTGCAAGGAGCGGAGATGATTTTTCTCACCTCCTTCTAGATGGTCAATTATGGGTATGTCTTTGTACTTTTCCAGCTCATCCGGCGCAAGTTGGATATGGCCCACGGCGTGTCCTTTGGCCACGATCTGTCCCTTTAGGTCAATCAGGCCGCCAGCTGCAGCTCCCGCGGAAAGTAGGATCTGGTCGCCAAAGTGACAAGTCCCATCGGCACACTTCACACCGATGCAGCGAGACATTTCATCGAAGAGAAATTGGACGGCATGTCCTGACTCGCCCGATATATAACGAACACCGCCATGGACTGCCTCATTTGCCATGCGTCGGATTCCTTCCCCAGCGTTCACCCAAGCTGCACGTTCCGTCCAAAACGACTTCCAGTTAGGTAAATCACCTGCCAGTGCGGGCCACCGCCGATGAATTTCGTCCGTTGTGATCGGCCGGGCCGGCTGTACGCCGACATTTTCTGCTGTTTCGATAGAGCGGCTTACAAATGGCAGTGACCGCTCGGATGCACCTATAATCCAGCCACTTTCATGGAACAGACCTTTAAACAGGCCTTTTTGGTCACTCCAGATTCTCTGCGCATCGCTGGCCAGCTTGGTGTAAAGAGGCTCTGGGTACTCTGTGCGGACGACTTTGTTAAGGTCATTCCCAGCCGCCTCAATGGACGGCGTCGGCCATCTGTCTAATACGATGACGGACTTGTAGCCCCTCTTCGAGAGATGGTAAGCGGTGCTCGTTCCAAAGGTTCCACCGCCCACGATGATCACCCTATCAGATGGCTTGGAGTATGTCATATCTTAAGACTGGGAAGCATTGCGAAATAGAGATCAGTTATAAGGTCATTACCATTAGCAAGCGTGGTCATTGATTATTGTACGATTACTTTGCCTTCATCCTACTTCTATTCCCTCCTCTTTATGTACACAAATCTTCCCCTTATGTGTTTTTTATTCGGCCAGATTTGCTCCTTTAATTATTCTGTCACGGTTAGGGCAACTCGATGCGCTGTAACATCACTCGCTATTTTTCCGCAAAGCCTGCCAACTTGGTCTACTCGTATCTTTCAAGATAGGTGCACTCCGCTCCTAACCCGCCCCCTCTCCCCGGCACATGTGTGTATCTTCGAGCTAATTCCGCCACAACGTATGTTGTAGATCGGCGGCAGATTTCCCGAGGCAGGTCGATTCGCCGATGAGTGGAGCAATGATAAGGGGATCTGACGAGGTAAGAAAACATCGTACTATCGGACTTAATGAGTAATGATATTCATAACATTACTTCACCACCAGGCTTCATTTTGCCCTTCCCGTTTCCTTTGTCCCTGTGCATCCAGTGCATGCATTATTCAAATTACACTGATCAATTGGCCACTACCATTCACAATAATTCGGAATCTAACAGAGATGGGACAAAATCAGGGGCCACCACGAGAACAAAAGATCAGCTGGATCAGCCGAGGGCGGTCAGGCTGCTGGAGCTGCAAAGGTTTCTCTTCCCAAGAACAACATTGCCTTCTCTCTTTCTCCACCTTTTTGGAAATTGCTGACCTTTGTCTGCTTGCTCCATAGGCCGTAAAAAGAAATGCCCAGGTAAGATGATAAATACGGTGTGTAAACACCAAATAAATGTGCAAAAAGGCAAAACGCTAAGGGAATGGCACAGGGGAAATGCCTTCATGTAGTTCCTGTATTCGGAGAGAGATAAAGTGTGATTACGGTTTTCGTCTAACCTGGCAAGACGAGGCGGAGTCTGCTGGCATCGCATTTGGTCGGGCCGGCCTTAAGAACCGGCGTGGCCCTCTCAAAGAATGTGGTGTTGCTTCAGAGTCACCACCGGGTTTTCCAAATGACCACTACTTGCTTCCCTTAGCCCGAAGTTCTTTCGGGCGACATTGGCTTAATACTACATTTACTGATGTCTCAAGGCTATGTCTACCGGCAGGTGATGCCAGAGAAGATGACCAAGGCTTTGTTGCGCCCATACCTACACGCTGCAAATCGGCCTTTCAATCTCTGCCGCGTGGACTGAGTGCTCTGCCTGGCTTACAGGAGGATGATTCGAGCTATTTTCTTGAATACTGTCAGTATAGTCCCACCCAAACGGACTTACACTTCCATTGATGAAGCATGCTAGACATTCGAGTATATTCCCAACGCCGTGTCTTAACCAAGAACGCCGCCAATCCATACCAGAGGGTCATCCTTCCTCTTTCATTTCATTCCCCTGCCCTCATGGATATGGTCATTGCTTTTGCATCCCATGACATGCGCAACCAGTTCCAGGGCAAAGACTGTCACCGGTACGACATCATTGTTCTGCGCCACAAGTTACGCTCTATCCGGCTCGTGCAGGCGCAGCTGGCCACCAGCCAGAACATCAGTACGGGTATCCCTTATTCTACTACAGAAGAAAAAGTCACTCGTGATGCGTTGCTTTTAATTGTTACCCTACTCGGTATCCTTGAGATTGCCAACAACAGCACACATGAGTGGGTTCTTCACATGAAGGGCGCCCTATCCATAGTCCGACATTACCGTGAACTGTACGGTGAGAAAGCCTTTAGTCGTGAGGTACTAGAGTTCGTGTCAACTTGTTTCTCTCTAAGGGATACATTTTTGGCCACAACGCAAGGCGACCCCTTGCACGATGGCGAGGAGTTTCGCGGTTGGTTGGCGGAAACCGGATCGGCCTGTCCCGCTACTACAGGCATGCCCGAGCGTTCCCGCATCAGCAGCTACACTGGCATATCGCTGGAACTGCTTGACATCATTGCCTCCATTACGTCAATGGTCCGTCAACGGCGCCACTCCTTTGCAACTAAGACGCAGACGCAGACGGTCACTTTAGCAACTCAGAGCCACTCTCTTCACGTCCGGCTTTTACGGCTGCGACAGTGGTCTGATGAGCCCGACCAAAGCAACTTGGTTCATATCAACGCGGCCGCATTCAAAGAGGCTGCATGGATCTACCTTTGTCATGCCCTGTGTGACACGCCTAGCGAGAACCTAGCCATTCAGACACAGCACCTACCGCGTCTTCTCTCCCTACTGGACCACGTGCACCGCCAAAGTGACCACCCGGTCGGCTCAAAGCCATATCCAATGTGGGCTCTCTTTGTGGCGGCCTGTGTTTCCCAGGAAGATTATCGGTCCGACGTAATATCACGATTTATGGATCTGCGTGAGCATCGGCCATTCAGCAATGTTCCTGTGACAATGGCAGCCGTTGAAGCAGTGTGGAAAAAGACAGACTTGGAGCGAGGAGTGAAATGGAACCACAGCAGCGGCAGTTCCAGCGGTGCCCTTCATGATGACGCGAGTGCTCATGGCAATGCGGAATCTATTCTAAAAGGAGAAGGAAGTGAAGGACTGGTCTGGGAAGGTGCCTTGCATCGGCTCGGATGGATGATGGCGCTGACTTGACAGGTGATCTCGGTTCTCACTCCAACATGCGGCTTCTCTTTCGATACTAAGGATATTTACGAGAGCTGATTTTCATTGGAGCGATAAGTACTAATTTATGTTTGCTGTTTTGTGACAGGCAGTTCATACAAACTTCACACCCTTTGCTCTCATCTTTGAAATCATAGCGATCAACCCTACGGCCAAACTGATTACTATTCTAAAACATACCACCAGATATGTTTCTCAAACTCCTTGGTACTGTCATTCATAACTATCACACGGATATAAGCCTGAACTTATTCTGCTTTTGGCTTGTGAGTCCGTATTTGAATACGTAGCCGTAAAATACTCCTATCGTAAGAGCTTCCCATCCTGTTCCGTGGTCCGTATCGAGTGTGTGCATTGTTGTATTGTCCACACAAGTGGGTACGTACTTCCCGTTGATAACTGCCGCCAGAAGCAATACAAGCTTAATATAAATCTTATATAAACACGTATTTCAACGTACACGGACTCTCGAGGAAGGCAGCCAGGCCAGTTGCCATGAGTAAAAGCATATGCAAAATTCTAGATGTAAGCGGTAATACATTACCCTGCATACAAATCCCCGTAATTGTAAAGTTTCTTTGGCTGCCTAAATATACGCGTATTCCATATTCTTTGCCGCAGCGCCCGCATAGCATTTCACGTCCGTCTCGCCTATATTAATACCTTCTCCGTGCCTTTCACAGCTGTTTTTATTAATAAGGCTCTCTGATAAATAAGGGCAGGACTTGGGCCTTGTATATGTGCAGAGGTGAAACGTTTTACTGGCGGGTAACAAAAGGTTTTATCTTTAAAAAGGCGCATATCTTTATTCTTATCATAAGGCTGTATCATTATAAAAGCACCTTACTGCTTATCGAGTATTAATCACAAACAAAACTGAGACGAGGTATCTAATCTGTCGATTTTCGTCAAATATTTAACTTCATGGTCTAGGTCTACCCTATATCGTATATATGTAAGTACCAGTATCACACATATAAAAAGCGGCATAAAAGAAAACTAGTTTTTTCCCACTTCGTTTTGAAGACTTAAAATTGAGGTAAAACTTCCAACGTTATAATGTAAACCATGTAAAGGTGTAATGAAAAGGCGACAGTTTTAAAAGAAACTAAGCTTGTATCTTTAGCCAAGATGCCCGGAAAGTACCTACAGTTTTGTTGTGCGGCCTAGTGTATACTGCCCGAATAGACTGCCCAGCTAGACCAACTTTTACATACAGCTATAGCTTTATAAACTAAGCTAGTTTAGCCAAGCATTGATATAGCTACTTCTTTGTGCGATCCCTTTATCGGTACCAGGCCGGTACCTTTCCAAGGGGCTATTAGAGACGTAACACAAGGCTGTCTACGTTGCGGTAACAGTTTCACAGTAACGGGTAGTCTGCAGGCTTAAGAATTAGCATGTTCAGTAATAAAAATAAACTTATAATATCCTTAAGGATGACTACGGGCTAAAAGTAGAAGTTGTATATGGCCTATGGTGTGGGTAAATAAGATGGCATCGTCAAGCCGTGCCAAGCCAAGGCCAGTCGTGCTAGCCCCTTCGCTTCAAAAACCCGGCTCTAATTCCCGTCTTGGTGCTTTTAAAGCTGCCTTGTGTCATACAGAGTATTTTTGTGCCTCGACCGTTCTCCCTCTCGACACGCCAGGGTGTTTTGCTCGGTTCTTTTCATCCATTGCTTGAATGGAAATATTTATACTGCCTTTTCCCGTTAAAAAAACCTGTTTTTTGTGCTTTTATTGTCCTATCGTTAAACAAAAGCGCCAAACAATTCACATGTGGCTTATGTACGGCATTCACAGAATTGCTGAGAATGGAGAGTTGTAGCACCGGTGGTTTGAAGGAAAGCTTCGAGCGTCTAGATTCCTAGAGGCTGATTTAGAAAGACCATTGTATAATTCGTACCTCTCTGCATTCCATCCCATACTACTTGGACAGCTAAGTTTCCACTAGTGACAGATCACCGGGCCGCATCGAGATTTGATTAACTTGGACAAAGAACCCTCACCTTTGACTAGGCCGTCTTCTGGGGGAAGGCGCGCAAATCCGCTGGCCAGGAACGCGTAAAAGAGAGCAGCCAATTGCGTTGACGTATTATCACATGACGATCGCCTTTTAGCAAAGTAAGCGTAAGCCCCGAAGTAGTGTAGAGTAACACTGTCATACAGGCAGGCACAGGGTCGCATCCGTCGAACCCTTATCGTGCTGATACAGCGCCTATGTATCGCCCCGCAGCGGCGATTGAAGCAGCGGGGTTTGTCTCTCCCGCTGCTTTCCTTTTACGAGGACAAGGACGAGGTGCCTGGACGGCGCAGCTTGCCCCACCTGACCAACCCCTTGCAGTCGATGCTTGCGGTGACAGGCTGTTAAATGTAGCTTGTACCTGTACCTGTACCTGTATCCGTACCTGTGTGCCTGTGCCTATTGTAGTTCTGCCGTGCTGGCTTAAATTAAGTCATTTTTGCTGCAAAGTATGAGGGATTAGCTACTCCATCTTTTTCTATCTGCTTGACTGGATGCGGCTGCCTTTTTCACGTCTACTATGTTTGCACACGGCCAAGCAAATAAAATCGTAGTTTCTTTGATATTTGCCGAGCTTTGCTACACTCCATCCACAGGTCTGACACGTATATAGTCATGTGTATTACGGGCAAGCAGCTGACGCCTGGTGGATTACACAGCGCCGGCTGGTGCGATAAGCAACCAAATACTGTCAGGACAGGAGCCTGTGCCCAACAGACAAACGAGGAGTAGGCAACTAGCCCTTGCAAAGAACCTGTTATTCCAACACCACTTGGTGCTGCATCGGTGCCTTGGGTTTTAAGATTTATCGAAGCCCAAGGAAGACGAAAACAAAACGAACTTGACACAAATTGATGAAAGCGGATGGATGTAATAAGGAAGTATGTTGAGGGAGAAAGGCATTAGGCGGTGGATTATAAAGTGGTAATGAGAGATAAAAAGGGGTTAAGCCAGACAACCAAAAAAAAGAACAATGAGAGGGGCACAAAAAGGAAAAAAATAGCGGAGTGTAAAATGCAAACAAAGAAATAGTAAAAAAACATGTTTTAGGTGCCTTTTATTCTTGCCTTAGATCAAGCCAGGGACGGTTTAGTGGGGCAGACTGCGTAAGGACCCCTTTTAGGCCGCACTGCGCACCTTGCCACCTGAGTGGTGTAGTACCCTATTTACTTCTTCCGTGCACTACACTGCGCACCAACCCCCCGATAATGACGGACAAAAGAGGGGAAGTGGCGGCCAGAAGAGCCTCGCTGAGGAGAAAGGAGCAGCATCATTTCCGAATTTTGGCTGTAGAAGTACAGTATGCTCCAAAGACTATTTCCACGCTTAATTTGCAAAAAATGTTTGTACGTCGCACAGGAAGATGCAGGAGTATCATTCCATGGACATACTGCGTTTTCCATGTGTACCGGGCCGACCGAAAATCGTCCCCACCTTGCTTGCCTCAGCCTATTGAGCCTGCCCTTCTAGCGCAGGTACGTACACTACTTCTCTGCCCCTGTGGGATGCGTTCCGCAGCACGCAACAGAAGGCACTAACTGTGCTTGCTACAGCCCACTACGCAAGAACATAAAATATTCCGCCGCCCTGATTTCGTCGTTGCGGCGTCTGGTGTTTCGCCGCTCTGCCGCTTCGCCTTCCATCTTTTATTTACTCCTTTTTATTATCCCTTCCCCGCCTTGCTTGCTCTCATTCACACTCGTGGTCGTTGTTCTTTTCTGCTGCTTTCGTGCAAGTACCACGAGTACTTCCTCTTTCGTCGCCCTCAAATGCTCCCGCCCTTTCCGGACCCCTCCTTTCCACTAGAGCAGAGAATCTGGACCACCCCTGCTGGCTTCTCTTTGCAGCGTCATCCACATTCCCGCCACCCCTCAATTGCTAGCCTCTAGTATTTCTCAACCCTTTGCGAAAGTGCGAATAACTTGAAACCGTCATCTCATTATTGCCAGCATCGCTTGACATACGACCATCGCCAACATCAATCGCCTGTCTGGCTTTCTTCCTATTCAAATCAACTCAAAAACGTTCGTACCGGAACGTCCGGACCTGGGAGCACCCCCCGCCTTGATCTCGACTCGATCTCGAGACGACAGAAAAAGATCAACTCAACAAGGCGGCATCAAACCAAGTATTTGAAGGAAGACAGATACGGGTTTTTTTCTATCTGAATCCATCGTCAACTTCGAGCTTGACTATCTCTTTCAACCACCAATTTGCAAAACAAGGACACCCTCTCATCCGGTGGTTCTCTTTTACTCTAATTTTACTCTACCCACTGAATCAACTGTGCTTTTTGGCCTCACCTGGCAAGCAAAAAACTGGGTTGTCTGCATCGATATTGTCTGCTTTCGTCTTTTTCGATTCTTGGTATCCGATCTGTGCGGCTCCTCACCAAAGTTCTATTCATTCAGCCAAGTATGAAAGTCCAGATTTTATCGGACTGGACTCTTATTTTCTAAAAACCGGCTCTTTCGATTCTGCTTGAAACTGTTTATGTTATTTACCCCCCCACTCAAGCATAATCTACCCAATTTTGGCGCTATGGACGACACACAAACAACCACAAAGGAGTCTTTTGCGGCCGCCAGTCACGAGGCACAGCGCCCGCTCCCGGCCCCGGCCTCAGGCTCAACTGCGAACCCAAGCTCAAAGGCATCCGATTTGGCCCACGGGGGTACTCGACAGCGGGCACAATCGCGAGGCACCGACGAGATGAACGTGGACGAGTCGGACGAAAACGAGGCCGGACCTGGAGATGATGCTGCCGCTGCATCAGACGCAGATAGCATCAATGCCGACGGCTCCAAATCCAGCAAACGTAAACGACCCCAGCGTTTTTACTGCCGAGACTATCCCCCATGCAGTCTCAGTTTCACCCGTAGCGAGCATCTTGCGCGACATATCAGGCAAGTTGCCTCCAACTGTTACCTTTTGATTCCTCCGCTTTTGAGCCTTGTCCGCTAACATGACCAGAAAACATACTGGAGAACGCCCGTTTCAGTGCCACTGCTCCCGTCGCTTTTCACGGCTTGATAACCTCCGCCAACACGCCCAAACGGTACATGTCAATGAAGATATTCCCATCGATTCACTCGCCGCCGCAGGTACCCGCTTCCAGCGTCAAATGCGCAACGAGCGAACTCCACGCACTTCAGTAGGCCGCGCTCGATCGTCAACGGCCGGAAGCATCGGCGCGCCAGGTCGTGGCCACTCGAAATCGCTGTCGACATCGAGCATTGCCAGTGTCAACTCCGTCGCCTCGTCCGTCTTCTCACCTCGTGAAGAGGCACGCCACCGCCCGCCGCCACTTGTCATGGTCGATCCCCGATCTCGCCTACCTATGGAATCGCCGTATCGTCCTGGCGCCGGGGCTAACAATTCTGACTCCGGCCAGTATCGACCGCTCTCTCCCACTGACTATGCGACACCCACATCGGCGACCTTTTCCACAGGCCCTGGCAGTCCGCGTTGGAGCAGTGGGGCTGTTGTTTCTCCTCTCTCCTCGCATAGCAGAGCCCAGAGCATGTACTCGTCGGGTGCGCGCACGCCCGGTCGCCGCCTTAGCGTTCCGTCTTCAAGTGGGAACTCGTTTCAGTCCCCGCTCAGTGCCACGTCTCATCGCACAGTTCTGGGTACAAGCCCGTTACTTAACCCGTCTCATACCAGCCTGCATCCCGCTCAGAATAATTGCGGCGGCAGCATTCTCGCTTCGCCCACTGCATCGACTTCGTCGGAATGGGCCCGACGAGATTCTATTTCAACTGACGCCGATGAGGCCTGGAGACGGCGTACCTGGCATCCCAGCACGCACGACACCAACGTCGGCAACCCGTTGTCCAGCCCTGCCCCGATACCCAAAAGTACCAGTATGGCAGATTCTGTATCGCTAAGCAGCCGTCTTAATCGTGTCCTTTCCTCGGTCCATTACCAGACGGCTTCCTCTGTTACGCCCGCTGCGCTGTCTAATCCGGCTGCCCAGCAGACAAATCTAAGACTTCCGGGCATCGAATCCTTCGACCCGCTACCCTTGCATATTCGCTCCACGTCTCCGTCCCGACGGGCACCCTCTCCGATGGCCGTTGATTCTACTGAAAGGCCTGCTTATGTCGGTCATTCGCTAGGAAGACGTACAGAATCACTAATGTCCGACGGTCGGCGCATGCCTGCAAGTAGCAGCACGAGTAAGAATCAGTGGGACATGTCTATTCACCGCGGATTGACTCGGCTCGAGATCGCTTCCAGTACTCCGCCGCGGGACAGCGCCGCGGCTTGGGTGGCCCAAGGTAGTCAGGCGGTAAGGGCGCAAGCAGAGCAACCTCTGGATCCGCTGCAACTCGACCAGCGACCGCAGCATCAATCCAGCGTTCGCTTCCAGAATGATGTCCGCGTTATTCAGGCCCCCTTTGATCCGAACGATACACCCACTAGGGGATCTTTCACCAGGGGTCATCATCATACTGTTTCCGCCCCGGCGATGAATTCTACTACACCCCGTGGGTTAAAGCGCCAGGGCTGGTACCACGGGCCTCCCCATAGCACTGGACTCGCTAGCGACCGAGTTTCCAATGCGCGCGTCGATCGCATGGTACATCCAAATCTGGCCAGTGGCTTTTCGTCCTTCTCAGCCCGCATGCCACAAACGGTTCACGAAGCGCTAGACCACGACCAGCAAGATGAATCGCAGGACCGGCGTCAAGACCAAAGACAGGACCAGCAGCAAAATCAGTACGAGCAACGTAACAGATACTCACAGGAAAACCCCATCGTGTACTTTCCCCGCCAACAATACGGGGTGCAGCAGCAGCCTCATACACAGAATTCACCACAACAAAACCGGCAACAGTCGCCACAGCTGCAGCATTACCCACCCCAGAAACAAGAGCAGAACAACGTCAACACGACCTCTTTGAGCAGACTAGAAGCTCTGGTGGCTGTGGCTACAAGTGAGGCGTCGGCCACTGCATATTAGGGCCAGAATATCTACACCTAGTGTTTGCGTCTGACTTGTCGAATTGGCATACAAGCCACTGCTATTGTCCTTTCATTTACGTCGCATATTGATCACGGCGCATGTTTAAGGGCTGGGCGCCTGTTTTTGTTTTCATAAAAGCGCAGTCGCTTCATTCTCCAGCATAAAACCTGGAAAGGACTGGCTTTACGTTCACGACCGTTATGACTGAATCATTTATACAATACTATTTATGTGTTACTGGGTTTTTTTCATCAAGAGGGCATCTGCATGTGATTCTCACTCCCTCTGTTTTTGGCTACGCTTTCTTTTTCACATGTTTTGCTTCTTACATTTATTTGGCTATAAACTCAGACTCTTGCGGTGATTGCGGAATGGAACGGGTTACAAGCTTGATTGTGGTCATCTCTTTAGATCTTGGGCGGGGCATTATGAATGGGTTTTACGGCACTGATACCCCCGGCACTTCTTTTACGTGTTTCCTAGGTTTTTGGTATACTAGTCTTTTCTTTATTGTTGACCCGGGTGCTAGTGTAATGCTTCGATTTTTTGGACTACTCGTTTGAGAATGTTGGAAGGGAATTGATTTCTAGGTCAGATTTATTGTACAATAATCAATATCTTCATCGTTTATTGCAACGAGTATTATGAGCCACGCTCTCAAACACCGTACCATATAAGTAGCCCAGCAACCAACACAAAATCAAGCTTAACTGGCAGAAATCATGTACATTTTAACATTAACAGTATTATCTTATATAAAGTAGCATATCATATGGTTCATACATCCAGCATGCTGCGGACCTGCTGGGGAGAGCCTAAAAGGGACGCAGTTGTACCAGTGCTGTTGCTGCGCTCGGTTGTGGCAGGTCGTTGTTGAGTATTAGAAGACATCTGCCTCGAACGGCCGCGTTCGCTTTGGCGTTCGACTTCAGCATCGTGATACGATGGCGGCGGACCGTTCATCGTCAGCTCGGCGGTAAGGTTCACGGGCGTGGTTGTGACGGCTGCGGCTGCGGCTGCGGCAGAAGACGGAAAAAGCATGCTTGCGGCGGCCTGGACAGTTCGCTCTGTGTGGAAGCGGTTGTATTTTCCACTGTGGGCATTCTTATTATTGGACTTGGCTGTGGCAGTGGTGAAATTCGAGGCCGTCTGCATTTCATTCATCTCAATGGTTTCAGCCTCCCGTGCTCGTGAAGCGAGTGCCCGGTCAATGTTCTGGGCCGTAGCGCGGCCGCCGCCAATTTCGCGGACGTTGCGGGCAATGCGGTCGCGCATGCTCTCGTTTGGATCGCTGCTATAACCACCACCGTTGATGCGGCGCCACCAAGCAGGCTTACGCACAATGCCGAGCTCGCGATCGGTCTCGGCACCGCGCAGGCGGCGTTGACGAATTAGTTCGCGATCCTCATTGGGGCTGCGCCAGCCATATATGACCTGTACGAGGACGATGAGCAGGGTCGGGGCATAGCCGCCAAGAAAAATTGCGAGTTTGTTGCCCTTGACGTCGAGGACAGACCATTCGAACTGCCAAGCCCCCAGAGCTTGGTAGGCAACCATGGCAAATGACAGCAGCAGCAGAAGAACAAAGCGCAGGGGGATGCCGCCGCCGCTGTCGCCGCACACAACGAGGCCGACGGTACTGTGGATGAAGCCGCGCTGGCGGGGAGGCAGATAGTGGCGCACCGAATGCTGCAGGGAGAAGGCGATGACGCACCAAGCGGCCAGCAGGAAAAAAGCGGCAATCTCAAAACGGGCGCCGGTGGCACCCGGCTTGGCGCGCAGTGCGGTCTGCTCCAGGCTGCGCTGCTGTTCAATAAGGCCCCAGTTGCGCGGGATAAGCAAGAAAAAGTTGAGCCACCAGAACAGGTAGAAGACGAGGGGGATAAGAAGCTCGAGGCGGGCGCGGCGGTCATCAAGCGGCAGGGCAAAAGGGTTGGGATCCACGAGCTGGCGCTCTCGCCAGCTGCCCCAGTGGCGGACTGCTTCCCAGCAAATGGCTATGGTGCAGAGTTGCATAAGGTACCAAAAGAAGGACGTCAAGACAATGGGCAGCTCAGCAATGTAGTAGCGATCGACGTCAACGTTGGTCAAAAGCGAGATGATGGCCATGGTGCAGGCTAGCACGCCCCAGTACCACTGCCAGCGGCGGCCAACGGGGCGGAAGCGCTTCTCGGCAGGCAGGTAACGGCGGCCATGCTTACGCAGGCTCATGAGGCAGAGGACGAGCAGTAGGCCAAAGACGGAGGCCAAAGCAACACCAATCGAGGCGCGGCGGCCGATTTCTTTTATGGGGGAGTAGCACGAGGTGGAGTTGATAAAGGTGCCGTTGGGATAAAGCAGCGTGGGCGTGTAGGGGGAGAATGCGAGGATGCACTTGGAGCCGTTAGACAGAGTACCATTGTCGTACAGGGTGTAGTTCCAGTGGCGGAGAGTGGTGAGGTTGAAATGGATGTCGGCGATGATGGCGTCGGTATCATTGTCGCCAGTGAAGGCAACGAGGCCGCGCGCGTAAAACGTGGTAGTCATTGTAGTAAAGGGCTCTGAATGCAACAATCGATGGAGCCAAAAACAACTAATTCATCTTTTGAGAGAAACGATGGCGATGACGATGGCAACGGCGAAACTCAAAGACGTTGGACGAAAAGTAGTTCTATAGAAATTAGCAATATCGCACTCTCGGTCAATTGCTAATAATCGGGATTGTCAGCCAACAGCCAACGTCAATATTCGATGCCAATGTTTGTAGAAGGCATGCCAGCATGTTTTGTTGTGGAGTGATGGTGGAGTCTCGGCAGACCAGACCGATGCTCCACACACTATACTACTTTGTACAATAATAGTGTACACTAGTGTAATCACTGCTTACATACTGCACCCCGCATCCCGCAATAGCAAATTCACTCAGCGGAAACGCAGGGCATTTTTCGCCGTGTAGTGTAGAATTGTGCCTGTAATATTGTGTTCTTACTATGGATTATACAGTTATGGATGATAGGTTGCGGTGCTGCTTATTATGGTGGTGCTGGTTATGGTTTCTTATTATCAGATTTATCTATACCGGTTAAAACCTAAACTGTAATACTTACACTACTTAAGTACTGAAAACAGTGGTGTCCGATACCCTCGGAAACACACTAAAAACGAATGTATCGCCGCTACCCACGGCGGACCAGAACAGTCGAGAAGACAGGGCAGACAGGGAAGAAAATGGCGGTCGGTGCACTGTAACAAAAGTTCGGTGTTTTTTTCTAAAATATAACTAAAGTGCCCAGGGCCGGGAAAACACTATAAACATGCTGCCTTTTCCGTCGTTCCTTCTTCCCTTTTTCTTTACTCCTTCCCCTGATTTTCTCCCACGTTTCTCCTGCGCAGCGCGCAGACCCGTCAGTACACTTCATCTGTCATTGGTAAAAATCTTATTAACGAGGGGGCTGATAGCCATATCCATGGCATAATCAAGGCCATAACCCAATCGCATGCCCCTAGGCTTTCGGCCTACACCCGACATTTATGATGTACACCTCACCGAGCGAAGGAGGACACCATCATGAGCCGTCGTCCCTGGCGACACCACACAGGCATCCAAGGTGGGAGACGCACTGCGGTCCCCCACGTCTTATACCCTTGAAGCGGCCGCTACATTACAAATATATCAAAGATGTTTAAAATGAATAAATAAATAAATAAAGATAGCCATACCCGAAGATATACCGCCATAGCAAAGCATCGATATGGTGAGTCGTTCAGTGCCTATCCAGTCCCTCTCTCGGAGAGAGAAAAACATTGCATTTCATTACTCATTGCTTGCTCGCACCACACAACCTGTGACAGCATACTTATTTTCAACGCCATAGTCACTACGAAGCTTAATGTCATTTTCACTCGAATCCGAGAGAGCGACTGTTTGCGATATAATTAGGTAGCACTCCTCCCTTTATCTTGCTATTTAAAGAGACGTGCATTTAGTACAGAAACGCCCACCCATACCACGTTGTCAGGTTTGGCTTTCAAATTGAAGTACAGCTTTACCCTTGCTTTGTCTGTTGTAGTGTACATCGTACGTCATATGGTGCAAATAGTGCACTTTCAGTGATGCTTTAAACCATCTTTAAAGAGAAGTAAAAGCCAGAGACGCGCATGTTGGACCACGTGATAAATCGGCCTACGCAAAAATCATTTTATTTTATTGTCAATGCCATTTACAATACTCTAGAATGACTTCAAAAATACTACTTCAGCTATAACCAACTAGAATGTCTGATATTTCCTTCCCTCCGAGGCGCATTGCAAGTTGCTCGTTGGTACGACTATTGTTTGGCCTGGCCACGTGTGTCTGCTTTGTCAGCGCCCCGTATTTCTGTTACGGCATTAATGGGAACCTGTATCACAAAATGATGTAGCAGCTCGTTTGGTTGTTCCCCATCCACCGCTACCGTCGCCGACATGGCCGTGCCCGCCAACGAGGCGTCTGCATACATTGACTACGAGGCCTTTCTCGGACGCGAATTCGACGAGTATAGCTTTGCCAACTCGCTTGTTCTCTCGACAAATGACCCCACCGACACGCCCATCGACTTGGCTACGCCGCTGTCCAAAGTCCTCTTTGATATCCAGGAGATTGACTCGCACATTGACGTGGTGACATCCACGGCGGCCCTACCACTATTTACACACACGCAGTTGCAGACGGCTATTAGTAGCCAGATTGTGGCCGACCTAGACCCGCAGATCCAGGCGCTCAACGAGAGCTACCGCCAGCTCGAACGCGAGGTCATCAGCAAGCATGTCGAGGCCGACGAAGTGCGCCGAGCTTCGCTGCGCTTATGGGAGTCGCAGAGGCTTGGTCGATCCGTGGGGCGTTACCTGCAGCTGGTCCGCCAGTTGGAGCTGCAGTACGGCGAAGTGACGGGTGGGGTGGGTGCGGCGCCGGCTTCTTCTCAAACCTCCTCCTCTTCCTCCCCTTCTTCCTCTTCTACCCTTGTTCGCTGTGCCTATACACTCCTCTCTCTGCAGAATATCTTGCAACGCCAGGCCATTGGCGAGGAAGGCCACGGTCTGGACCGCGTGGCTGCCATTGCCCGCCTGCAGAGCGCCGTAGTGGCGCCGGTCGAAAGCTACGTGCGAGAGGCGGCCGAGCGCATCATCAAGGAATTTTCACTGATCTCTGTCGGTGCAGGATCATCATTGACTTTCGCTCAGGGCGAAGAGGTCAAGCTTCGCACCACGTCGGCATTGGCTACGCTATACCTGTTGTCGCCTGATGCAGCCAGCTCGGGAGGCACAAAAACGGTGGACAAGAACAAGAGCAAGGACAACTTTTGGGCTCCAACGGTCATGCTTCAGGCGCTGGAGCGCTACCTCAAAGCAGCACTGCAAAGCAGCTTTGTGTCGCTGGCTCGCTCGCTGTCGGCGCTGCCTTCGCTTGAGCGCACCCTAGCCGAAGTCAGTGCGCGCTGCCAAAACATTTTAGCTCTGGAACACTTGCTGCAGTTGACGCGAGTGCCAGAAGTGGAAGGCATGAACTTTACCGCTGCCATATCGACTTCTACAATGTCTGCGTCTATGTCTACGTCCCACAACACGCTTCTCTCTCCCGTCCTCGCTCATCTTGAAACCAGCTCACTGCCGTCTTTCTTTTGGCGATCTCTGGCGAGCAATCTGGGCCCGCGCGTGCAAGAAATTATGAACCGCGGCGGCGCGGCTGCCCGGTCTTTGCGGACAAACAAGACAAATATTGGAGAGGCCTTGCGCGAGTGTGTGTTGCGCGGAGTGCAACCGGTAGGTAGCGGAGGCAGCGGCGGAAGCGGTAGCGATAATAGCAGCGTCCGTGGACGTACTACAGCTGCAAAAGCAAAAGCTAGCTGGGAGCGCGAGGTCGCCGTCATGGTGGGCAGTGTGACGGGAAATATCCGGTAGCGGCGCCGCCAAAATAACAAACTTTTAGCTATGATGTTCTGTCTGCTATCGATGAGTCACCCACAGAGCGGCTCTGCGCTATTGTGGGAAGGCCCACACTTCCTCAAACAAGCGCGGTTGGGCGGCGAGAAAATGGTGCAATTTTCGGCGTCGGGAGAAAAAAAGGAAAGGAGGATTACGAGTTCATTACACTTAAAGAGGAGAAGGAGAAAATACAAAGACAGCAGAGAAAAGGAGACACAATAAAACCATCATCACGACGCGAGAAAAAAGTCACACCCAGGGCAAAAACCACCATGCCTGAACACATCCTTACGTTGTCATGCCCGGACAAGCCGGGTATCGTGCATGCCGTGACCGGCCTGTTGGCCTCTCACGAACTCAACATTCTTGACCTGCAACAGTTCAGCGATCGCGACTCCAACACGTTCTTCATGCGCGTGTACTTCGGCCCAACGGAAACCGAATCAACCGAATTCCTGGCCTCCCCCCTGGCGGCGATGGCCAAAACTTTTGCCATGGATTTGGACATCCGGCCGGCAGCACGCAAGCTGCGCATGCTTATAATGGTCTCCAAGATCGGCCACTGCCTTAACGACCTGTTGTTCCGCGTTAAGACGGGCCAGCTTCGAGCTGACGTGCCGCTGGTCGTGTCCAATCACCCGGATTTGGGCGACATGGTTCGCTCTCACGGTATCGAGTTTGTGCACCTGCCCGTCACGAAGGACACCAAAGCCACGCAAGAGGGCCGTGTGCTAGAGCTAGCGCGCCAACATGGCATTGAGTTAATTGTGCTGGCCCGTTATATGCAAGTGCTGTCGCCGACGCTATGCACGGCCATGAGCGGCCGTATCATCAACATCCACCACAGCTTCCTACCGAGCTTTAAGGGCGCCAAGCCCTATCATCAGGCATACGAGCGCGGCGTCAAAATCATTGGCGCTACCGCCCACTTTGTCACCGCTGACCTGGACGAGGGCCCTATTATCGAGCAGCGCGTCGCCCGCGTCGACCATCGCATGAATCCGAAGGAGTTGGTCGAAGAGGGCTCCAATGTCGAGAGCCAGGTGTTGGCTGCCGCTGTGAAGTGGTATGCCGAGCGCAAGGTCTTTTTGAACGGCACCAAGACGGTGGTATTCAGCTGAAGGGGGATAAGATTAACCCCAATTCCAGTGGAGGCTTAGGGGGGCACAATAAAATAGTATCAAAAGTACTCTGGTATGTTTTGAGATAAGATGGCACAACAGGCCTGCTGTAGTGACACGTATTAGTGTGTACCGATATTTACTTCGCCTTCCTTCTTTTGTTGTTTACCCTTTCGCCTTTCACGCTGGATTGTCTTATGTAAGGACGACGTCACCGCCCCACCAAAAGTCAGGCAGCAGCAACCTCTTGTGCTGTCTTAACAGCCTCGGCTTTTTCTGTGACCTTTTCCATGCATTTGGGAAACAGCGAAATAGAAGAGAATAAATCAAGATAGCTCTCAAAATTCGAGAATCCTCAAAAAATTAGACATGACAGACGCCGACACAGCCGTCCCTTTTGGCCGGCCCTACAGCTATCTGCGCCGTGCTTGTCATGCCGCCTCGTTTCCGCTCCGCGGTATCGCCTATTTTGTGCGCCGACCGGCTTTCTATCCGCTCTTTGCTGGGCGTCTGGTCCCGCTTTCGGTCATGTCGTTTCTCGTCTACTTTGTTTTGTTTGCGTTTGCCTTTCTGCCGCAGTTTGCGCTGTTGGCGCTATTCCACGGCTGGGGTGCCTGGTTCAATGCCGTTGTGCTTGTCCTCGGCGAGGGTCTGGTCATTATCCAGGGTCTTTTTGAGGGGTTTTTTGTAGATGAATGCCGCGTGGACGTATTTGACGTGAGATTTTCAACTTTTGAAGAAAAATGAGGAACTTGTTGACTAATAATTCAGGCTACTCTCATCGATTGCGGCCATGTTGATCTTGTTGCGCCTCATCGTCAAATTTACGCCGACGACCCAAACCCCGTTAGACGACTGGGAAAGCCCACTTCGGCAGCTGTGTTCCAACCCTGGAGCCTAGTGCAAATTGTTGAGCTCATTTTCTGCCTGCCCTTGAATCTCGTGCCCTGGATCGGCACACCCGCTTTTATCATCATCACCGGCGCCCGTCTTGGAAAGCTCTCGCACTACCGCTGGCAGCAACTGCGTGGGCTCACACAAAAGCACCAGCGCAAAGAGGATATTCGCCGCCGCGCCTGGGACTACACTTGGTTCGGCACCATGGCCATGATGCTTGAGCTCATTCCCATCCTGTCCTTTTTCTTTTTATTGACCACCGCTGCGGGCGCCGCTCTGTGGGTGGTCGAACTCGAGGACGAAGCGCGCGACCGAACCGTGATACGCAGCTCTGCCTTTGTGGATGATAACCAAGTAGAAGCGGAAGTCAACATGCCAGGTTACGAAGATGATCCGGTTTAGGGGGGAGTTTTTTTATGAGATGATTTCTCCTATCTTCAAAAGCGCGTATTCAATACGAATATGCAAATTTTGGTACAATTTTTGTCTTCATCGTGAAATGCCATACTACCAACCCAGCATTAATTCCATGTCATAATTCGCTCGCTCCAGAACACCTCTTTTTCAAAATCAAGATTTTATGGGCCCATTTCTGTTTGTTTATGACTTTGGACTGTCGACACTTTCACGCGCAAATTCACGTCCTTTTCGGGCAAGAGAAGGACCTTGTGGTACATAAATTAGACGCGTGCTTTCCATTTCCCGTAATATTTTGATGAAATGGCCGTTCATTCTTTCCGTATTTGGAAAGTTCGGCACACTCATGCACACTGGAAGTGGCCAAACCGAGTGACGGCTCCCATCTTTTAAAAAGCGCCTTTTTCTCTTCTCCTCTCTTCACCTTCGTCTGTCTCTCTTTTTTTAGTTCTATCGGTCAGCTACCTTTCCTGCTCTTACATCTATTTTCTTTCTTCGTGTTCTTCATCTCTCTGTTCCCGAACTCCTGTCGCTTCCCTGGCCTCTGTTTCTAGCTTTTCTTTTACTCTATACCAAGATCTACTTTTCTCTGATTTATCACTACTGCTTTTCTGTCTTCTCTTCTCTCAGAGAAACCGTAAGTGTTTATACAGCATGTCCCTTACTTGATATCCAGCCCTGCTAACAAGATCAGGGCCAGCTTCATTGGCGTTGTCAATTCATAATGCACTCTACTACATTCCCACGCCTTTTGGCCGGTTTTTTTCTGCTTTCTATGGCACTTTCTCTACCTCTCGAGTAAGTGACTGAAGCTGAGTTTAAAATGCCGGGTCCCAAATTTCGCCTTTCAGAGCTTTATATATATTTTCGCAACACTTTTCTGACATTCAGTGACGATGTGATCAATGATCTGAACCCGGCCACTATGCCAGGGTTTTTTGCCCAAATTTGGCGCAGATTCGAACTCAGTTTCTGCAATGATGACTCGTCGACCCTCCTCTGTCCCCGAAATCCTCAAGTGGCGGCCCTCTCATCGGACATCCAACAGGTCACGGCCTCTTTTGTCCTCACTTTGCCCGGAAATCCACTCAGACCGACAACAGAGTCCATGCCTCCTCAGACGCCAGCCTCGCTGACCCGTGAATCAGTCCCGCCTACGCCGCATTGGTCGACTCATCAATCATTCCCCCCTCATACGCCACATTCGCCAACTCATGAGACCTGGACTCCTCATAAGCCGACGCATATGTCTAAGCCCCATCAACCCCCATACGTTACTACTTGTTCGAAGAAAAAAGCACATACGACGACCGACGTGCCCCCGCCGCCTTGCAGCACTTCTATAACGACTACTTCTCCTTGCTTGACCATCCCATCATCAACTATGTCACGCTCTAAGCAGGCACATACGGTTATCACATATATCACAACGACAACTCTGAAAGTGTCAACCGATGTGACGACACAAACCGTGACGAGAAACTACACCGTTCCCGATACAACTGTCACTTTCACATACACTCTACCTCTACCAGGCACAGCGGGATCCTCGTCCCAGGTGGTTACACTGACAACTTCTCGGAAGCATTCCTCCGTTGTTTCCAACGTCTCCTCTACTTCTCTGTTACCGACTGTGTATGGGACTTCGGCAATCAGCTCAGCACTTTCTGCTACTCTAAATAGCTCGTCCGTCGCTACCTGGCATTTCAGCCACCTCTCAACACATCCACGCCCCTCGACCACTTCGCGTGTTTTGTCCACGGCGATTTCTGGCCCTCTGTATTCCGGAACAGCTTCTGGTATTCCGCCGATAAGCTCTTTTCCTCTTTCCAGCGTCCGCTGGCCCAACTCAACCTCTGCGTCTGTTTTTTTGTCGAGTGGGAAGGGCACGGGAGCGGCTCTTACTGGAGTGACCTCAACACCTCTTATACTCTCTACGGGAAGCTCGGCCATCACTATACCCACGACGGCGACGATTGCGCTTTCGACAGCCTCCAAAATTGTCTTTGTTACAGTGACAACCACTTTGAAAGGTACGGAATATCATGTATTTCATACAATCTACTTGACTTACCAGTTAACACCATTGCTTCTTAGTTGTTTAAAGCAATGCCATCTTGGCACATTGCTCTCCTTGCCGCATCTCAATTTCTGGTGGTGAAATCTAAGCTCTTTGATTTCACTTTCGCTTATGCCTTTTGGCCGATCTGCTATTAAAAGTCGTGCCCCTCTTTTGCCATTCTTGTTAGATTCCGGCCCTTTCAAAGGCGCTTCTACACATAATATTCAATTCCTTCAGGAACGGATGTGCTTTATTTTTTTAAGTCTATCGACTTTTCCTTCTAAGCTTTGTTCTTGATTTTCTCTGCTTTTGTTTCGAAAATTGTCGGCGGATCCATGCGCCCAAGAATTGTGTGTATTCTCCTCTAAATCAGAAGGGTCAAATATCCTTCAGATCAGAACCCACATAAAACTGTGCTTCTGGCCCAGTCTGATCAGGCCCTAGGTGCATTATTTGACATGTTCTCCCACGTCGGTTATGATATCAAATGCTGCAGTACAATACCGTGAATTGGCGGGCATTGGCAACGGCACTACCGGCCTGACGAGGCTTAGAAATACGGGAATTAACATGCCCTGCTATTCCCGTAAGCTTGTATTTCAATTTCCACGCTGGAGCCGCCAACGGTTGTGCTCTTCCACGCCCTAGGCCATAAATAACCAAAGCCGGTCAGAGGGGTTTTGAAGAACCCAGTCAATGGCTTCGTGGCAGCTACTTGTAATAGATGCCGCAATAGCCCAAAGGCTTTTCATAGAGCTGTTGCTTTACCCGCTCGGCCAACGGCTTTTACGTAAGAGCGTGTAGATCACTTTCCTTGGGTTGGACTCATCTCTTGTTCAACCGATGCTTTTTGTTCAGACACTTGGTGTCCAGCTCCCAGCCATTGATCAGTCCCACAGACAGCCTTGCGTGTAGTATGTTAAGACCGCATTCTGGGCTGTGTGCTGCAGCCGTAGCGGAGACTGGTTTCGTGTCTTGTAGTAGCCGCTATGGAGAGGTTGTAGACAATGATTTTTCACTCTGCCGCCGCCAAATGTGCTAAAGCTTGGACGATCCAAGTTTGGCCAAGGCGCTACCTCCAAGGCCGCATACTCAAGCCGCACAGCTGAGCAACGGGAAGCGAGATCGGCTTTTCCTGGTAGGATCTGTGGTCTTCTCAGTTGACTTGGCAAGACTAGCCATAAGATGACGTATCGAGAATTGAAGCAACGGGGAGGTAGCAGGCGTGAAGCGAGAAAAGCTTGCATCTTTTTTGCTTACAAACAATGTACGTACAGGCAACGAGTCCCTGATTGTATTAGTGTCGGACGGGGGATGCCGACCGATGGGCAGGAATTTCGCCAAGATTTCGGCGCACTTGGTACTATGACATCCATAGACTACACTACACGCCGCAATAGACGGTCAGAAGAGCGGGGGCGCTATGCTTTGCTGGAAAAATACCTTGAATTAACGTATGGCCGCGGCTAAATTAAGCCAAAGTTTGCACACAGGCGAAAATCCGTCGACAAGTTTACAAAGGTATTTATAAAAAGGATCTGTGGTGATTTCTGCCCTGTTGCAATATTTTCCGTCGATACTAACAACGCTTAGAATGATGATGGCTGACAAATCAGTGGCGATCTCCCATGAAGATCACGGCCACGAAAGTTCAGAGGAGGCCGGAGAGAAGTCTGACAGCAGTGCCGCCGCTGAATACGATGAAGTCGACACGGGCGAGCCTACGACAGAAGGATACGATCATGAGAAAGCGGTACCAGCAGCAGAAGTGGCAACGACGGCGAAGACGACGGTAGTGGTGACCGGTCTGGGGGGCAATTTGGACCGCGTCTTGAGCCGTACCAGCGCCAAGAGCTGGAATCCCAGTCCTCCACCAAACGGCGGATGGAAAGCATGGCTTGTCTGCGTGGGCACGCATTTCGTAATTATGAATACTTGGTAGGCCGTGGACATTTGTTTCCCTTTTAATATTGTTGCTCCATTTACTAACCCCCAGGGGTATGATCAACTCGTTTGGCACCTTCCAGACCTACTACCGCACACTGCTGGATCGGCCGCCGTCGGACATTGCTTGGATCGGCTCCTTTCAGATCTTTCTTCTCTTCTTTGTCGGTACTTTTACCGGCCGATTGACCGATGCCGGATACTTTCGCATACTCTTCATCGCCGGGACCTGTCTGCAAGTGGTGGGCATTTTCACGACGGCACAGGCCACCAAGTTTTGGCAATTCTTCCTGTCACAGGGCGTCACCATGGGTCTTGGCAACGGCTGCCTTTTCTGCCCGACGCTGACGATCCTTAGCACGTACTTTAGCACGCGGCGGTCCCTGGCAATTGGACTCTCAGCCGCCGGCAGTGCTACAGGCGGATTGGTGTACCCTTCCATAGTGCGGCAGCTGCTACCCAGCGTGGGCTTTTCATGGACGATGCGCACCATTGGCTTCATCCAACTGGCGACGCTGCTGGTGGCGGGCGCAAGCCTACATCCACGACTGCCGCCACGGCGCAGTGGCAACATTATTGAGTGGGCGGCTTTCAAGGAGACGCCGTATGCGTTTTACGCGGGGGGGGCATTTTTTGTGAGTTTAGGTTCAGTTTCGGTTAAAGGAGGCTGCTTTCGAGGCCACTGTTAATTTCTTTAAACATGCAGAGCTTCTGGGGCGTCTATGTCGCCTTTTTCTACGTAGCTTCGTTTGCACGCGACAAAATCGGCCTCAGCTACACTGACTCGCTCAATCTGCTGCTGGTTCTGAACGGCGTTGGCCTGATTGGTCGCACGCTGCCCAATTACCTGGCCGACCGGCTGGGCGCCGTCAACATGTTCCTCATCTTTGCCTTTTCCGCCTGCATCGGCGCGTACTGTTGGAGCGCGGTGCACTCCTCGGTCGGGATGTACATGTGGACCGTATTCTACGGTATTGCCGCCGGTGGCATCCAGTCACTGTTCCCGGCCGGCCTCACCAGCCTGACGACGGATCTGCGTAAGGCTGGCGTGCGCATGGGCATGGTTTTCACCATCAACAGCTTTGCCACGTTGACGGGTCCGCCGATTGTCGGCGCCATCATCTCGGCCGGAGGCGGATCGTATATTGGCTGTCAGGTATTTACCGGGTCGACGCTCTTGATTGGAGCGCTGTGTCTGTTGGGCTCGAAACTGGCGCTGGGGAGAAGGACGGGCAAAAATTGGAAGGCAAAGGTGTGAGAGACAAGTGCAAGTGATACCCCCACTACTTATGTAATCCCATGTCAACGCAAAAGTTCATTTCGACGACGACTTTGAAGAAAATCACAGCTTCCGTACATCCTGGTGATTACAATCTCGATGAGTAGCAAAACTGTTTTTATTACGGGGTAAGCACAGGTCCATCCACGGTAAGTTGGCTTTCCTCGACAGGAATTGACTGTACAGGTGCTCGCCAGGCGGCATTGGCCATGCATTGGCGCGTGAATTCCACCGCAAGGGTGAGCAGGAAAGAGAAGAAAGAGAAAAATGCTCCCCCACAGAAGTTGAGACGGAAGAATAAGATGAGCGAAATACGTGGATGAATGTTAAAAAGAAGCTAACTCACAAGGCTGTCGTGTGATTGCGACCGCTCGGCGGCCAGAAGCGCTGACGGAGCTGGCGGAACTGGGCATGGAGACGCTGCTGTTGGACGTAGACCGACAGGAGAGCATCGATGCGGCCGTGGCAGCGGTGTCACAGATGACGGGGGGAACGTTGGATATCTTGGTGAATAACGCGTAAGTGCATCCCTTTTCTTCAGCTTTTCCCCTTTTTTCCTCCTCCGTCTCATCTCCCATGCAGAGGATCTACCTACGTGATGCCCTTGGCCGACGTGGCTCTACCCCGACTACGCGCGCTGTTTGAGACAAACGTCTTTGCCGTGGTGGCACTGACTAATGCGCTACTGCCGCTGCTAATAGCGACCTCTGCGTCCGACAGCTTCGACAGCCCCGGCAGGAGCTCCGATGGCGGTGGCGGCCTTATTGTCAATATCTCCTCGGCTGCAGAGAGCCTGCCCTTCCCGCTCAAGGGCGCTTACGCCATGACCAAGGCCGCCCTCGCTTCCTACAGCCGCACACTCTCCGTCGAGTTGACTCCTTTGCACGTGCGTGTTCTCAACGTCACCACGGCCTTTGTGCAGAGTCAGCTGGGCAAGCGGGCACCACCAGAGCCATGGCCGGTCGACAGCCGCTACGCTGTGCTGCAGGGCGCCACCCAGCGTGCGGGCAGCGGTCGCCGAATGTCCCCAGACGACTATGCGCGGGCGGTTGTGGCTGAGGCGCTGCGTGGACCTGGCTGGCTCGAATGGGGGCCTTGGCGCTTCGGGGGCACGCGAGAGACTCTGATGCTGGGAACGCTAGCTACGCCCATGTGGCTGCTGGGCTTTCTCGGGGCCAACTGGGCGCGGTACATTATGTATCGGCTCTGGGGGTTTTGGCAAGTAGAGGCGAAGGCAGCTGCGGGAAAGGCAGGGAAAACGGGTAAGACAGAATGATCATATGCTCGGCCTTATTCAGGCATGGCAAAAAAAGATTCATTGTCCCCTCATGTGTTTGCATCTCTATGTTCTTGGTCTATGATTGTGTCGGGACGCCTCTTCTAGTAGTTCAACTGTTTGTTCACCACGTTGATCAGCGGCCGGCCCTCGTTCAAGCGACCGAGGTTATCTACCAACAAGGCCTGTACCCGTTGCATCGTGTGCGAGCTTTCCCAGCTGCTGTGTGGCGTGATGAACACATTGGGCGCGCGCCAGAGCGGGTGGTCGCGCGGAAGTGGTTCCGGGTCGGTCACATCAAGGGCGGTGCCGGAAATCTGGCCGGTTTCGAGGGCGGTGATGAGCGCGGCCGTGTCAACGATGGGGCCACGGGCAATGTTGATTACAAAAGTACGTGCCCCCTTCTTCCTCTCCCTTGCTAGTAAGGCAAACTGATCGGCCCCTAGCAATCCCCGGGTGGCGGCCGTCAGTGGCACTGCCAGCACCAGCACATCCAGGTCCTGGCTGAGAAAATGATCAATGGCAGCACGGCTACCGCCATGGAACCAGCGGGCAGGTAGCTCGCCCTTGGGGTCGCCGGTGCCAGGCTCACAGTAGCTGTCGTCAGCACGCGCGGCAGCCGTGGCCTTTTCGCTGCGCGTGTAGGCATAGACTTCCATGCGGAGAGCGCGAGCAAGGCGGGCGACCTCGCGGCCGATGGCGCCGTATCCAAGGATGCCTCTGAGAGTTGTAAGTGGGGAGATAAAGCGAGAGAACTCAAGACATGACAACTCACATCCTCTTATTAACCGAGTCGTCAGCAAAGTGGTCGAGGCGGCGCTCGAAACCGATGCCCGATGGCATGTACGAGGCAAAGGAGAGGAAATGATGGCTGGCCATGAGCCAGACGCCTATCACCCACTCTGCGATCTGGGGGCTTTATTTCGTTAACAGAGTTTCAGGGAATCTTCAACGACTCCAAAAGGGCCGCCAACCACACTCACGCATGCACGCCGTTACTGCTGCAAATGGTCACACCGGCGTCCTCGTAGAAGCGGTGTCCATGCCAGCTATCCGAACCGGCCGAGGATAATTGCACAAAGCGCACGCCCGGCAGCAGTTCGGCAGGCTTTGGCTCAAAGGTTGCCAGCATGGTCACGCCGGCCAGTGTCTCGGCTGGCAGTTGGTCTATCGTTTGTGGTTTGCCCGCGCCCGTAGCCAGTGCCGGCCAGCGCACGGTCAGCCCAGGGAAGCGGGATTCTACGGCCGCAATCCAGGCCGTGTCTGGTCCGGGCCACGATGGCATGAGAACAAGCAGTACTTCGGAATGGAAACCAGGCATCTTGTCCGAGTTTGTCATGTTTGTCTGCTGTGTCATGTTATTGTCGTCTTCTTGTTAGCTCTTCATTTTTTCACCGGCGCGATTTCATTTTGCGGCAGAAATTACGGCCTACTTATCATCCGTTATCATTTGGCAGACTTTCTACCACGGCTACCGCCGGCCTTCGCCGCGCGGCAAAGGCTCCGCTCAGGTGTGGGCACAAAAGGGGACTAAATACACTTGAGCCTCCGACAATCGCTCAGTCCGTCTGGCCGCGCTCACACCCGTTCCCTCATCTGTCCGGTGAGTTGTGCCGCGTCGGCATGAAAAACTCATACTTGTCGGGAAAAAGGATAATGTTAGCCAGCCGCACCAGCTCCAGTTCCGCCTTGGACAATTGCGCCTCGCCCTGCTGTCTTTCCTCCCCCTCTCCTCCCCACGGCTCCAGTCCCATCGCCCGCAATCCCTCGAGACCGCCCACGGCAGCAATGTCATCCCGGCCGAGGCGCGCGGCGTGGTCCGCCTCGCTGCCGAGCCCTGAACCGGTAGAATCAAAGTCCGGCCCCGGGTGGCCGCGCAGAAAGGCCTTTCGCTGCCTGGCCAGGTAGAGTGCGTTGGTTTGCGTCAGTGGGCAGGCGGGGAGATAGACGAGAGTCTCTGGTCCATTTTTCAGGGAAGAAGCAGAAGAAGCGGAAGGACTCTCCGTCTCGGCAGCGCCGCCTCCACTCTCTATAGGCTCGATCCGGTAGGCTGTATCGCAGTGCCACAGAACGTAGTCGCCCGCCCGAAGGCTCGGCGGCGTCACCAGGTTCTTGCGCAGCTGTAGGTGCGGATGCCACAGCTCGGTGATGCGTTGTGCGTGGCCCGGCACGGCACCGTGTATAATGGTGGACGGCTCCTCTTCAAACTCCCAGTTGTCGGCGGCGAGGAAAGCGTCCATGGCCGTGGCAGCGTCGTCGGCATCAGCGTTGGGCGGCCCCTTTTTGGCCCGGAAAAATGGCCGCAGCAAGAAATAAGCCGTTGTCAGCTGCGGCGACGGCAATAGCTGCACCATGCCAGGCGTCACATCCGTCAGCGCCAAGAGTCCCTGAAACATGCGGAAAATGCTGCAGGCACCGGCACCGTTGTACAGATCGGGCGTGGCCTGTATGCGCCCAGACGGGTCCCACGGGTCGTACTCTTCCCAAGCGCCGCGGAAGATGGCGTCGTAGGTGCCGCCGCGACCGTAACCGTCTGGTTCCCAGCGCTCGAGACTGCCGCCGTCGACCTGTGCCATCAGAGATGCCGGTTTTGGTGACACATCCGGCTTTCCGTTGCTGCCACTTCCACTGCCGCTGCCCCCGTTGCTACCACCATGCTCCCGGATCCGGTCCGCATAGGCAATGGGGAAACGTGCCGCCATGGCAGCGTTGCCCGGGGTGGGAGCAGCCCAGAAGCCCATGGCAAACTTCATGGCGCGCAGGACGCCGGGATGGGCGCGGGCGCGGACTTGGGCGGGCGTCCAGAAAAAGTCCAAACACAACGGGTCTTGTGCCAGGTTGTGGCCGTCTACTTCGACTCGATTTCGGTCTCGATCTCGAGCTCGATCTCCGTCCCGGTCGTCGTCTCTCGATCCAAGATAGGCCTGTGTCTCGGCCAGCCAGGCAGCAGCATCGACAGCCGGCACGACGCCGCGGATGACGCCAACGCCAAAGTTCCGGAGAGCAGCACGAAACGGGGCCACGGCCTCGGCGTCATCGATGCGCGCAAAATCAATGCTAGGTATCAACGCCGGGCCGAGTTCCCGCACGGTGCGCGCCTCGGCGGCCAATGCTGCTAGTAGCCGAATCCAAGAGGCCCGCAGTGCGTCGCCGTGACCATGTATCAGCCGCCGCTTGACCTGTGCAAATCGCGATGGCAGTGGCACCGGCTTGGCGCCATAAAAGGAGAGAACGGGCGGGTCCATCCTCTCAAGGGTCGGCGCTGTTTTTTTTTGGCTTCTTGTTGTCGTGCCCCTGCTATTTTGCCCTTGATCTTCTGCTACCTCGTCCCTGTCTCGCCGTTCTTGCCTCGTCCTTATCCTCGTCCTTGTTCTTCCCCCTCTGCCCGGGTCTGTGTCGTCAGTCCGAGCTCGCTTTCCCATGCGCCCGTCACTATGGCCGGGGCTGTCTATATCACCCCGTATCTCTCCCCCTCGGCTATTCTCGTCGCTATCGTGACTGTGCTTTCTCCGTGGGCCGTGCTCTGATCCGTAAGGAAGGCTTGTCGGCTGGGAAGCTTCCGAATCAGCCAAAGATGCTCGGCTCCGGCGGCTTCGGGACACTGCCGCTGACGCCAACAGCGGCGCAAACAGAGGGTCGCGCAAGCTCTCGTGTGGCAAAGCGGCGTGTGAGTTTGCATGTGCGCGGGCCGACGGCGGCCGTCGCGGCGTTGCCGGTGATGGCGATGATGATGGGGCGGCGCTGGTGGTGGTGAATATCGGAGCCTCCCTGTCAGCACCAGAAGCGGACGCAGAAACTGCTGAGACGGGTGACATGACGCTTTCGTATAATCAGGCCGCTGCCGTGAAAGAAGCCACTGATTGGGTGGGGTAAGTGAAAGACGTTGCAGACAAGTCTTTTCGTGGCTTCATTTGTTGTTTTTCTGATTTACCGCTTTGCTCATTTCTTTGCTTTTGTTTCTGTATTTCTTCTTTTTCTTCTCTGGTTTTGCTAATACAAATTGCGATTCAGTGCACTAGAATACAAACAAACGGCACCGCACCGACTCAATTTTATATGTCTATTTAACTTGCACCCGCCCGGGACGATGGGCCGCATCCCTGAAGACGCTTCGAATTCTACCGGCGCGTTCAGCCGCTATGGATTAGCGCTGCTCGCACTACTCGGTACAACACTAGTGTAGGGCCGAGATTCCCCAGTGCGCCCCGCTTCAACCAGTGGGTTCGATTGGCGGGAGAGTTGGAGAATTGGGGGAGAATTGAGGAAATGTGGGCGCTTGTTCTCGCCAGCCGGGCCGTCAGCCGGCCAGTTCCAGACAGGTAAGAAAATTCACTCCAACTGCACTATCTACGGATGATTTCTATCACGCTGGAGCTCCGGCTGGACGAGCTCCTTCGGCGGCCGGCGTGAAGCACACACAGTGCCAGCAACCCGAAACTGGACAGCCTTTTTTGTTGTCAGAATAAGACTTGAGGACGAAATGTTTTGCTGAGAAAAAAACTCACATCAAAAGACCCAGCAGCACTGTTTGAGAAACTGTTGCACCGATGTCATGATACTTCAAATATTCCGATGTCTTTGACCAGTCGTTACTCTTGTTATACGCCCTGTGTCGTGCTGCTTGGAAGCCGGCGAGTGTCGCGCAGACGGCCGATCCCATACCCAGCAGAGCCTCCATAACGATACTGGCAGCGAGAATGATGCTTTGCGAGTGGCTTTGGTCGTGCCAGGCAAGCAAGGCCAGACGGATGTATTGCCATAACAGGGCGAGGCCAGCCTGAACGTTAGCAGTAGGTCTGGGAGGATGAGAGGCCGAAACAAAAGCAAGAGAGAGAGAAAGCAGGAAAGGGAAAAAGATAAATTAGAGTGGAAGAGAGGATAAAAGAGTGGAAGAAAGGAACTCACTATCGGCAGTCCAATGACCCAGTTGAGTCGAGTGTCTAGCTGACTGCCAATATCCGGACTGGAAAGACGCACAAGCACGTCGGTTATGCCGCTGACGCCAATGATGCCACTGGCGAGACAAGCCGAGCAGACGCGAAGAAAGCACTCGGTCATGCCAACCTCATCAGGACCGTCCGACATTATGTGGCTATAGCGGTCGTCGATGGTCTGTCTGTCTTTGGCGGTCGAGGAGGGAACAATATTCTGCAGACCAGGCTGGTGGCCGTCAAGCCCAGGCGCAAGCAAACGATTCCTGGAAAACATGGGAGCCTTGACTTTTAAAAATAAAAAAGATCGGAAAAGAACACAGTTGAAAGCATATGGAAATTGACAAATGCCAGCAAATTGTTCAAGCGTCGTTGCAGTCGTTGATTCTTCATGACTTGAATGCATACATATACTCGTCCAGCAGTCTGGCGTGGCAACACCTCCATAGGCTGATATGCTCATGCATCCTGGCTCAGATCTCGGATCGCTCGTCGATGTTAGGACAAGGGTGCGACTTGTCGTCAATGCAAGATGTGGCGAGACATGGTTTTCCCCTCCATCTTTGTTATGCTGCTCACTCTTTGCTTGTTCAATGTTATTCTGTTGTTCTCTTTGCTTTGTTGTTTTTATCTTGTTTTACCTGCCATCTCCGGATTTTAAGATCATGGACTCTGCTCTTTGGTCGCATCTTTTCAGCCCCAACAGATCAGGGTCCTCGCACGAGCACAGATCGACCCCTGGGCGCAATGCATATTGTAGTGCAGTGTAGAGGTGGCAACTGGCCCCACGTCTGAGCAAACGGCATAGCAAAGGCAAGAGAAAACGAGAAAATATCATAACGAGCAGCACGGCCTGTAATCTGGAAGCCTGTTCTCGTTACTGCCTTGATTCGGTCGTTTCTCTGCTTTGCTTTTCACCGTTCTGGAATATTCGAAACGTTTTGCTGGTTTGCTTTGTTAATGCCAATCTGGTCGCTAAACGAATTTCTGTTAAGTCCTGTTTGGCTTCTTCATATTCTTCTCCTTTTAGGATATATTCTTCTCCTTTTAGAATTTCTGCCCTTTATTTTTCATTTTCTTCCCCTCTCGCCACGATGAGGGAGGCAACCAAATACGGTTGTACAGATGTAGGCAGCCCCACCAAAGTACTGCTGCGCCCCGCAGTCGACGCAGCAGTGACGATAGATCATTGTGTACAGCACGGTTCTCCCATCTTACTTTATTTTTGTGCTTCGTGTCCCGCCAGCCTCTTCTTGCTTCCCGCGTGGCTTTGCTTGCGCTCTTGCGAGACTGGCTCTTAGGCAGAGTCCTGTGCGGGCTTTTTGTCTTTTATCCCCTTCGTCTTGGCTTTGATTCCGATTTGAAACATTTCGATTTGAGAGTCTGAAACTTTACACCTTTGCAATATTTACCTTACCTTGGAACTCATATCTAGTCACTGCCGAGATATTTCCACGCATTCGTACACCACAAACATGGCCTCCCAACCCGTCGAGGCCGGCTCTCTCTCCACCCTCAATCTCCTCGCTGCCAATCCTCCGCAGTACCCTCACAATCCCACCGAAGAGCTACGCGAGCCTCTCACGCTCTACATTTCACGCGTTCCCGGCACTCGAGGTCTGTCAAGCACATTTCCTTTGCTTCTCGATTCCTCTTTTCCCTATCCTTTCATGCTCACAGACTTCAATGTCCAGACGTCATCCTATCAGCACACAAGCCCCAGCGGAAAAACGTCACTGCCGAAGATGTTGCCAATGCCTGGTACTATGTCCACCTCGACTCACCTTCCGACTGGCTCTTACCTTCTGCACACGATGCATCTGCGCGGAGTAGCAGCGAGATGGCCCGGCCGTCTGCTGTTTCCCGGAAGCCCCTGCCCGCAACGGTTAGAAATACGTCAGAGTCGGCGCCGACACTCCCTTCCTCTCCTACCCCGGCCGCCAGCCTTGAACGGCAGCAGCAGCAGCCGTTGTACTCGTCTCCAAAGTCGTCTCCGGAGCAGTTGTTGTCGCTTCTGCCGCCCCCAATCAACCATACGCCAGACCCTTGGGTACCGCCTGGGTTTCATCTCGACCAAGACCATTCTGCTGAGGTGTCCTCTCAACTTTGGGGCCAACCAGAGAGTCCTGGCTTGTCGACGGCATCGGATACGCAACCCCCACCCCCAACCCGGGTCAGCCATGCTATGGTTGACCCCGATCTCCACGCCCCCATCGCGAGAAAACCAGTTGGCCAGCGCCCTCTATCTGATTTTGGCGTTACAAATGATACGGCGACAACAATCCCAGCAGATGCCTCTCTAGACCGCCATTCGCTTCCCAATTCCCACGCACCTCGTTCTTCGTCCCCCTTGCGACAGTCGGGCATCTCTACAGACCTACGGTCGACCAGTGAGCAGCCAGCGAGCATGTCAGCTACAGCACCACCACCACTGCCACCCCGGCCTTCCCGGCCACCCCAAATACCAGTAGACACTACATCCCCGGAAAGTCGGAAAAATTCCATGTCTCCATTAAAGCGTCCGGCCTCGCCAGTGCTTGCGCCATTTCAGCTCACTCTGATCCGCCGAGATCCAGCGACCAACAACCAGTGGAATATCGGCAAGGTCAACTCATGTCAATCCACCGAGATGGCAACTGACGGCAGTGGTAACGGCAGCGGCAGCGGAAACGATACTTCACCGTCTGCTTGTCAACCGGTCATCTGTATTCGCCTTGAGACCTCGGGCTACGCCAAATTCCGTGGTTTTCCTACGCGCCGAAGCATTGAGAATGCCGCTGGCTCTCGAGACTCGACGTCTGCGGCGGCAGTGGCAGCATCCTTTTCGCGGCAGAGGGCTGTCTCCAACGCCGCCGCTGCTGAAGACTCCAGTGGTGGCTTTACACGCAACGTGGTCATGGAATATACCAAGAGCTGGACAGCCAATATCCGCAGCGTGTTCAAGCGCAGTCCCCATAACAATACTGATACAACCAGCGGTGATGGTGGCAGCGACTCCTACCATACCACTGGGCCGCAACAGCAGCAGGAGCGTTCTGCTCATGTCCGTAACATCAGCGCCACCTCAGTAAGGTCTACTGATGGCGGCGGCAGCGGCGGAAGAGGAGGGGAAGGCTCTGGTGTAGGTGGCACAGACTCGCCGGTACTGACGCGACCAGGACCAGGCCTAAAGGCGCGGGGCTATACATTTTCCAGCCCATGGGATGGCCGCTGCGAGTTTCGGACCGGGAATGGCGGTCGCAGCCTGAAATGCCGGCATATTTTAAACGGCGGCAGCGGCCTGGCGGCATTCACGTCCGGCGTTGCTGGTTACAACCCCCTAGTCGTGGCGCAAAACATCCGTGACGGACAAAAAATTTCCGCTGCGGCGGCCGCTGCCGTCACTGGTGGCGGCGGCGGTGGTCATAGCCGGCAAGGCTCCCTGTCTTCTGCCATTATCGGTGCCGTCCCGGTCAGTGAGTTGCGCTTTAGCCTGCCAGGTGGCAATCCATTGCGACCAAAGACCGACATAACTGTTTCTGGACTGCGGACAAGTACTGGGGCAGTGTCTGCTTCTTCCCGGGGTAGTGAATTGTACGACAAGCTTCACGGTCACCTCCGGAAGCACTATCATCACCCATCTTCCTCAACAGACGAGGACTTTTATGACGATGAAGATGATGATTACTACAACTCGGAGCTTGACTTGAGCCTCGGACGCGAGGCAGCTGGCGGTGGCCCGCGCGGAAACCGAGCCAAGCTGGGCAAGCTCATCATCTACGATGAGGGTTTTAAAATGCTGGATCTCGTTGTGGCTGCCAACATGGGCGTTTGGTGGGTGTCTTGGGAAAAACGGTGTGGGTAAGAAGGAAATGCTGTTATAGATTGCGGGAGTAAATTCATTGAATGATAGGCGTAATTTTGCATGTCAAATTCGTTAACTACGCTTGTTGGGATAATGTCGAATTTTAAATATTGTATGCTTCCGAATGCCTTGTAACTGATGTAGCTTTTGTACATAATGATGGGGCGAAGAGATGGATTAATCACGTGGACGAAGAGCACCTGCCAGCCAATCAAACCATCACAAAAGTCATCCGCCACCCTTCCCCGACCAAAAATCCCGGGCGGAAAAACGGCCACGATCCATTTCCCAGACAAAAGCGCCGTCGAAAAAACAAAAGCTCAACTTCTCCTATTGCCCGAAACCGCTCCCCACTCCATTAACACCCGCGCGTCACCTTTTTTTCTGACGGGCTTGCTCTGTTTCCCACCCTCCCTTCTCCGCTGAGATCCGAGCCCATATATTTATTGTGCATTAAACACCAGCTCCCGCGGCTGGTTTTTATATCATCTGTTCTTCTTTTGAATAAAGGTGTCCGTTCGCACCCGATTGCAGCGGAGGACGTTTGTGTTGTTTTCGACGAACCCTCGGGCGTCCCGTGCTTAGCTGCAGCAGTGTGATTTGTCCTAGTTTTCTACTTTCTGTCACTGGTTCGACCTTTTTCGGATTTCCTCAAAAATAAACCACAACCAAGACAATGCTCTCTCTACAATTACTTCGCGCCAATGCCATGACGCGAACGGCCCGGAGTTTGCCATTGACCTCGACTTCGCCATTGCTAGCCGCGGCCACCAAGGCCTCGATTTCTTCCTCTTCCTCGATTCTGTGCCGTGCGGCAGCAAAAGCTCTACTGGGCGACAATGTGGCCGGCCGGCGGCGAGGCTATGCAACACCGGCTGGGCCGCCGCCAAAGGGTTTCCGTATCCAACCGCGGCCGGAATGGGACCAGGAGACAGTCAGCACAATGGACAAGGCGGGTAGCTACTTCATGCTGCTAGAGATGCTGCGCGGCATGTATGTACTGCTGGAGCAGTTCTTCCGGCCGCCGTACACAATCTACTATCCTTTTGAAAAGGGGCCGATCTCGCCGCGGTTCCGCGGCGAGCACGCGCTGCGGCGGTACCCGACAGGCGAAGAGCGTTGCATTGCGTGCAAGCTGTGTGAGGCGGTAAGTTTGTCCTGGTATTGTTTTGCTTGCTTCATTCTAACTCTTCAGATCTGCCCCGCTCAGGCTATCACTATTGAGGCGGAGGAACGTGCAGACGGTTCGCGCCGGACGAGCCGCTACGACATTGACATGACCAAGTGCATCTACTGCGGCTTCTGCCAGGAGTCGTGCCCAGTGGACGCCATCGTGGAGTCACCCAACGCGGAATACGCAACGGAGACACGCGAAGAGCTGCTGTACAACAAAGGTGAGTTATTCGAGGAGATTCTCGAACACCCTCTTTTTTGCCCCCTCTCTCCCTTCCCCTCGTTTTTCTATACAACAACCGCTAATAACGGCAGAAAAACTCCTGTCCAACGGCGACAAATGGGAGCCGGAGCTGGCTGCGGCGATCCGCGCAGACTCTCCGTACAGATAGGGAACAGCTTCTTGGAACGGTCGAATGAGACAGATATTGGATACGTAGACCGCGCGAAAATGAAGAAGAGGAAGAAGAGAACGGAGGCAATGGTGAGAGGATTTCTCGAGTGAGGGGAAACGAGGTACAGTTTTGGGAATGGGATACATTTGCTGTGGTCTATCTGGGTGGGAGCAGAGGAGATGTAAAGTTTATATAGGAGACATATTTTTTGCCTTTTTGTTTCTGACTCCGCCCTTCTTTAACAGACAGGCAGTTTGGCAGCTATTTCATGTTTATCTTCGGATCCGGTCCTCCGGGATGTTTTGTGCATCACGACTTTTTTCAGCTCCGGGAAGATCACGTGACTCGGCTCACCTCGGAGCTAATTAACAATTGCACTCTCATTGGCCACTTTGAACCCGGGAACTGGACCCCCCAATTCCCAAGCAGCTTTTGGTCAACTAATTTTTATCCCTCTTGGAAATCGTTTGTGGTTTTTCCGAATTCATCATCATCGTCACACACCCAGCCTGTTCGAAGAACCGCCTCGAACTGTCTACACACCCACTTCCTCACTCTAATAGACAATTTTAGACGATAATTACGGTTATTTTCTTTGTCTTTCTAATCATGTTCCGCTCCGTTTTCCGTTCGGCAACGCGTGCCGCCGCCGCCTCGTCGGCACCAGTTCTGCGGACACAGGCGGTCAAGGCGCTTTCGACGGCTCTGACGCACCGGGCTGTGGTGGGAGTGGAATCAGTAGCAGCAAAGACAGCCGCTTCACGGGTATCTGTGGTGTCGGCCGCGCGGTGGTACTCGGCCGCCGCTGGCCTGACCAAGGAGGAGGTGGAGGGCCGCATTGTGAGCCTGCTGCAGGGATTTGACAAGGTAAGTGAGGCTGGGAATGGAGTGAATGAGAGTGTTCCATGTTATTGTGCTGCTTAGGTGGCCATTTCTCTTTTGTTCGCTCCGCTTTCTTTCGTCGTTTAATCACCTTATATTAAGTAGCTAACCACACAGGTTACGGACCCGGCCAACGTTAGTGACTGCAAATTTCTCTCCGTCTTCTTTGCCCCCGTTTTGGACAGAGAGCTGACCCTCTTATTAGATCAAGCCGACGTCACACTTTGCCAACGACCTCGGCCTTGACAGTCTCGACACCGTCGAGGTCGTCATGGCCATAGAGGAGGAGTTTAGCATTGAGATTCCAGACAAGGATGCGGACACGATTCACAGTGGTGAGTTTAACCAAATGTCCTGTAGCTCAATACTCACATTATCATTCTCTCTAACATTTTGTCTACCTCTAGTCGACAAGGCCGTCGAATACATCTTGCACCAGCCGGATGCCCACTAAATCAAGGAGCGAAATCTAGAAAACGAGAAAATTAGGACCGTTCAAAGGCGCGGCTCTCGTCTCATTTTCTTCTGTTACCCTCTCTTTTTTATAACCAGCCCTCTCCCCTGTGAATGTTTTCTGTCGTTGAGTTGAGGTTTTTCTTTTTCCCCCATTTCTGCCTATCGCCAGAGCGCTTCATATTCTCTCTCCATGTGCCCCCTTCTCTGTCTCGCCTTTTTGAGCCATGTATTCTCTATGCTGACCTCGAATGTTTTGGGGGGAGACAATTATTCTCCTGGCTTTCATGATACAGAAGGAAAAAGAAAGGCAGAGCACGAGAAAGTGAGAAACGTTAGCAGGGGAAATAAGGAAGAGGAATTGTGTTGTACTATATATTTACGTCATAAAATCATTAAATAAAAAAGAACAAGGAGGGCGGGAAAGGACTGTCTCATGTGTGCATCTTGGGTATCGATCCAAAGCGCGTGATTTGATATTTGTCCCCTTCCTCTGCAAATGGCAGAAACAAGAAATACCCACAAGTGGCTGGCAGGTAGAATGGGCAGAAATGGCAATGAATTGAGAATTGATAAAATCCATAGGAAACGCGCAAAATCTTAGAACAAAAGATGAGTAAACAAAAAAACATATTCAAAAAACACCGAGGCACAAATAACCAATATAACAAAAACCCGCCAATTCAATGCGGTAGTTGCGCCGTCCCTGCCGTATCCATGTTGTCTCTTTGGCCATGCTTCCCCCTTCTTTGCTCACGGTATCCGGTGGCAGACCCGTCTTTTCCATTTGCTTTCTCTTTTTCTGTTCAACAAAAGCAGTCTCGACTTTTGATATTCTTCCATCAAGAAGAAGAAGCTGAGGCCTACGTGTTTTGGATAAGGATTATTCCCAGCGCCTCCACACTCACAGTCGACTGTTTGAATCGCCTTAGTGCCCGTTGATTGACTCGACAGTGCTGCTTTTAGACGTATCGTAGCTCCAGAGATTGTCCTTGGCGCCACCATTGACGTTGCCATTCGTGGCGGCACTACCGGCTAGTCCACCAGATAATCCGCTGGACAGAGCCGAGAGGCCCGCCAGACCCGACAAGCCTGATAGACCGTTAGACTTCCGCTTGTGTGCAGCCTCATCTTCTTCCTCCATGCTAAATAAGTCTTCCTCGTCAATCGGGGGCGGGAAGCGGCTAGTAGAGACACCTCTGTCGCGGTCTCGGTCAGCTGTGCTGGTCGCGGTGGCAATTCCACCGCTGCCGCTACCGCCGCTGCCACTGCTCAGCCGCGTTCGCTGCAGTTGTTGGCTGAGCACAGAAAAGGAATCGCTAGTAGATCTTCCAGCACTGCGAGCCAAGTAGTCCATGCTGTTGCCACCACCATTTCCGATGCCAATGCCGCCGCTGTTAACAACATCTCCCTTTCCGGCCAGGCTCGAGTTGCGAAGCGGACTACCGACATGGCCAAATGCAGACGCAGCGTGCTTCATGGAGCGGCTGAGACTGCCAGTGCCAGTACTCGAAGCGGCGGCAGCACCGACACCGCCACCAGCGCCAGAACCAAAATCGAAGTCTTCTTCGCGCGAAGGACGCTGTTGAAACCAAGGACTCCATCGGCTCGGACTGGCAGCAGCACCAGCACCGCCCACCGGGCTGCCATACTTGGTTGCATTGGCCGATAGGGAAGCTGAAGCAGACACTGAGCTCGGTGCCGTTAGATTATTGCTGCTCTCGGACAGCTGTATATCGGCATCCGTAAGACGCATGCTGCCTCGGCGAGCCTTCTCCTGGGGCGTCAAAACCTCGTTGGCCAGATTGGCGGGCACGTAGTCTTCCTCCAGAAACAAAAACTCCGTGTCCCAGTCACGGTCCACCTTGGGGGCACTGCTGCTCATCAGCTTTGGCTTAGCGTAACGCTGAGAGCTGGAATGCAGTATGCGCTTGCTGTTCAAGTACTCGTCGTGGCCAGGCATTAAAAAGTGATTGCTAATACTGCTGCCATTGTTGTTTCCGGTCGGGCTGCTGCCCATGAGACTGCTGTCATGGGACAGTACATGAGAGGACGAGAGGCGGTCGCTGCTACCAAAGGCTGATGTGTGCAGGAGCTTTAGCGTCTCAGAAGTCTGGTCGTCCTTGATAGTGCGCAGCGAAGACGAAGGAGATTCGAGTCCGAACTTGGACGGCACAGAGGCGGGCCAGGGCCCATAGCGGGCAGCGTGAGAAATCCCATTGGAGTCGAACGAAGCCGGCAGGGGGGCATCCATGACGGAGAGGACTTTGGTGTTAACCGGAGAGAGGCCGAGGCTAGTACGGCTGTGGTCGTCGAAGCTGGCCGTGCCGGATCTTGCCCCAGCGCCAAGGCCGAGGCCAGGGCCAGGCGGCGATCCGTAAGCCGAGGTAGGATTGGAGGCGTAGGTAGTGTCAATGGAGGGGAGAGGACCGTCGAGATGTTGCTGTTGCTGTTGCTGCTGCTGCTGCTGTTGTGAAGAGAGAGAGTAGCGGTCGTCGGAAGCGCCGGTATAGGGGCCATTGGCAAATGGAGGGAGGGCTCCGGGATGTGCTCCGGTTGAGGAAGGCATGCCGGCAGCAGCAGCATGTAGAAATGAGTTGGTGAGGGCACTGTTGGAGGACTGAAGGTAAGCGGCTGGATTGATGCGCCCGCCAAGACCGAGCGGAGAGCCGATGGTGACACCATTTTTGCCATAGTTGACGCGACGGCCGTCAGGAAGGACGTGGATGTTGGCACATTTTGGGCCGAATTTGCAATTTCCCTAAATAGTCAGAGAAAGGAAAGCCGGAGAGGAAAGAAGGCCGAACTGACCTTTGCAAAATATTTGCAGACTGTCTCAGTGGCAGCGCCAATGTCGTGGCTGAAAGGACAGGAATTTCCAGCCTGGCAGGCGCCCTGGCGGAAAAACTTGCAAGGGACATGAGAAGTGTCTAGAAGTTAGCCGAGGGAAGAGGGAGGGGAGGAGAGAGGGGGGTGAAAGGGAAGGAGGGAAGTAAAAGAAGAGGAAGACAAGGAGAGAGCGAAGTGGTGGAGGAAGAAAGACGATTGTCGAACGGAGAATGAAGAGCCTAGGTAAAGGGGAAAAAAGGGGTGAATGGGAAGGAAGGCGCTTGGAAGTCATAGTGGTATTTGCGTTGATGAATGGAATAAAAAGCATTTCGAGCAGGCAAGAACGCACTCGGTGGACTTCTCGGCCCGTCAAAGCGCTGGGGAGCCGCCATAGGGAGCGTGTCGTGTTGGCAGCTTTTCGGGGACCGGAGGGTGAGGCTTGCGGATCGGGTGTGACGGTAGTCGAGCAGATTCGAGGCCGGCATGATGGAGTGGATTTGTGTGGATGTGGATGGATATGAGTGGTGTTTTAATTTCTGTATTTTCCAGCCGGTTGACTAAGATGTGGAAAAGGCGGCAAAAGGCGGTAGCGGGCGAGGAAGGAGGGGTTGGGGGCCCTCTTATCGGGGAGAGGGGGCTAAGAATAAATTGGCCAAGTCAGGCCTTTTTATCGGCTTTAGCCTGGTGACTGCTGTTATCGGGGGTTTCAATGGCGCGATTAGCTGGGCGAACAAACGGAGAAATCGAGGAACAGTGGGTGGGGGCAAGCTGAGAGATAGTGGTGGGTCGAGGGGATAGAGAGGAGAGGAAGAAGAGGAAGAGAGGAGAGGAGAAAGAGAGGAGAGGAAATCAAGAGAGAAAAAGAGAAAAGGGTAAAAAACAGAAGAATCGAATAAGGAGTATATGGAGGACTTTGTGAAGGAAAACAAATGGTGAAGACGAGAATGAAGTAGTTTAGAATACAAAGCTGAAAAAAGAGTACGAAAGCCAGACCTTTAATACATTGCCACTACAGCAGCAGGATGCGTCATGCTGCCATCACGAGCCTTGCAAAGCACTTTGCATAATTATGATCGAGGCTGTACCGATTAGTTTGTCTGTTCTCTGAAATGGGCTTTTCGCTTAGCTTTGGCATATTTCACTGCGCTATCAAGCTCTTTCACTGGAGTTTCTTTCCCCTAGGTTCATTTTTTTGTCTTTAATTATCTTGTTCTCCTCCATTTTCGTCTAATTCGTTCTCATTTTTTTGTCTTTAATTGTCGTGTAAATCTCCTCAATTTTCGTCTAATTTGTTCACTGTTCTGCTTTTTCGGACCAAACTTTTTTCCGTTGTATGAGATGTACCAGTGAACCAAAGGCGACAAAGGGGGGATACATTTCAATACTTTCCCTGTCAAGTATCACCTACTACATCCTGCGTTATGCCGCTCGATCTTATCGAGAGTTCCCGGGCGGATCATCCCAGCCGCCCGCTGCCTAGCGGGTAGTATGCACCAGAGACCGTTTCCGAGGCCAAGAGGCTGTTTACGAGGTCCGTTTCTCCTAGAACAAGGCGCTACAATACAGCAGCAGAACAGGCATTGAAAAGGCGTTTTTGATTTTATCCCTGTCCCTGTCGATAGCGCAGCCTCCAAATAACGGCTCCAAATTTGTGCTCTAAATTATCATCTCTAGTACATCCGCTTTCTCCCTACCCGTGCACCTGTAGAAGACAAGAGAGCGTACCTCTGTCCTCTCGCAGCTCTCCCTACTCCCACTACTCGTTTTGTCCTCCACCGCTGTCCTGTCCTCTGGTTTGCTCATTCTATGAGCTTCCAGATGAACACTTCTTGTCCCCACCCTCCACCTTTTGTTGTTGGCGAATCATGCCCCCTCTCAGCCCATCATTTCTGCCTTGTTAGCTTGTGATGTGCCACCTTCTTGTATAGGCCTTTTCGCCTTCACCTCCTTTAGCATGCCTGTCTCGGCTTCGCACCGGATTTGTTCCGCCCGCCTTTTGGTAGCTGCCAACTACAGCCCCCCTGTCCTTGTCTGCATCCCTCCGAATGCATTCTGCTGTTGTCAGCACAATAGAACCTTCATTTGCCTCACTGCTCCACATGACATCGTCCTTGTGACGTAACATTCGGGTATTTTCTGGCATTTGATCAAGGCTGCCCCCCTCAAGCCTCTCCTACTCACCCACAGAAAGAGGGCCCCCTTCCTCCTCCAGGAAGGCTGTCTCGATTTCCGATCATCCAATACGACCTAGGGTGTCATACACGTCGATACCAATGTCCTGTTTGACCCATTTTATTACCAGCGGACATTATCACTTCATCATTACCGCGTCGACTTTCAGTACATTTCCTCAGTTTATGTCATGCTTCAGCCAGCTTTTTAAGGTCCCGGAATTGAGCTCCGGCGTACCCCTTCTATTTTACTTTAATAATCCTGAGTTCCCCTTCTTCTCCTTTATAAACAAGAATAAGCTTTCTATGTGTTCTTGTGTTTTCGTATCACCTGTCTGCCACAGCCGCCCATTTGCCACTTATAGGTCAGCTAACCCAGGTCTCACAACCCAGCCTATTTATACACTCGAAAGAGGAAACATTCCGTACCGCGGCAAACTACTATAAAAAGAACATTGTACTAAGCCCTTTTCTACTAGCATTGCTTTAATTCGTTCTAGGCTTAAACTATGGGGCCGCGTAGCCTAGATGATATATGGTGACAAAAAGCACCGCCTAAGTCTCCTTCATTTTGGCATCAGTCTCCTCAGTTTCCGAAGCCTTCTGAGAAGCCTCAAGTGCCGGTGAGACAACTACAGCGACATCGGAGAACTCGGCATCTCCGTCATCCAGAGTGGCCTTGGGGCCGGTGAACCACTTTCGAGCGTCGATAAAGTAGTACAGGCTGGCACCGCCCCAGACGGCCATGTTGATGACGACGGTGTAGTTCATGGTGTCGGGGGCGGGATTGGGCCCGCCGTTTGGGAACATGCTGAGAACGATGCCGTAGACAAGAAAAACAATGGCGAAATAGGCCAAGGGCTTTGACATAACGCCGGTATGGAAGGCGCCAGGCGTGAAGCGCCCATTGCCCCAGACGATGCGCGAGAAAATGGGGATGCCCCAGCCAAGATTGTTGCCAGCGACAGCCAGAGAAAAGAGTGCCGAGGCAGCGGCCGAGTCGATCAGACACAACAGGCCCAAGATGACAGCCAAAAAGACGCAACCCCAAATGGTGCGGAGAGGGATGTAGCCCAAGCGTTTGGACTAACGAGGGGATCAGCCATTTCTGCAAAAGGTGTACACATCCCAAAAGAAGAAGCTACGAGGCGGAAAACTCACAATAGGCCTTAAAAATGACGAAAACGGCAATGCTCCGTCACGGGAAAACGCCCACATCTGACGCGAGGCAGCCACGATGATGGACAAGCCCATGAGGTACTGCACAATGAAAAGAAAAGACATGAAACCAAGTGTGCCTTTTTTTCCGAGGGCATCATAGTATATTTGGGCCATCTGCTTGTCAGTCTGACCTTGTCTTCTCCTCTCCCTCTGTCACTCACCGGTTGTCCGTAAACTGAGCCTAGCACGTTGTCAAGATTCGGATCAATGCAGGCAGCCAGGACAATCACAATGACAAAACCGAGCCCCCAGCACATTCCAATAGACGACAGGATTCCCAGTGGAACCGCCTTGGCCGCATTCGACGCTTCCTCGGACATGTGCACGCACGAGTCAAAGGCACCAATGGTCCAGATGGGCGACAGCCAGGCCAGCATAAATGTCCAACCCTTGGGCCAGGTTGTCAGGTTCTGCAAGTCGGCAAAAATAAAGTGACCGTCGTTACGGGCGACACCACGGTGATGCAAGCCAACCGGCAGAGCAATAATGGTCGCCAGGATCAGCGCTAGGTTCATAAATACGGCAAACGACTGCAGGCGGTTCATTACACGGGAAAGCGTTGATGCTAACAGGCCGTGGCTGAGCACACAGACAAGGAAGACGACATAGACGATGCCGTTGGATGGTGTCCAATCGCCGTCACGGCTGATGACAATGACAGAGCAGAACATGAGGGCGAAGCCGTAGTCGATGCTGCAGAGGCCACCGACCAGGCCCAAACTGTTACTGTAACCGACGAGAAAGCACAGATAATTGCGCACACGTGGCCCGGCGTAGTAGTGTGTCCAGTAATATAGGCCACCGCTGGTGGGCATGGCGCTTCCAAGATCAGCCATGGCCAGGCCGACGACGAAGATGCATCCACTGGCAAGGAACCAGGACCAGACCATGCCCGCAGCGCCGGACGGCAGAGAAAAGGAGAGTGTGCTGGCAATGGATGGCAGAAGGCCCATGATGGAGAAGGCGATGCCGAAAATTTCGAGCGTGCTAAAGTTGCGCTTGAGTTCTTGTTTGTAGCCCATTTTGGCTAGGAATTCGGTTATAATGAATGTACAAAATTACTGCAAAGGAGAGAGCAAGCAAGGGACTTACCTAAAAGCTCTGCATCGGCTTCACTCGACAACTGAACGCCATCGACGGCGACAGTGAGATGAGCATTGTGCGGCATCTCAACGTCGGGCATGGTGGAAGTCGAGTCTTTTGAGCTAAGAAGGGGATGGGGATGTGGATGAAATGGAAGAAAGCAAGAAGAGAGAGGGGAAGAAAGAAGGTGACGAAGAGGACGGAATGACGAGACGATCAAGGGACGAGAAGACCCTCCCTTGTTTGAGTTGTACAAGTCTTGGAAACCTTGACATAGGCTTGACATCCGGCATCATTGCCCGTCGTTATGTATGCTAGCTTTGGTTATCTTTTGATTCCGATATAAGCCACCGCACTAAATTACCACTCTGGGACATTGTTATCAATGCGGGCCAACGTTACAATGAAAAAGAAGCAGCAGGAGAGAGGGGGGGTTCTAATGATATGACAGGCGGGTAATCATGTTTAAAGAAAGAGTGGAAGAACGGGGAAGCAGAAAGGCTTTAAATCAGAAAATAAGAGAAGAGAGAAGAAAATAACAGCCTAAAAAAAGTCATCGATTGATATAGGACTACTTCTAATAACAAACAAGATTGAAGCATGTCTCGTTACGTAAGCCATGATCTCGTAAATCTAGCGGAAGTTACTAAAATCGGTTAAGCTGTTAAAAGGGTTCCAGAAGCTTTGCGTGATTCTAAGATCAATCCAGAAGGAAGTTAATAGATAAGCCAAGGGCTATTTAACCTTTAAGTCATGGGCCAAGAAGGGCGTTTAGTAGTTGAGTAATATTTGGGCAAATTCAAAGGTTCAGCTGCAACCGCTTGCTTAATTGTACAACATATCATGCTCTGGTTCCATAGATATCAAAGTTGAAGGAAGGTCAAAGTTGAAGGAAGGTCAAAGTTGAAGGAAGTCATGGTTGAAAGCAAATGTCGGATTCGAAAGCCATGTGGTTCAATGACATTCTATAATGATTCGTACAGATGTACTACAGTGCAATTAAGGCCAAGTTTATCGTTAAACAGTAACTTTTTGATTAAAAGGTCTAAATATCAAAAGAAAAGGCGCAAGAGAATCTAAGAACGACAAGCCCAATACCCTAAATCAGGCGGAAGCAGTTGTCGACTCTGAGGAAATCAATGGTCAACACCGACCATTCTCTCAACCTGGCGAAGTCTAGTGGAGATGTAAGGGAGGCAACTTTGCCTGAGCGAATTCAACGGCGACGGCCGGTGTTTAATAGCCTTACATTGATTGCATTTTGGTTATGACCAATTCCTGTCATTAATGCCTCCCAAGTATGGAACAATGTATTAACGAACACAGGTCATCTGTTTTTTTCCTTCTTGTTTTTGAAAAAGGCGCCTAGGGCGCCCATCATGCCGGCCAAGCCCTTGTCTTCACTGCCGGGAACCATGCCGGCACGGATCCAGGTGGGCAGTTTGGCGCGGATGCGATCAGAGGCGAAGCGGCGGTCGACCAGAACGATGGCAGCGTAGTCGGCACGGTGGCGGATGGCGCGGCCGATGCTTTGGTTCACGGCACGCATGCAGGCGTTTTCGTAAAACTCACGAGCGGCCTGTTTGGAGAGGGACAAGGAGGAGTCAGCAGCGGTCCCAGAGACGGCCGTCGTCGCTGTCGCTGCCTCAATGTACTCCATGCGAGCCTTCCAGTCTGGAGCGTGCAAGTTTGGAAAAGGCAGACCGACAATGACGACGCAACGGCCAAGGCGGTCGGCAAAGTTGATGCCCTCGCTCATTTTTCCACCGACTACGCTGAGGAGGAGGGCACCGGACACGGAGGAAGTAGAAGCAGAAGCATTGCCTCGTCCTACATCCCCTAGAATGGCCTCGCTGTAGGCAGCCAGTGTGTCGTCGCTGGAGGCACCACGGGTCTCACGAAAGACTGTTTTTTTTGTCTTGAGGCGATCCCAGAGAGATAAAGGGGAAGTTGCCGTACCCGCTGCTGTCGTCGATGGCGTCGACCAGACCTCGACGACCTCATCGAGATAGGCATAGCTTGGAAAAAAGACAACGACACCATCAGGCACGACGGTACAGAGGTTGAGGAGGGCGGTGCCAAGGGCCTGGACCATGGCGCGGTTGCTGCGATGCTGGAAGCTAAAATCAAAGACGGGGGGGGTGGAGGACGAAGTGGAAGAAGAAGAGCAGGACACCGATTTGGCAGCCATACCGCCCAGCGTCCAGACACAAAGACTGCTGGCGGGCACGACGTGGTCGCAGCTAAGCGTGGTGATCTTGCTGGGCGGGTGGTGGGGGAAGAGGTGGGTGTGGTAGTCGGCAAAGGGCGACATGGTGCCGCCGGCGAGGATGACGGCGCGGGCGCTGGCGGCGATGCTGGAAAAGGCGTGAGTGGGCGAGAGCAAGAGGTAGGAGAGGCGGACATCCGGGGAGGCGGAAGCGGAGGAAGAGACGGAGAGACGCTCGTAAAAGACACGACCCTCGCTGCGGAGATTGGTAAGGGCGAGCAAGAAGGAGACGAGAGAATGAAGGACGGGGGTAGTGGAGAGGGAGGAAGCAGAACCAGTCCCAGAGGCTGTCCCAGAAGCCGTTGAGGGTTCCCCCATGGTCGTCTCCTCTACATACTTCCCATAGCTCTCTACCTTGTAGGCCAGCTTCGCGTCCTGAATGTACTTTACCAGATCAAAAAGGTTCACCTGGTCGGCCCCCTTGTGGCGTAGCAACTCTGTCGGGTCGACAATGCCGTGGTCGGGCTTGGCCGCTGTCGTGTCGTTGCCGACACTAATGTGCCCCATCCAGACGGTCAACCCTTGCAGAACACGTCCGAGCTGGCCGACGGCGACGCGACTCTCGCCGCGGAGACGGCGGCCGAAGCGGCGCACATAGATTTCCAACAGTTGGCGAGCGCGGCGTAGTTCGCTGAGGGTGACAGCGGCGCCGTGGACACCAGTAATGGCGTCCATGATGTTGTGAGCCTCATCAATGATGACGATGCTACGGCGGGGGTTGAGGCGGATACCAAGGGCGTCGCGGGCAGCGGCGTGTAGCAGCAGCGGATAAGGCAAGGAGACGATCTCGGCGCCGGCCAAGACGGAGCGAGCGGCATAATAGGGGCAAAGGCGAAGGGACTGGCCGAGGCGGAATAGGTCTTCAACATCGGGCAGGGTGGCGAGAGCAGTGTCGCGGAAGCGATGGGTAGCGGAAACGTTCGAGGCAGAGGGCATAAAGGGACAGGGGCCAGAGGCAGAGTTGGAGGAGGAAGACGTCTTGTTTCGCTGCAGTTCCTGGCATCGGTCGTTGATGGCTGCCACCGAGCCCAGCCGGGCCACGGCTGGATTGATGCAGAGGCGCTGGCGAGACGACAGGGGTAGGTGCTTGACCGGCTCAGCCATGGGCGTGTCGGCCGCTGAAACAGCCAAACTGGCCGGCAGCGATGGCGGAAAGGTCGGACGGCGTAGTTCGGCAATAAACTGCGACAGCTGCGAGTGGGTGCGGGAGGCGTAGTAAATCTGAGAGTCAGCATTGTTCTTTTTTTAATTTCCTCTCTTTGCTTCCTGATATTCACCGTTATATCCTCTTCTAGATCATCCTCGTCGGTGTCGTCAGTGCCGCCCGTCTTGCCAGAAACCAGGCCGGCTTTCTCCAACTGGGCACGAGTCTCTTGAGAGAGCCAGGAAAGTGCATCATTCTCATCTCGACCGTTACCGGCGCCGCTGTTGCTGCTGTTTTCAATGAGAAACTCGGCCTCTTCTTCGGCTTCCGTGCGGCTGGTGCTCTTTTCTTCCGCCAAACGCCGTCTTTTGGAGGTTTGTCCGCCTCGTTCTTTTCTTCCCCCTTCCGCCTCTGCCTCGGCCTCCTGCCGCCGCACCGCGGCCAACCTTTGCTCTCGCCGCTCCCACCGCCGCTGCAGCTCTTGTCGCCGCCTCCGTAGCATCTGCTCCACTACCCAGTCCGGCTCGTCGGCATATTCGTCCCGCGTAGAGGCAGCTAGTAATTCGGCTTCGTAGTGGCTGCGCTTGTATTGACGCAGCCACGTCAGAGCGGCGCAAATCAGCGAGAGCGACTTTCCCGTGCCCGTGGGGCTCTCTAGAATGGCGACCTGGCCGTCGCCGCGCTCGAGAACGTCGTAAACGGTGCGCATAAACTGCATCTGCACATCGTAGGGAGTGTAAGGGTGGTGAAATTTTGTGACGGCGGAGTCAGGGGAAGCAGCGGCAGTAGAGCCGTCCAGAGATTTAGGCATAACATCGCCTTGATGTTCAGTGCCATTCTGTGCACTTGGAGGTCTTGCCATGTTGTGCATACGCCTTCTATGGATGGACAAGGATGCAGTGGTGACGTTTTGGGAACAAAAATAAACGAGTGGGTCGCCACGTATTGAGTTAGCGTGCGTCTACTAAACAGAGCCTCGCGTTCTACAGCCTCATTCACTATCCCATGCCAGCACTGAACACTTTCGCACACGCTCACGCTCCAACACGCTTTATTGCAATCGTCCTATCATACGCCATTCCCTTTCATGCCAGTATCCTATCCCTTTTCTGCCGTTCCGATTCCTCTCTCCTCCCCGTCATCCTTTGTATCCCCCCCTTCAATTACAACATATCCATCTCGTCGTCATCCTCAGGAATGTCCGTTCCCAGTGGCCGCGGGCGAAGCTGCAGAAACTCATGTTCTAGTGCGTCTTCGGCGCTAATGCGGCTGCGAGGGTCTAAGTCGAGGCAACGCTCGAGAAAGCGCACAGCTAGGCGCTCGTCCTCGCTCAGCGGCTTGATTGTCTTGCCGTTATCGATGCGGCAATTGCTCCAGAGTATAATCTTTTCGAGACTAAAGCCTTCGCGGCCAACGGTGGGGATCGTGGTATCGAGCATGCAGCCATGTAACTGGGCGGCCACCTTCATGCGGCGGCTGCCAAAGATGGTGGCGATCTCGATGAGGGCCTCGACGTCGTCGGCGCTGTTGAAGAAGGGGAACCGGCGCGAGAGCAGCGTCAAAAGGATAACGCCAACCGACCATATATCAATCTTGGTCGTCTGTTCCGTGCACTTGAAGAGCACCTCGGGAGCACGAAATCCACGGGTGCCGGCGCGATTGGCTCGACGTGCTGGCCGGGTGTCGTTTTTAGGGTAGCCATTGTGGTGGTGAACCAGGCCAAGACCAGCCATGGTGCCGCCGGCCCCGGAACCAGCGCTGACACTGGCACTGACGCCTGCAGCGACAGCTGCACGTAAGCGCGCCTTGCGCACACTCTCATGTTCGTGGCAGAGACACGGTTTGCTGTCGCTGCCTTCTCGCTCGGCCAGGCCAAAGTCGACGAGAACACCACGCTGTCGACCTGGGTCATAGAGGAAATTGGTCGGCTTAATGTCGCGGTGCAGGATACGGGCGCGGTGCACGGCAGAAAGCGCGGTAAAGAGGGAACGTAGGTAAATGGCCATGTCGGGCACGGTCATCCGTCGGTAGTACTCGCGGAAGTCCTGATGCCGAAAGTACGGTAGTACCGCCACCACCTGGTCAGCCTGTCGAAACGCTGTGATGAGCGGACACACCGAGGCCGACGCCCGCAGGTCGTGCAGCAGCTCGAGCTCGTTGAAGATTCGTAGCGGACTCGACGTCACGTAAATCTTTTTGATGGCCACAAATTTGGGCCGTCGTCGTCGCTGGCTGTGGTCGTGGCCATTGCCATTGCTGTTGTCACCATTTCGCTGCCTCCGTTTCAGCGGCGGCGGCGTCCACTTTTCCCGTTCCTTGTCCCAATCCCACGAGTTATCGTACTTTTCGTACTGCAGATCCTCAGCCTTGTAGACGGTAGAAAATGTGCCTGGACATTAGCAGGGAGGAAGAAATGAAAGGAAAAAATCAAGCATGAAAACATCAGTCCAGAACCCACCTTCTCCTATCCTCTTCAATAGCCGAAACTGCTGCCGGAACCCGGGAAAAGTATTCTGCAGTCTTTCCATGTCATGCTGCACAATCTCGTCGACTGGCTCCTCGTCTGAGCTGTCGTCTCGCTCATCTTCGGCTTCGTCCCCGTCCTCGCCGCCCCCATCGCCTGCTTCTTCCCCCTCATCGTCGTCATCGTCGTCGCCGTAGACTGCTGCTGTCGTGCTGTCACCAATCATGTCATTCTCCGCCTCCACACCGGCTTCCGCATAGTCTGTTACCGCCTGTGATGAAGGCACTTCGGCTTCAGCCTCGCCGTTCAACTGTGTGTCTTCTTCTTCGGTTGAGGGATCCTCGTGAAAGGAAAAGCCTGGCCTAGCGGCCATTATGAGTCAATAAAACAAAAGACAGAGTGAGAGAGTTTATAAAATCAGAGGTCAGAGTTCAAAGCTCGCAAAGCAAAATGAGAACTGATTGAGGTCGCACTTTTGTATAATTACTAACAAATCTAGCCTAATTGATACGCGCTAGACGCGTGGTGGGGGTATTTCCTGAAACGGAACTCCAGTAAACAAACACCGTTGCCAGACCCCACTTTCAAAACATCATCATCGCCCAACTCAACTGTTTTCTGGCCGTCTGATCTTCACCGGGTATCTCTCGTTCCGCCGTCTTTATTTACTTCTTGGCTCGGAGTGACTTTAGACTAAACCTCTGACTTTTTTTCTCTTCATCTCTTTCCTCCACCCTTTTGGGCTGGTCCCCCGCCCAAAATCATGGACTCCATTCATTTTGACATTAACAATGCCCTCAAATACTACATGAGCGACCCAGCCTCGGTGCCTACACCCGAGGCCGATGCGGCGCTTTTCGCCTGCGAAAACGACCCACAGGCGCTGTCCAACGCCGTCATCACCCCGGTGCTCAACCCCATTGTCGACGCCGTTGCTGACAGCCCCGACGCCATCACCCGCAGCGGCTTCTTCGACTCGCTGCAGTTCTTGCTCAAGTACGCTGCCTTTTTACCAACGCATGCGATCAGCAAGCTGTTTGATCTCATCACGTCGGGTTTGGCAGCTGAGGCCGACGCCTTGCAGCACGACCTGGCCGAGTTAGCCAGCGGTGGCAATGGCGGCGGTTCTGACGAGCAGGAGCTTTTGGCCCATCACAAACGCTTGCTTGAGGTCTATGGCTTCTTACTGCAGTGGACCGTGGCCGCCGTGGAGACACGTGCAGCCGACAAGTCCTCCTACTCTTCGTCCACAGCTGTTTCTGCTCCCGCTGCTGCCGCTTCGGGCGGCCGAGGACGCGGGGCCAAAGCCAAGGCAAAAAAGGGCGCCGCCGCCACTGCCGACGACAATGTCTGGGACTCGGCTGCTCAGCTGCAGAATTCCCTAGACACCATGTGTCGTGTGCTGCGGCTCAAGCTGTCAAAGATATTCTTGACCACATCGGAGCGCGACACTTTTATCGGCCTGCTGACGCGCCCCGTCTACCTCGTTCTCGAGAGCGAGCAACGCGTCAAGTTAACTGCCATCCGTATGCACGCCTTCAAAGTGCTCTGCATGGCCGTGAAGCATCACGGACACGGATATGGTAGGCGGAAGAGAGACGAAGAAAAAATTGATCTACACCCCCTGCTAACCTACAGCTGCTCAAATCTCCATCGTCCAGAACCTCACTTACTTTGAGCACCTCTCCGAGCCCATGGCCGAGTTTCTGCACATTCTCTCGGAGCAGTACGACTACGAGCAGTTGGCCAACGAGATCCTGGTAGAGCTCAGTAACAAGGAGTTCAGCAGCAATGACACTAAGGGCCCAAAGTCCGTTTCCTCCTTTGTTATCAAGCTCTCGGAGCTTGCACCACGTCTTGTCATCAAGCAGGTGGCATCCTTGATCAAGCAAATGGACAGCGAGGCAAGTTCACTCCTTTTCATGACTTACCAGTGCTCTCTTCTAACCGTTCAGTCATATACCCTTCGTTGTGCCCTCATTGAAATTTGCGGCAACATGATTGCCTACCTCAGCCGCCAAGAAGAGCGCGGGGAGGATCACAAGTCACAGCTCAACGCCTTCTTCAGCGTTCTTGAGGAGCGCTTCCTTGACATCAACCCCTACTGCCGCTCGCGTACCATTCAGGTGTATATCCGCCTCTGTGATCTCGAAATGAAGTTTCCCAAGCGCCGCCTCAAGGCCGCCGAACTGGCCAACCGCAGCCTCCAGGACAAGAGCAGCAACGTGCGCCGCAATGCTATCAAGCTTCTCGGCTACCTGATAAAGACCCACCCCTTCACTGCCATGCACGGTGCTCGGCTATCGCGCAAGGAGTACATGCAACGCCTCGAAAAAGTCGAGCAGGAGATCCAAGATTTGCGCCCGCCAGAAGGACCTGGACTGGGCGAGCGAGACGCGGGCAACGGCCTCCTAGACGAGGCCACCCAGCTGGACGCTGACACTGCCGCCGGTGAATCTTCCCAAAAGTCTCTTCACGACATGACAGATGAAGAAAAGGTTGCCGTCCTCCGCAAGGCCCAAGAGGCAGCGGCCACGTCCGAGGCCATCAGCAAGCTGACACTGACAAAAAAATACTACTCGGAGGCGCTCAAATTCATAAACATTCTGCATGAGGCCACGATCACCATTTGCCAGCTGCTGGGGTCGCGCAACAAGAGTGAGGTCATTGAGGCCATGGACTTTTTCGAGATCGGCGACGCCTACAATATTGAGCAGAACAAGCTGGGCATCCGGCGCATGCTGCGTCTGATATGGACAAAGGGAAACAGTGACGAGGGCAAGGGCGTGCAGACACACCTCATCGACTGCTACCGTCGGCTCTTTTTCGAGGCCCCCGACTCGTTCGGTCCCAACGATGCAGCGACATACATTGCCCGGAATATGATCAGCCTGACTTTTGGCGCCTCGCCCGCCGAGCTGACCTCGCTTGAGCAGCTCCTAGCGACAATGATGCGCGGCGGCATGATTTCCCCCCTTGTCATTGATAAGCTCTGGCAGGTATACGGTGTGCAGCGGCGGGAGATCTCGCGCACCCAGCGCCGTGGTGCCATGATTGTGCTGGGCATGCTAGCCACAGCCCAGCCCGAGATTGCCGTCGGTGAGATGGAGACGATGCTTCGCACCGGCCTGGGCGCCCATGGTCGTGCCGATCTTCAGCTGGCCAAATACACCTGTGTGGCCCTGCAGCGGATCAATCCGGGCGGAGGGGGCAAGGCCTCACCCAAGGAAGCCGCCGGGGGAATTGGGGGGGCCCATGTCACGTCCTTCTCCCGGCTGCCCAACGACCATGCCGTACTGGTGCGCCTGGCCGCCATGATCGAGGTGGCCTCGGAAAGCAAGGAATGGTTTGGCGTGGCTGAGCAGGCTATCAATTCCATCTATGCCTTGTCCAAGCACCCCGACGTACTCTGTTCGGAGATTATCCGGCGCAAGACTCGAGCTGTCTTTGGGGGGGCCGCTCCGGTCAGCAGGGGTGGTTCAATGAGGCCTGGCTCGAGGGATGGCGTTGCACCAGCAACATCGACGCTGACTTGCAGAGATGCTGCTTCCATGGAACCGGAAAACGAAGGTGAAAACAGTGACCAAAAAGACCAAGCCGGGCAGCCGCCAGCTGGGCAGCCAGATGTTAAAACGGGTGTGTCCTGTACTACTGGCCTCTCGCAACTGCTCTTTATTGTCGGCCACGTGGCCATCAAGCAGATTGTCCACCTGGAATTATGCGAACAAGATTTCAAACGGCGCAAGCAGGAGAAGGAGAAGGAAAAAGCGGCGGCGGCGGAAGAAGCAACAACAGCAGCCACTGCAGCCGCATCACACACTACTGGGAAGAAAGGACGAGGGAAAAAAGCCGATAGTAGCAGCAACAAAGGCAGCGCCGACAGCAACGAGGCCGCCGATGAACTTGACCTCATTGGCGGCACCACCGAGGACGACTTTACCGAAGCCATGCTGCACATTCGCGAACGCGAGCTGCTGTATGGGCCGTCGTCGCTTCTTGGCCTATTTGGGCCGCTCGTGTCCGAGATTTGTGCCAACAACACAACCTACAAAGACAAGGGCCTGCAGGCAGCGGCGACACTGTGTCTGGCCAAGCTGATGTGCGTCAGCGCCGAGTACTGCGAGACGAATCTACCCCTTCTCATAACTATTATGGAGCGGTCGACGGATGCGATAGTGCGGTCGAACGCGGTGATTGCGCTTGGAGATATGGCCGTGTGCTTTAACCACCTCATCGACGAGAACACGGATTTCCTATACCGGCGGCTGGCCGATACAGACGCCTCGGTGAAGCGCACCTGTCTCATGACACTGACGTTTTTGATCCTGGCCGGCCAGGTCAAAGTCAAGGGCCAGCTGGGCGAGATGGCCAAGTGCCTAGAAGACGAGGACAAGCGCATTGCTGATTTGGCCCGCATGTTCTTCACAGAGTTGTCGACCAAGGACAATGCCGTGTACAACCACTTTGTCGACATGTTCAGTCTGCTGTCAGCCGAACGCGCCCTCGACGAGGAATCCTTTCGCCGCATTGTGCGCTTTCTGCTGGGCTTTGTTGAAAAGGACCGCCACGCGCGCCAGCTGGCCGACAAGCTGGCCGCGCGTCTGCCACGCTGCGAAACCGAGCGCCAGTGGAACGACGTGGCGTTTGCGCTGGGGCTGTTGCAGCACAAAAACGAGGATATCAGCAAGGTCTTGTCGGAGGGCTTCAAGATGGTGCACATTGGAGGGTAGGCTGGTTGCGCTTTCCAGTCGGTCGTTTTTTCCCTGCTATAACGCTTGTTTCATTCGGTCATGGGTGGATGTTGATGTTTTTATACGATTTGAAGATTTAACTTTTCTTTCTTTTGCTCTTGCGTGTAGCGTTGACAGCATACGTGGTGTTTTGCAGCATTCTCGAAGATCCAGTCCAGTTGCTTGGTTGATGCTGCATAGGCAGTGCTAGAGAAGTTCTCGAGGTCGTTGGGTTCTTGTGTCCGTTATAAAGGTGTGGCCGAGATCAGATGGCTAGGCTGCTAAAGCCTTATTTATGGTGTCATCTAGATCAGTGAGAAGTTAAAGCGGCAAAGCTATCCGGCTAACTCACTGATCTGGATGACATTATAAATAGCTTAAAAGCCTTAACAGCCTGGCCATTTAATCTCGACCACCTCTTAATAACGAACACAAAAAAACCCAACGACCTTGAGAACTTCTCCAGCACTGCCTATGCAGCGTCGACCAAGCAACTGGACTGGATCTGCGACAATGCTGCAAAGCACCACGTATGCTGTCAACGCTACATGGGTGATAAGGGGCAGTGAACTCTGTCATTCTCTACTATGTACACCACCCTTTGCCTGAACATTGGCGCCCTTCGCCTCGTCCCACCCAACCTACTTTGTCACTTTCTTCGGCACCGCCGCAAACGTCGGTCGCACAAAGCGGTCCGAGTTGTATACGGCCACGTTCTCGCCCAGTAACTCCTTCTCGCGCGCCTGGTCGGCCAAGAATCGACGGACCTGGTCGCGGTCCTCTTCAGCCTGCAGCAGCGGGATCAGGTGGATGCGAGCCCACATCTTCTCACGGGCCATTTCACTGGGCTGTTAGCAGGAGCAGAGAGAGGGGTAGAGTATCATGTATGGAACTGACTGTTGCTCGCGGATGCCTACGGCCAACTTGTACCAGCCATAGGTCACAACCGCACCGGCCATGCCGAGCAGGATGGCCGGTCGAAAACCGCGGGACGGGAGGTTACGCTGGGGGGAGAGAAGGGATTAGCACAGGTAGGGAAGGAGTTTTTGGTCGGTCCGTCTGTATAGTTGAGAGCCGCGGGGTACCGGCACTACCCAAGACCACCTACCTTGTACTGGACGGCAGGATAGCCGCCCGACGGCGGCATGTCCTGAGGCATGTTGGGCGAGGTAGAACTGGGGGAGGTGGAGGGCAACCGAAGCAGAAGAGAAGCCCGGCCTCGCAAGACGACGGGATATTTTCTTCAAGTTATCAAACTAGCGCTCGCAGACAGCGGCGCTTTTCCAAGGTAATCGTGGTCGTAGGCTAGGCACTGAGCGCGCTTTGCGAATAGCAACTAGGAACTCCTTGAGGTTGTTGACAGACTTTCTCTGCCATTGGCGGAAATCCACCCTATACCGTCACTGGCCAATCAGCAGTGATGTAATCTTTCGGGACGCAAGTATGTATTTCCGGCACGTGAAAGCCGTGAGGCTTTGGCCTAAAGTGTGGGGCCGGCAGATCCTACAAAGGCTGGACGATGTTTTGTTTCTACTTTGGGCGACGACTGTAACCTCTTATCAACCTGGTTTGGCCTCCAGCAGCGAATTCCGGATGGGAGCAGACGAAACTCATGTTCCCGTATAACGCTGATGCTTGGGGTGCACAACCATAGTTGACAGTCGGGGTGCGTCGTCACCTGTCGACGGCTTTACCCCATGGCTTGTCGGCCTCATCCGCACCGCCAGCGCGTTGTTGAGATGAGCGCCACCTGGCTCGTGCCGCATTTGATGTATCGGCGTCGTATGCTGTAGCCTCTGGATCCTGTTATGGCAGACTCTGTCTCTTGGGTTTGGCAATCAAGGGCCCTGGCATATTCCGGTGCTTGCGAGCAGACGTTTTGTCGCCGCATCTAACATAGCCACTGCCGTCGCTTCAGCCGCGTTGGACTTTGGGGGTTTGACCTCTGTGCACAAAGCATTGTACAAGATGTCGTTCATGTAAACTCGTCGACTAACTTTTCCCCGGCCGCAATAGGTTACCTCTTCTGTATCTTCCCTGTAATTCAGCATGACAAACTGTCAACCAAACAATGGCAATCATGTGGTCCTTGGGGACAGAAAATGAGTCATCAGGTAGAATGCCAGAGTGGTCTAATGGGTATGATTAGAAATCATATGGCTTCGGTCGCGGGAGTTCGAATCTCCCTTCTATCTAACGAGAAATACATTGTTTTTTTGTAAACTACTTCAAGATTTGAACTTTTTTGTTGTCTAGTTGATTTTACTTTTTGAGAAAATTCAAAAAACTGCCCGAGTTGGTTCTTTTAGCAATTAAACGTTTTCCAACTATTAGCCATATGATGACACACTACATCGGCACTAAAACCACCAAGTTGTAAATCTTCCCAGCCTCTATGTCGTGAATGACCGGCTCCGGCAAGAAGGTGGCCTGCCCATCTAGGGAAACACGTGTGTCATGGACGTCACTCGATCGCTGAATCTGCACGTGGAATGTAGCGCCACGGAACTGGCGTGTTGCCTTCATCGACTGCCACTGCGATGGAAGCTGCGGCGCAATGCGAAGGCCTCCGGGAACACCGCGAAGACCGCAGAGGCCCTCGATGAAGCAACGGTACACCCACGAGACTGTGCCTGTGTTAAACATCTGGCTCGAGCGTCCGGCCGTGCGCGGGTATAGATGGTAAGCGCCGCGGTAGTAGTTGGGAATGTACACGGGCAGTTGCCCACGCTGCACATAGTCCTTTTCCTCAGGACCGGGAAGCATCTGGCGCAGCACCATATAAGCCCGGTCTGCTTCTTTTCCACCCATGCTATAGAGTGCGTGTGCGTAGAAAACAGCCGCATGGTTGTAGACCGCTCCATTCTCGGCGCTGCCGGGAAACTTTTGCGTCACTCGGCCGACATCCTCACGCATGGCCGTGAACGGCGGCGCAAACATGGCCACGCCAAACGGTGTGCCCAGTTGGCTGTCAACCTGCGGCAGCATACGGTCACATTGATCGACGCTGGCAGCGCCACCCAGAATGGCCCACGTCTGTGGATTGAGCCAGATGCGGCCCTCGACGTCATTTTTGGTGCCAAACACCACCCCGTCGTCCGTGATGCCCCGGGAATACCACTCGCCGTCCCAGAAATACGTATTGGCGGCGGCGTTGACTTGGTCGATATCTCGGCGCAGACGGACTGCCAAATCTGCCGCCTCTTCCGCCGTCGCTGCTGTCGCCGCCTCGGCTTCCTCCCGGGCACTGGAGCGTGCTTCGCATACATCGGCCCACAACCGCAGAGCGTAGCCCGTTGCCAGCGTCAACCAGCCCGATACGCCTTTGCCTTTGTAGCCCACCATATTCATCGGGTCGCACCAGTCGCCCTGCGCAATGTAGCTCAATCCTCGCTCGTCGCGGCTCTGCAATAGCCAGTCCATGGCGTGCGTCATCCGCTCGAATACGGTCAGCGTACCGCTACCTTTACTGGTGACAGGCTCGTCCAGAATCGCATAATCTGCCGTCTCGGCCAGATACGAGTCCAGAGCAATTGGCAGCCAGACGCAGTGGTCCGTATGTGGCACTTGGTTGATGTATTTGAGCACAGCGTCTTCCGTCAGCAGAATCCCGTCCGGCATGGCACCCGTTGGTTCCTGCTGAGACAGCGCCTTTAGCAAGGCACTCCGCAGCGCCTCCGGTCGGATGTAGGCCATGCCCATGTTGTCCTGCAGATAGTTGCGTGTCTGTGGGTCCGTCGTCAGCCGGTTAACATCGCCGTGATAGTAAACTTGGCGCGGAAGCCAGTGGTTGATCAGATTGTTGAGCTCCGCGTCCGGCGTGTCGACCTGTAGACAGCCTTGGCCGCCTTCCATGTAGCGAGCGTACTCGTCTGCAGCACGCGAAAAGCTCTCACGGCTGAGGTACTTGCTGTGCATCGATCGCACCTCGGCGTCATCGCAAGCCGGCCCAAACAGAAACCGAAACTCGCGCTGCTCACCCACATCCAGCGCTATGCGGTACTGCACAATGGCGGCTGGCGTCTCATAGCGGGCCGCATGGCAACCGAGGCCACGGCCTTGGCTGTCCAGCAGCCCCGATGGTGCATGCAGGCCGCCCTCGCCCTCAAAGATCTCCTGCACTGTTTCCCAAGAGTCGGGTGTCGTCTCACAAAGAAAAAAAGTCTTGTCCTTGAGCTTCAGCTTCTTGTGCTTGAAGTAGTCTTCTGTTTTCTGGTATGGCGTAATGCTCGAGGCCACGATTCCGTTCAAATCACTATAGTAATCTGCCGACTGGTTCATCCAGGACATGTAGCCAATAACAAAATAAGGCGTCACGGCGAGATTGCGCTTCTTTTCATCTTTCGACACATTGGTGATTTTGACGGTCCACAGCTCGGCCAGATCGTCTGTAGGCAGCCCAAGCGTCAAGTCAAGGCGGATGCCGTCGTACTCGGCCGTCCACTGGATATCAGTCTTGCCCACCGAAAAGACATAGCGGTCCAGCGGCGCGCGCACAGGTTCATACGGGGCCGAAAAGAGGCTACCGGCCTTGTCGAGGTTCTGAACATAGACAAAGCGTCCTGGATGGTGGGCAAAGTATCCCTGTTCTGGCTGCATAAACGTCTTGGCCTCAAGATTGGGCGCATGGGAGTATTTGGCCGGCTCTGGCTGCATAAATTGGGCTGTGGCATAGCCACGACAGTTTGCCTGGATCATCATCTTTTTGTTCCAAAGAAAGCCTGCCGCTTTCGGCATGGCTGTAGGACTGTACAGCTCATACCGATCGCCAGAGATTGAGGGGCCTAAAAGTGTAGGCATGGCGATATAGAGTAGAGGAAGAATGGGGGTGATGAAGAGTGAATGGAACGAAAAAGAGGCAGAGTAAAAGAGTGAATGTCAGGGAGATACTGGCAAGGAACAGGTAAATGGGAAGAAAACAAGAAGACAAAGAGACAACTTTGGCTATTGGTATCTGGCTCGTATCACCGAACAAAATGAGCGGAAAACAGAATACGAGAGTCGAAAATGGAAGCAATAAACAAGAACCAAAAAGGCCGCAGGTCCCGTTGAAGTCGTAAAAGCCTCCGGTGGAGACCGGCGCACTCTTCTCCGTACACCCACCGTCTTCTTATTCGGGGCGACAAGAGAAAGCACGGACAGGGGAGGAGCAGCATAAGAGCAGTCCGAACAGGAGGAAGCAGCGTTGCGTGCTAAAAGGAAAGAACCTTATCTTTTCCTCGCATAAGACTATTAATTAGCCCTGCAGATAGAACTTTCTGTTTCGGCTGGAAAAGACCAAAGGCAGCAGTATTCTGCCTCTTTAGGCAACCCGTGGGAGAGCTTGCCGTCACCAGACTCCCCGCCCCGGAGCCTGCTGCTCCTCTTTCCTTTCTGGGTACGCTGCCTTGTCACGTGAAGCACTAGCGTATGACCGTTGCATCTGCCCCTGGCTCTCTTCTCACTTCCAACATGACGCTTAAGTTCGAGTTTCCTGGTATTGCTGTCTTGTCTGGTAAGAAGACTATCAATTGGATATTATCTTCAAGCTTTAAAAAGCTATCTGGTATACCAATACAAGTAGCATACAGTAAAGCAAAAAAGGGTTGTCCGGATCCCAATTGTGCTCCCCTGATCGTGCCGCTGCCATCGTCCCAACCCTCGTACCTTTAGAACCGGGGGGTATAAGACAGTAAACCAAGTAAATGACTGAAAAGGAAGACAGGAAACCACAGATGTAAACTTTTTGTAAAAAAAGCACCGAAAATGAAAATAACCCCGATGAGTGAGCAAAAAAGAAGATTTTTTTATAGCATAAATCCTCCCAGAATGCGACTGGCATGTGGCACACCAACCATGACAGCACGCTGCGTTTCGCCTACTGGATGGTCCTAACTTTCGGCTCCTGCAGCGTCGTCCTCCTCGAGCTCGGCCATAAGCATCGCCTCCAGCTGGTCCTCGTCAATGTCAAACGTGGCTGGGCTGGGTTTGGGGGCCTTGGCAGCATCGCTGGCAGGTTTGTTAGCGGAAACGGTCATGGATTGTCGCAAAGTTGACACACTGCGGCTCTGGGCGCCACCTCCCAATTTCTGTCGTTTCTTGAAGAGACTGCGTCCCCGACCACGGCCCAGATCCCGAGATAGCGATGATGCTTCGCTATCGTTATCGGTGTCATCAGCCATCTTCCGTTTCGACATGGCTTTGGCTTTGTGTGCAAGCGCACCCATGCTCTTGCTTTCCGAGTCCTCGTTACCGCCCTCAGTGTCCATGCCGTCACTGCCGTCATCACCATCGCCTTCGAGGTCATTTTCATCAACGTCTTCGCCATCCTCATCCCCGTCGCCCTCGCCTTCGCGCTCAATGTCCTCTTCGTCGTCGCCGTCCTCGGCGAGAAACATGGCCAGCTCGTCGTCAGCTGATCGCCAGTCAAAGGTGCCCAATTCAGCAATGGGACTGCTCGTGGTGTCGTCATCTTCTACGTCTGACAGACCGCCTTTGTTTTCATCACTCTCGTCATTGTCCTCGTTATCACTATCGTCGCCGTCGTCGCAATTATCATCGCCATCACCGTTGTCATCGTCACCACCATCAAAGTTTTGCTTGCTGCGTGACTGTGAAGTACGAATATCGAGCCGAATCTTGCCATTTGCGATCGGCTTGTTCTCGTGGTCGGCCCCCCGGCCGGTTACCTCACTGGGCGCATCGTCCAAGGCAGCCCGTTCGCGATCGGCGGGGTGGACATTGATCTAGGAGTCAGCAGGGCGAACAAATAGCAATAGAAAAGCACACTCATCATTACACTATCACTCAAGTTTAAAGAAATGAGCAATACGACGAGTCCAAACATTCCAACTCTCAGGTTTTTCTTGTCCACAAACAGTAAATCATTGTATCAAATCCCATAAAAAATTTCAAACAGTCGCACTTGTTCAACTCACAAGATACGGAGTTTCATCCAGCCAAGTCCACTGGCTGAAACAGTCCGCCAGCCAGTGTTGATTGACAATCTTGATACTGGGAATCCTGGCGGCCTGACGGACCTTTTGGGTACGTGGGCGATCGCTGCTAATGACCAGGTGCGTGACCTTTTTGGAGATGTGCTTTCGCAGACTGGCACCAAAACTGCGGGCTTGCAGGCCAATATCCGAGTTTTCAATGTCCATGCCTAGAGGGACCAGGCCCGACAGAACTATGCGGGCGCCTTGGAGAACCACTCCCTTGAGGTTATCAAGGATTAGGCCAGCATCAGGCACGGCAGCCAAGTCGATAGTATCGGGGTCAACGGGAACCGCAGCCCCGATGCCCTTTGATGGCGTACTGGTATTGCGCTGGGCATCGTACAGCTTGTAAAAGTTGTGATGGAGTGCGGTCAGGTGTTTTTCGAGAAAAACTAGTTCCTGGTCATCATCGTAGAGGACACAATGACGGGAACGGGACTGTGCAGAGGGCTTGCCATTTCCGTCTTGTTGCTCAACGTTGGCGTCGGAGTTTTGCGGAGTAGTGGCTGCAGCGGCCTCATCTTCCTTGTCAAGCTGTTCCTGCATATGAAGTAGGGGCCGGTCTGTGAATTGTTTCTCAATGGTGCGCTCCTGCTCTTCGACCTGTTGCTGGCGGAGGACCAGAGTGATGTCATCAGGCTTTTCCGTGGTATCCTGCTGCTGCCGGGGTAGGGTATTGGCGGCCGGGGTAGCCGGGGCGGTGCTAGCAGCCAGCTTTTCCGGAGCAGCAGCCGTTGAAGAGACTGGGGCAGTGACCGAGACAGCGGTCGGGGTAGTGGATTCAGACGATGGAACGGGATTTCCGTCCTCGGCCGTAAAAGTAGCCGCCGTTTTCGCTGTATCAGCTGTTTCCAGAGTAGCATTAGAGTCCGCATCTGCCAAGTCGCTCCGCTTTGGCAGAAAACTTGAGTTGATATCGCCGGTTCCTTTGAAAAAGTCATAGGGTGTAACCTTGATCAAATTGCTGCGGTTGTAGGGCCAGACGTCAGCGCGGTCGTCAATAATGACGGCCATGTGAGTGCTGACGGGGAAGAGACGCTGCAGCGACTTGGCAACGATATTGCCGTTCTCGTCGCGGCTGATGACACGGTTGGCAAACAGTTTCTGGTCGGGGTCGACGATGCGGGCAATGTTGGTGGCGTAGGTGCGCGTGCCCATGGTGTAGACATGCAGCTCGTAGAGGACGGCGATATTGCGCAGAAAGCGGGCAAGACCGGGCCGCATCTTGATGTAATACCAGCAGCCACGGGCGACCCCGCGGTAGCCCTCGTCCAGCTGGAAGCGCCGCACGTCCTGCAAGGCCTCGTAGTTTGGGTTGGTCGGGTCCTGCTGCCACTCACCGATGGTAGGGTCAATACATGCGTGGATAATGGTCTGATCTAGGTCGACAACAAGGCTAAGCTTGCGCTGGCGCAAGAGGCGGCGCTGCAGGTCCTGCTCGATGCGTGTGGCGGCACCACGGCTGACGGTGAGGCTAGTCTGGTCATGCGTCATGTTGATGGGGGCGCGATCGGTGTCGCGTGCCTCACTGGCCCAGTTGACCTCGCTCATGTCTTTGCCGCAAAGGGCACAGAGGCCTTGGAATTGCACCTCATGCGTACAGGCTTCTTCGACAGTGGCGCAGGGGCGGTCGCGCGTCACCACGTCTCCGACAGCCACGTCCCACGCCAGCAGTCGGCCGTCCTCGGGAGCGTTCCAGTCCGTGATGCTAGTCAGGGTGCGTTTCTGCAGCTCCAGCGTTTCTCGGTCGTTTGGTAGCTCCATGGTGTATTCAAAAGAGTACTGCAGCACCGGCTCCTGGCGCCGAATCACATCGCCAGGTGTCTTGTAGAGCTTGGTAATGCGAATCGGGTACTTGAGCCGTGCACCCAAGTACAGAGCCTTTTCGCCTTTTTTGCCGGCCATCATGCCGTTGTTTTTCGAGCCAGATGTGTAGGCCGTCCGGATCGCTGTCGAGAGGCACGTCGCCGGCGTTGGGCGCGTCGGAATGATCAGCCACGGACCAGGGCGCGAACGCAGCGGGCGCTCGTAGAGGTCGAGAAAGTCGCTGTTATGGCCGGCGAAACTGTTGCCGACGATGCTGCCGAAACTGCCGAAAGGAAGCGCCGGCCCGAGAAAAGGATTCGGGATAAGCCCGGTCGAGCTATTATAAGCCATATTAGCATAAGAGAAAAGAGGTAACATAGCAATCCTGGCTAAGAATGGCATGAACAGGCCGTCCGCCGCATCATGTGCGGTCGGCCGACAAGAAAGAAAACGGAGGTCAAATAAAGACAAAAATAAACAATCATATGGCGATGCCGAGACTTGCAGTACAGTGATGGCAACGCGGACAGCAGCGACGCCACACACGCGCCACCGTATTCGAACAATACAAGAAGCGAGCAGCAACGGAAAGAGACATGCGGAAACTTACCGAGATCAGGCAAGACTGGGGTTCTGGAGCGGAAACCGCGAGGAGCAGCCAAAGAGCAGAAGAAAGAGCAGCTTGGAGAAGCGCGTAGGAGGGAAGGTCGAGATGGAGCAAGCCAGAGCCACTCAGAGCCAATTCGGGCCGCCAGAACGAGTCTCAACAAGAGGATTAAGCGAGATCTCGGAGGCAACGGTTTTTTCTTTCTCGCGATGTGAGGACTGGCAAGCGCAACGGCGGCATCTTTTGTGGCATTGGCTTGTCTTTTCAACGTTGCTCGTCTGAGCTACTACAGGGGAGTAAGCTGCCTACAGCGCGGCGCGGCACGTGATGTGATGCACGCCATATCACGTGGTCTACAACACGACGGATCAGGAAAGAGCGCCGGAAAAGGAAGTCCATGAAATGGATACAATAGGAATAACATGGCAGCCTACCTCAGCTATTTGCCTCTTTGTTTGCTAAAGTGTTTTCAGAGCGCTTTTTCTGATCTCATTTCTCGCTTTTATACCACCCGCGCCAACACCCTCTCCTCCTTCTCCATGGGCGTAATACCGCTACCGTTGCTCTCAAAACCACCTGGCGCAAACTCGAGACCAAAAATGATGGCATCGTCGGCGAAATAGCCGTCAGTTGTAGCCATGAACTCTCTTGTCTTGGGCGCGTCCGCATGCTCGGCGGGATAGATGACGATTGGCCAGACTATATTGAAGATATAGTAGAGCAGGCCGGCAACGGAAAATGAAAGCACCATGCCGAGCGAGTAAAAGTGTTTGCTAGTCAGACTATAATGGGGATGAAACGATGCAGTGATGCCATGTATGACAGCGGCGACACCAATGGCCCAAGCTACGAAAGCGCGGATGTTGAAGCCACCATAGTACCAGTAGGGGCTAGAGGCATTTCCCGTGTAGAGCGACGGAATGTGCACGTTGCCCTTGCGGATAATGAAATAGTCAACGCTGGAGAGGTTAGCAATGTTCTTTCTACTCCCCCTACTTCATTCCCACCCATACATCTTGCCATGCTCTTCTTTTCCCAGCACACTTACATCATGATAGACACCAGCGGTGACAGGAAGCAAACATAGGAGCCCAAAAAGGTCAAGAAACTCGCGGCCGACGCCACCAGCTTCCACGGCACCGTGGCTAGAGCAAGAACGGCACAGAGAATTTGGCCGCGAACAATGCTGATACAAACTGTCAGTGTATTTTCTTGCATCGCGTTGGAGAGCTTCGGCAGAGGAGCACATGTACTTACTTGAAATAACGCGGAAAAAGGCCACTTAGATCGGACCCAACGGGAAGTGCGTTGGCAGCCAGATTAGTCGCGACGACTGCGAGAATCTGCACTACACAAGCGAGAAAAACAGCTGTGCGAGCACCGGCGTTCCAGTGGTGATCCAGGATGGCGCTATACAGATCCCAGATGTTCCAATAAGCTGTGCCCCAGAGGGTTTTGACGGCGCTGGACGAGGCAATGCCGAGGAAGGTACAGAAGGACTTGGCCACCACCAGGCCGATCCACTGCGGCCAGGTTGTGTGGCGCGGATGGCGGGCATAGCGGGCCAGATCTGGATTAGAGGTGACTTCGGGCACGATGCTGCCGGAGACAGAGTTGACACCGGTCAGGAAAGCCCAGGCAAGGGCAGACGATGAGACCAGCGATGACGACTTGCCGAGAGTGGTCGCGTGGCCGAGGCCGCCATTGGTGCCGACAATGTAGCCAAAGGTGGCAATCAGCACGGGCGGTGCCAGAAGGCTCTTGGCCGTATACAGCCAGCGGGCGCGTGACGGGTGAAGCAGCATAAAGCCGAGCTGCACAAACCAAAAGACGAAAAAGGCGGTGATTCCGCGCGTGGTGGTTCCTGAAGAGGCCGACAGGTGGTTGGGCACGGTCATCCAGCGGTGGCCTAGGGCGGAGCGCAGTAACACGTTCATGAGCTGACCAGCATAATAGGACTGAGTGCCAAAGAAGAAGATGGCGACAACGCCGCGAATGAATACAAAGAAGAGCGAGCCACGCAAGCCAGCACAGAGACGCACACAGACGGGGTAGCCAATGTGATAAACAGAGGAGGCACGCGAGTTAAGTATCAGCATGGTGCCGGTGAGCATGGTGGCAACGATGGCGGCGAGGGTCGCCTGCCACCAGAGCTGTTGGGGCGGTGGTCAGAAGGAGAGGAGAGAGGAGAAGACGGCAAGAAAGACAAGAGCAGACAGCAGCTCACCAGGCCGAGGCCGATCAAGCTAGATCCGGTGTTCCATGCAATCGGGTTGAAGGACACAGCCCAGAAAAAAGCGAAATAATTCCAGTAGTTCCAGAGACGAGCCTGGGGACTAGAATGAAGAACGGGATGAGAAAAAGAGACGAAAGCGAGTTGAACAAGAAAGAAGCACCAATGACAAGAATTGTGCAACACTCACGGCGTCGGATCTAAGTCTTCATTACCCCATTTCCCTTTGGCCTCCCGAAAGATACTCTCTTTAGTTCGCAACAAGCGATCTAGTTTCTGGAAAGACATGGCGATGTGTGTCAGCGGTTGCAACAAATGTCACAAAGAGGCGAAGAATACGACAATAAAAACGATGCGCCGGTCGGGCGATATCACCGGCCGCTTGTTCTATCTACTTTAGACGGCGATCGGGCCGACACCGAGCAAACGGGGCGGCAAGATAACAGACAGATCGGTATATGAATAGTTGCTCCTGGGCCACCAGCATCAGTGTCTGCGCCTGAGACAGAGTGAGAGTACGGATTAAACCCGGAATTGTTTTCAGTGCAAATCGAACTATCAGACCAACCAAAGCCCATCTAGCGGTCACCCATCATGGCCCTTTATCACACCGACGGCAGCGCCCTCTCTTTTGAACCCAACAACCTCGACCCACTCAAGGGCACCAAGTATGACTTTCCACGCGACGCGATCGGCTACGGACGCTCGCCGCCGAACCCGCAGTGGCCGAATGGGGCCAAAGTTTGCATATCGTTTGTGATCAACTATGAGGAGGTGGGTGTTCACTGTGTCCTGTTGTTGCTCTGCTGTTCATACCCCATCTCTGACCCCCAGGGCTCTGAACGATGCGTACAAAATGGCGACGCCCAGTCGGAAAGCCGGCTGTGGGAACTGTCAGACTACAAGCCGCCGCAGATGGGTGAGCGGGCGCTGAACCCGGAGAGTGACTATGACTACGGCTCGCGCGCGGGAGTGTGGCGGCTACTCAATTGCTTTGAGAATCATGGTCTGCCAGTAACGGCGTACGCAGTCGGCCAGGCCTTTGAGAAGAACCCGGAAGTGGCCAAGGCCTTTACCAAGAATGGGCACGAGGTGGCGTCGCATGGCTATCGGTAGGTGATGGAAGAGGGCATGTATGCTGGCGCAAAGTAGCTGATCACCTGGCAGCTGGGTCAATTACGTCGGCATGTCGCCCGAACTCGAGCGCGCGTATGTTATCCAGCAGCTGGAGTCGCTCAAGAAGACGACCGGGGCCTACCCGCAGGGCTGGTACTACGGAGCCCTGTCGCCGCGCAGCAAAGCCATTATCCACGAGGTCTTTGAGGAGAAGGGGCTGCCACTGCTGTACTCCAGCGACACGTACTCAGACGACCTGCCGTTTTGGGTGGACGTGCCGGCTGAAAAGGATGCAGCCAATCCCAAGGGGATGCTTATGATTCCATACACGTGAGTGGGGGTTGTAAGCAAAAAGCAGGAAACAGAAGAGTGCATGATGGCTGATATTTCAGCTACGATAACAACGACATTAAATTCTACGCACCTTCCGGGTGGAGCACGACGTCGGACTTTGAGGAGTACCTAAAGAGCTCCTTTGACACACTCTACGAGGAGGGCCTGCGTGGAAAGCCCAAGATGATGTCGGTGGGCCTGCACTGCCGCATCAGCGGCAAACCTGGCCGGTTCACGGCGGTGCGGAATTTTGTCGAGTACGTGTGCTCAAAGCCGGACGTGTGGGTAGCGACGCGCCGAGACATTGCGCAGCACTGGCGCAAGACGTTTCCGTATGCGAGGCGGTGAGGAGGGTGATTGAGACCCCTTGGGACGAGACGAGAAGCGATAAGCTCAGTCGGCCGTTCTTGGGCCCTCTCGGCTATCAGGACCGGAAGAGTGCGATAAGCTCAGTCGGCCGCTCTTGGGCCCTCTCGGCTACCAGGACCGGAAGAGTGACCAAGCTATAATGAAGATAAATAAAGACCAGCAAAACAAGCTTCGAAACAAGTTTTAACTAGTGTCATCATGCCAACCGTCTTTTGTGAGCCCCTCAGGCCTGCTGCCTTTGCCGCATTTGGCGGCGTCATCTCGACCGATGTCGTCACCGAGCGCACTGTGATGGTCAATAATGGCAGCAGCCGCCGCACTCCCGAAGTCGTGTCCACGCTGAACGGCTATGAGCATGCACCAAGCGGAAAACCCGCACGGATTGTGTTGAACGTGTCTCTGGCGAGTGCGCGGGCTGTTGAGCTGTGGGAGGGGAGGGGGGCAAAACCCGCCAACGCGTCCACAACTCTCCGCTGCCTCAGGGTTGGCGTGCTGGAGCGCCACCCTTACACCACCCAGTCGTTTGTTCCTATGGGTGCGGGCGTAAAGTATCTGGTTGTGGTGGCGGAAAGTGAGGGTAACGGCGGACCACCCAAGCTTGAAAGCCTCCACGGTTTTGTAGCCAGCGACAAGCAAGGCATCTGCTACGGTCCAGGCGTATGGCATGCACCCATGAGCGTGATTGATGAGGTGAGTTTCGGATGGGGGAGAAAACAGGACAGAGTCGCTGACAGAGCAGCCCGTCTCCTTTGCCATTGTGCAGCACGTCAATGGTGTGGCGGAAGAGGACTGTGAGTTTTTCCCGTTGGAAGAGGATCTGGTGGTTGTGTTTTGAAATACTTTTGATCTGTACATTATGAGAAACGAACTGGATAGAAACAAGAACGGGATACCAAGAATATTGCATGATATCATATTTTGGTCCTGTATGTCGGAGCTCATACTACTGAATCTTAAATCCAAATTCATATATGATGTTATATTTAGTATGGAACGAATTTAGTTATATAACGCTGATTTCTTTTCTCTCCCTGGTTGAGTTTGTGATAAATTGAATCTGGAGTACATACAAAAGGCACCTTGCTGTTTTCTATCTCGGCGTATCTTTTCTTGTATATTCAATCCTTGCTCATTGCTATTTCTTGTCATTTTTTTCTTCTTAATTATTTAGACACTACTTACCCCATACATTGCATCAAAAGTAGTAGGACAGAGACGCCGTTAGTACTATAAAGTAAAAAATAGAGCCGTGTCCAATCTGGCGATTCAGACGATTTGTGACTTCAATTTACTGGGCTGAGCCACTTGGTCCGAGTTACTGCTCAGTTAGATGGATATTCAGCCTGGCTTGTTCTTGAGATATCAAAAGCCTCGGGTTAAAATTTGTATACTACTTTCCACTATGAACGAGCAGGTCAACATTTCTAAAGAATTATTCACACTGCCAGTCTACTTTATTATCCTCTCTCAGGTAAAACGGGGGATGCGCTGACAACTGGCGCTCTTCATCGCTCGAGTTATTTTTGATAAAAAACGTAAATGCCACATACTTCAGAGTGTACCCAAGTTAATGTTACCCAAAAAGATCAGATATCAGTTTAGATAAATACCCCTCGGCATTCACAGGCGGAGAAACGCGCTAATCGGCCACAAAAGTGCGCTAGCGGCGGAAAGCTAAAAGAAGGCTAGAGCGCAGAGGAGAAAAAGACGTATTTCGACGGCGGGAAGACGATGACGACAAGAACGAAGAGCGCAAGCGATACGGACGACTGTCAAAAACAATCGTGAGAGTTAATTTGCGCGCTCACTTTCCACCCCATTACCTCCCCCTTCCAACGGCCTGCTTCCAATATGGCTACGGCCTCGGCAGCCCCGTCGACCGGCAAAGCGTCCGAAGCCGGCGCAAAAAAACGGCCGAGTGCAATGCGATCGATTGTGGCAGGCGCACTTGGCGGTGCCGTTGAGATTGGTCCGTCTGCAGTGGACTGGAAAGGGTGCTTGGGATTGACTTTGCTGACGTTTCCCCTTTAGCCATTACGTATCCGGCGGAATGTGAGTTTTTGCTCTTCATTCGCTTCCTTGCCTCTTCTCTCTCTCGCTCCTCTCTAACGATGCAGTCGCCAAGACTCGCACACAGCTCAACACTCGCCTACCAGAAAGCAAAAAGGCGCCGTGGCCGCCATTTGGGCGGCAATGGTACGCGGGCTGCACGACACTCATCATTGGCAACTCGGCCAAGGCAGGGATTCGTAAGTGCTCGCAGAGAGGAAAGGTGAGAAACAAGGCGAGGGCACTGACTCCCTCCAGGCTTCCTTGCTTTCGACCAGTATAAGCGCATGCTGGCCGACGCGGACGGGCGTCTGTCGGGCCCTCGCACGGTCTTGGCGGGCTTTGGCGCGGGCGTGACCGAGTCGCTGCTGGCGGTGACGCCGACGGAGAGCATCAAGACGACGCTGATTGATGACCGCAAGTCGGCAAAGCCGCGGATGCGCGGTTTCCTGCACGCGGTGCCCATTATTGCACGCGAGCGTGGTTTGCGCGGCTTCTTCCAGGGTTTTGTGCCGACAACGGCGCGACAGGCGGCCAACTCGGCGGTTCGCTTCTCGTCATACAACTTTTTCAAACAACTGGCCGAGGGATACTACATTGCGCCGGGTGAAAAGCTGGGCAGCATCAGCACGTTTGCCATTGGCGGCCTGGCTGGGCTGGTGACGGTGGCGGTGACGCAGCCGCTGGACACGATCAAGACACGCATGCAGAGCATCGAGGCGCGGCAGGTGTATGGAAACAGCGTGCGGTGTGCGAGCTCAATCCTGCGGCAGGAGGGCGTTTTGACCTTTTGGAGCGGCGCGCTTCCGCGGCTGGCGCGACTGGTTCTCAGCGGTGGTATTGTCTTTACCATTTACGAAAAGACCATGGACGTGATGGAACGGGTGGATCCAGAGGGGGTCTATATTTGAGAGAAGGGCTATGAGAGGAAAGGAGGAGAGGAGAAATCGGGAGGCGAAGGAAGACATATCGATTAGAAAGAAAACCAGACTTTGACGCAATGTAAGGAAAGCATTTCAGCAAGACCGATATAGTATTGTTATGAAAATCGAAACATGCCTCCTAATCGCTTGGCTATGCGTCCAAAGAAGCTGCGCGTGGGTGCCTCCTCCAGCTCGGTCATGAGTTCGTCGTAGTAGGTTGGTCGACTTTGGGGGGTCAATAATCGTGTGAGGCGGGACTGGGGGTGTTAGCAGAAGACAAACAGATGCGTATGTTCGAGAGAGAGAGAGAGAGAGAGCGAAACGTGCCGTCTTCTTGTAGCGGTCGTCCAGCAGTGATTGAAGTGCATTCAGCTGCCGCAACTGCTCGAGCTCGACGACCTCTGTGGGCTTGGCCAGCACCGCTGCTGCCTCTAAAGTGGAATTCTCTTCTGTTGTCGGTTGCCTCCACGGCCCTGACTGCAGCCGCCCGGCCAATCGATCACCCAGACGGCGGTTTAAAGCATCCTGGAGCTGAAGATCAGGCCGCAGCTGATCTTTGGGCCAGCGTGCTAGCACAGCCTTGTAGTTTTTTTGAAGAGCCTGTCATTGCAAGTTAGCACCGGTGCGAGTAGAAACGAAAACAAAAACTCACGCTCTTGATGCTGCGCGACATGATGGCGGTTGACGACGCACAACGGGAATGCAAAAAGGAATATTGGACATCAAAAAAAGATGCGATGCACAGAAAGTACACTTATCCTTATCGCCCCACACGAATCGCCACGATTATATAAGCGCCCATGAGCAGGTATGTTTCTCGGTTAAGGGGGGGCGAAGGCGGCGCGGCTGCGCCCACTATTACTCCGTACATTAGGCAGGCATGCATCGTCGACAGCAAAACCACCCATCGTCGCCATTGTCTTTTTCCTTCGTCTTTTTCTTGCCATCCCTCTTTCATTCGCATCATCTCTTTTGTATTTTTGTCTAGGCTTTGTGATTTTCAATTTTCCTATGTCTTTTCTTTCCTTTGACCTATTCTCGTTTATTTCCCGTTCTTAACCCGACTCCTTTCTCATTTGTCTTCGAAACACATCTCCGACGCGCACAACAACCGCCTCACTTGCCCTTTTGCACGTATCGGAAATCTTATCCATATAATCTTTCTGCTTCTGTTCAGCTAGCTTCTCCGCGTGGACGGTTTCCGGCCAAAATGTCGAGATACCAACGGGTGAGTGCAATGTCTTTTAACCGCCGTTATCTTATCCCCTCAACTAACATCCCTCCCTCTTGACAGGTCAACGCCCACGACGCTGACGAAGATACCACTTTGGGGGATTCCTCTCCCCTACCGTCGTCGATCCCCGATTCACCGCCGCCATCCTTCCACTCGCGCGCCTCGTCGCTATCGCAGGCTGCCGTCCGCTCAGGAAATAGCGCCGAAACCCGGTCTCGGAACGCCGGCGGCAGTCGTGCCGGCGGCCCAGTCGACCCAGCGCTGGCCGACGCTTTTGACTCGGACAGCGACGAAAGCGACGACGATGCAGACGATCGACAGCGCCTGGTGAGGGAGCATCGAGAACAGACTTCGGGCGTGTCGCGGAATCCGGTGCCGACCTCGAATGCTGCTGCTCCGGCTCCGTCGACCTCGACACCAAACCCGGTAGCAGCCGCTGCTGCTGCTCCGGGGGCCGCCCGGCGCACGACTCGTGTCTATGGCGGCGGCATCCAGTCGGACGGCGTGTTTTCAAACTTGACGGCCAAGCCGGAGGCTGGTGTGGAAAAGGACGAGCAACCACCGGTGAGTTTTGAAGAGTGAAATGACTGGAAGCAAACACTTACTGATTTGTCTAGACCTATGAACAAGCTGCGGCTGATTCTGCACCGCCCTACTGGGAGACAACCATTTTGGCTCCCGGGCTTGGCGGCCCCGACGAGGTCTACGTCGATGGCATGCCAGTCGGCTCGGTATTTTCCTTTGTGTGGAACGGCATGATCAGCATGTCCTTCCAGGTCGTCGGCTTCCTGCTGACCTATTTGCTACACTCGACGCATGCGGCCAAGAACGGCTCACGCGCTGGCCTCGGCATCACCCTGATCCAGTACGGCTTTTACATGAAGAGCTCCGATGACGAGGGCGGCCGCAGCGGCGGTGCTTCATCTTCGTCCTCCTCCTCCCATGCCAGCCCCGACGGTTATGCTAGTCCACCCGACCCCAACGCGCACAGCTTCAACCCGGGCGACGTATCAAAGGGGTACGGTGGCATGGTTAGCGGCAGCGATGGAAGCGGCAGCAGTAGTGGCGGCGGCGGACTGGCGGACATGGCCAGTTCGGAATGGGTGGCTTATGCGCTCATGATTGTCGGCTGGTTTATCCTGATTCGGGCCGTAAGCGACTATGTTCGAGCGCGGCGACACGAGCAACTGGTGCTTCAGAGTCCCGATCGAGGACTAGGCGTGGCTGTGATTGCCGAAGGGGAAAATCCAGAGCATGTGGTGTGAGGGTGTGGGCATGGTTTGGTATGTTTTTTGCTAGTCTTTTTTGATGGCTCTCATACCATCGGCATTGTCGCGGTATTTGATTTGATTTGTCTTTTTTTTTGCGCTTTTTCTTCATGTCGCCACTTTTGGGCTTCCGTCTTAATCAACTGTACGATAAGAGCGATGGAATATTGAACCAAGACGTCAAGTTTACTGCGTAAAGTAAACCGTTGTACTCTGTACATGAGTGGTATTGGTGTGTAATTATTACAGCCAAATCGGTGATATCAGCCAGACGCGATGTAACTAAACCAACCCAACTCTACCCTCTATGCTTCCACTTTGTTTCCGCTTCTGTCAGTTTTCGCGTCTTTCTCTTGACAACATCATGGCCTGGCGCAGCTCTGGGGCCTCCAACGCGGAGCTCGTCGAGAACCTCTGCCGCAACGGCATGATTTCCGATCCCGCCATCAAGGCTGCTTTTTTGGCTGTGGACCGTGCTCATTACGTTCCTGCCGGTGTCGCGGCTGCCACGGCTTACCGGGATGCGCCCCAGAGCATCGGCTTCGGCGCCACCATTTCGGCTCCCCATATGCACGCGCTGGCTCTGCAATATTTGTTGCCCTTTGTACAGCCGTCAGCGTCGTCAGCGCCCCGCACTGTGCTCGACATTGGTTCCGGCTCTGGCTACCTCACGCATGTTTTGTGCGAGCTGGCCCTTGGCGGCCATGACGGCGGCCACGAACCCGTCTCCTCGCCCCTCGTCATTGGCGTCGAGCACATCCCCGAGCTGCGTGACCAGGCCGAGGCCAATATGCGGAAAAGCCCGGGCGGCGCCGAGCATCTGGACTCGGGTCGGGTGCGCTTTATCGTAGGGGATGGGCGACAGCTGGTGTCGGTGCCGGGCGGCCTAGGTCTGGGCGGGAAGCTCTCGGGAGGACCAGTGTTGAAAAGTGGAGCCGATTCCGTTCCGGTGCCGAGCGGGGCGCAGTCTTGCTCGGCTACCTCCACCTCTGCCACACCCACACCCCCCCTCCTCTTTGATGCTATCCATGTCGGCGCCGCTGCCAAAGTCCTCCACCAGGCTCTTCTCGACCAACTTGGGGCGCCCGGGCGCATCTTTATCCCACTCGAGAACTCGGCCATCTCCCAGGACGACGCTACAGATGAAGCAGACGGCCGCAGCCAACACGTCTGGACCATTGACAAGGATGCCGACGGGCGAGTGACACAGACGCGGCTTTTTGGCGTGCGCTACGTCCCTTTGACGGGGAGGGAGAAGGACCAATAAAGAAGCAAGTCGATTTCAACGCGACCAGGAGACTCTGGCGAAACACGAATGCAATGTTCTGCAAAAATCAAAATAAAATACTCGCTCTCTCTATGCCTAGTCCCGTACATTAGTATGTTTGTCGTTCCATAAAAGGCCCAATCTGGCTTCCGATTCCCGTCTCGGTTGGGTTCTCAAGCCCTGCATTACTTTCAGCCATGTCTTCGTTTCTATCTCGTGTCACCACTTCTTCAAAGTACCCTCACTCTTTTCATAAAGTCACTCCCCCTTCCCCAATATCACCGACTGCTGCATTGCGTCCCCGTCGTCTCCCACAAACGTCCAGCTCTCTTCTGGATCCTCATCGTCGTACGTGTCGCCCTCGCCATCGACGCCCTGTGCGCCGACACCGACGGCCATACCGCCGCTACTGCCTGCAGCCGCTCCCTTGCCAGTGTTCTTTGATCCGCCGTCCTCGCTCGCCCGCGCTGCCACGCCGTTCTTGATCGCCTTGGCCCGAACCAGCGACTTGGCGTATTCCATGTCGCGGTAGATGCACTGGATGGCAGTATCAACGCCATTTTCCTGATTGGTTAGAAGAGAAAACAGCAAAATGGAAATGTAGACTGGAAAATATACCCTTCGAATTTGCTCTCCCAAGGTTGCTGCCTTTTTAATCATCCTCTCCGAGTTCGTCGCCTCCCAAAGCGCCCGTGCAAAGCTGTTGGCCCCCCATTTCTTCAGGCAAATGCCAACGCCCAAATCCTCGACGCGGCCGCCGAAAAAAAACTGGTCCCCGAAAAAGGGCCGGATAATGGTGGGAATGCCGGCTCGCAAAGAGGCCCCCGTCGTGCCGGAGCCGCCGTGGTGCGCAGCCGCATCAATTTGGGAAAACAACCAATCGTGCGGAGCCGACTTGATGGAGAAGATGGATGGGGGGAGAACGTCCGTGTCGTTGGCCGTGCCCTTTGTCTTGTCGCCCTCGCCCTCCCCTTTCCCTCCGACAACTCGGTCAGACCATCCCTTGGACAGAATGCACCGCACATCAGCCTTTTCCACTGCATCCACCACTTCCTGCGTCATCTTGGCCGGGTCCGGCACCAGGATCGAGCCAAAACCCACATAGACAAGCTTCTTCTTGTCCTGGCGGGCCTTTTCGATAAAGGCCGTCAACTCAGCCGGCGGCGTCCACGTCATTTCTTTCTCCTTTACCTCGCTTTTCTCGCTCTTCTTCTCCTCGTCGCTCTTTTCGCTGTTCTTCCCCTCGCCGCTCTTCTCGCCGCTCTTCTTCACCCCCGCCTCATCCAAAAACCAGTAGCCCGTGACCCGGATCCAGTCACTATAGTCCAGCGGCGGCGGCACCACCGAGGCACTAAAATTGTACAAGAACGGCACCTTGTTTGGCTGCATCTTTTCCAGCGTCGTGTTGGGCAGCCCCAGCGTCTTGTTGCGCCACCGGTTGATCTGCGACGCCGTCGCCTTCCAAAACACATTGTCAAACATCACATACGTGATATAATTGTATGCGCCGCCCATTTTGTGCTCCGGCATGATAAACGCGTGCGGATATGCTCGCGTCCGCGTCCACGGCATCGTAAAAGCCCGAAAGTATGGCACCTGCAGCCGCTCTGCAATGTGTATGCCCGCCATTGCACTCGGCGACTCGATTATCAGCTCCGCATCCGCACAAGCTGTCCACGCCGACGCTAACAGCTCGTCGAGCCACGTCCGCATCTTGTGGTTCGCCTCACGCAGAAACTGCCACGTAAACGTGCCGTTTTCAATACACAGCCGCATCAGCTCGCCGGGGTCGCCCTCCACACGCCCATAGTCGAGTCCGTGGCTGCGAATCCAGTCCTCGAACTCAGGGTGCGTCGCAATCTTGACGTGGTGGCCCTCCGCCCGCAGCCCCCGGCCCAGCGCAATGTATGGCTGCACATCACCGCGTGATCCGATAGTCAGGCAGGTGATGCGAAGCGGCTGGGCCGGCTTGAAGTTGAGAAAGGACGCCTTGGGGTCGTCAAACAGAATTGGCGTTCGTCCCGCTACCGTCACCGCTGCTGCTGCTGCTGCTGCTGGCAACGGCTCAACTGGGACGTCCTCTTGGCGCCGCAAATTATTTGCCCTCACCTGCGTCCTCTCCTCCTCGAGAGCATCATGTTCGGCCAACGCCTTTACTGCCAGCTCGTCTTCCGCCATAGCTCCCGTGGCCGTTGTTGCGGTGGTGGTGCCTAAACCTGCGGTCATTGACCCCAGCGGCAGCTTTGTATCCAGCTCCTTGACTTCCTTTGTCTCCTTGGCCTTCCTCTCCTTCTTTACCTCCTCTTCCTCTTCTTCGAACCGTGCAGCCTCCAACGCTTGCAGCAGTGTAATGGCGCAGTCATCGCGCATGTCTGCCTGGCCAAACTCAAAGAAAAGCTCCTCGTGACCGCGGATGACAACGACCAGGCCGGAGAAGCCGAAGCGGAACCCCTTTTCCTTTGTGGCGTTTTCCATGTCGCGTAGCGGCAGAATCAGCTTGGTGCGCGTGCCGGGCAACAAGCTGCGGAAGCAGAAGAAGCGGTTGCTAATGTAAATCTTGCCGTAGAGAGGCAGCACACGCATCAAGTAGCCAAAGTAGGTCGCCTGCAGGTATTCGGACTCGGGCAGGGCAAAATGTGCGCGGAACCGCTCGTTGGATACGGCGACATCGGGGCCGTTTGCTTCGATGCCGTCGTCGAGACTGCCCGGAGGGCCTCTTTCTTGGCTGAGAGACGGAGTAGCTTTGGAGGACTCGGACATGTCTCTTGCTGTCCTTCCGTCTCCTCCCGATCCTTCTCCTCTTCTGATGCCTCCGACGTAAGAACTCCCTGTAGCCCCTTCTACACCGTAGTGCCGCCGCCCGCCCTTCCACATACCCGAGACCTTTTCGACATAACCCATGGACTCCGTGGCCAACAACGAGCTCATGCGGCGTGACTGCCGGTTGAGCCAGCCGGCATACGCTCCGGCGCGCTGCAGGGGGTATGTGCCGAGCTTGGCAAAGTTTTGTAAACCACCGAGAGAGTCCATAGAGGTACGGCCGCCGTCTGATTCATTCAAGTCATTGGTTGTCGCAGCGTGACCAGGTAATTCGGGTCGCCGCCGTGCTTCGTTGGACGCGCCCGCCACTGTTGGACTTTGAAATACGTCACTGCCGTGTAGAATCTGGCTGGCCGACAACGGGTCGTCGCTCGACGAGGCCACCAGTGCCGAAAAGCTCGCTTGACTGGGGTCCTCTAGCATGGATGGAGCAGAATCGCCCGGTAAGGAGTCAGTAGGCAGAGAGTCAGCTGAGCTGAGCCTATCCGACTTTTCCGACTTGTCCGACAGTCTCGTCTTGCGACTCTGGCTTTTCCACCCTGCCGTCGCCGCCGTCGCCACTCCTCCTACACTGCCACTAACAGACCGTCGCTCGCTGAAGCTGCGCCGCAACGAGCTCCCCTGCAGTGCCTGGTTGACGTCGAGACTGCGGCGGCCGCTGAAAGAAGAGCGCAATGCGTCAAAGCTTCCACGCTGAAGTTCGCCACTGGCACGCGGGCTGCCGCTGGTGGGCGAGACGGCAACCAGGGTTGCGCGAACGGAGTCGTGAAGGGGGCGAGTCCGGTCGGCTGGGCCGGGTGTCGGGAGTCGGCTGAGCGAAGACGACGAAGTCTTTTCGCCAGACACTCGGTCGGCCGACTCGGATGGGCGCTGGCCATCGATGAGGATGCGGAGGACACGAACAGCCTCTTTCCCGTAGTCGAAGAAGGAAAAAAAGTACTGTGGGTTAGCGACGGAACCAAGGGGAGCCACGAAAAACTAACCTCATCAATGGCATAGGTCTCGTCGTTGTCAATGACGCGAATCTTGCACGTGTCTGCAAACTCGACCACAGTCTGCGTCTCCTCGACGTCGATCACATTGGCTAGCGGTAGCGAGATCTTGACGCTGTCGCCATCGTTGTGCGAGCGGAAGATCACCCGCTGCAGGCTCTTAACCCACTCCTGGGCGCTCGGAGCGCTATCGGCGCGGAAGTAGTAGGTGCGGTGATGGGTCACGACCTGGAAGTGCACGCCCTCGCGGTCTTTTTCGCGATTGGCAAGGGTGGCAGATATGCCATAGCGGAGGTCGATCTGGCCGTGGGGGAAGTATAGATTGGACGGGTCGCGATAGTAGGCCAAGACGTCGCCTTTGAGGCGGAACCAGTAGCGGCTGTACTTGGGGTTTCGTTTGCCAGACTTGGCCAGATAGCCGGACTTGATTTCACTCTGAAAAGTTGGAGTTAGAGTCTAGACACCTCTCGGACGTCCAAATACATCCACCCAGATCCTCCAACCCACTCACCGCTTTCTTTGGCAGATATGCATAGAAGCAAATGTGCTGCGCCGTAATGTACATATAGCCCTGTAACAAGACGCTTTGTAGCAGCCAACAAGGGTACTCTTCAATGACCTCCTCCGGAGCGTCAAAGTCGAAAATGTCCATCAGTTTGCGGGCTAAGGCCGAGGGCGCGTCCAAGTCAGCGTCTTCCGTGTTAGCATCGGCATCGGCATCAATGTCAGCGCTGGTGGTCTGTTGACGATCAATGGGGCCGGCCTTGCCGCTGTCTCGTCTGAAAGAACCGGTGAGAACCTCGGCATGGCTGGCCTCCATCTCCGCCTTGGCCTCGAGCATACGGCTCATCACAGGTGCAATGTTGCGCATGCTGCTGCTGCGGCGTTCGGCCCGAGTCACCTCGATCGAGGGAGAGGCGGTAGGAGTGGCTGTAGGGTCAATTTTTTCTTTGCTTTTATCGTTGCTGTCGATTTGTTTGCCTGTCTTGGCGTCTGTCTGTTTGTCGCCCTGTTTGCTTGAATTGTCCCGTTTGCCGTCGCTGTTACTGGTCCCGCTCTCGCTTTCGTCTTTCCTGCTGCCCTCTTTCCATCTCAGCGGCCCTGATATGGTCCTATGCTTGGCCAGTTTGCTCTTGAGCGAGGGCAGGTCCAACAGACGACTGTTGCGTCTGCTTTCGCGGCTGGCGCCATCGCCTCCGCCCAGACGACCACTCGCCGCTTCAGCTCCATCACCACTGCCGCTCCTTGTCCAAGTCGACTGTGATAGATCTCGCGACCAACGTTTGCCGCGTTTCTTCGCATCTTGCGTCGGCGTCGATGTGAAGACACTGGCAGCCATGTTTGCTGGACCTGCTTTGCCTGCCTCGGTCTCGTCCTCTTTTTCGCTGTCTTCGCCGCCCTCTTCCCCCTCATCCTCCTCGCCACTCGACTCAAAGCGGTCATTAAAGTTGACGCGAGATCCGGCGGCCGCAATCAAGCCAAAAATACTCTGGTTGAGATTCATGAAAACACCGTGGCCTGGCATGTTGGGCCGTAGGTCTTCCTCCTCGTCCGTGCCATCGGATGGATCCTGGAATCGCGCTGGGAAGTCCATGATATGTCTACGCGGTGTATGCGGAGTGTTCGGGGTGTGATGTGTTGTTTTCTGTGATTTAAAGTCTGGTGTTGTTGTTGGTTGTTTTCTCTGCTCTGCTTTTTGTGGTTGGTTGCTGGACTCTGCTAACACGCCATGATGAAAGGGCCGATGCTGTTGCTGCTGCGGCGGTTTGGCTTTCTTTGAAAGATTGTTGATAGGGAGAGCAGGGGAAGAAGGGGGCATTGACGCCGATGCAGTAGTCTTGGGAGAGGCACTCAAGGCAGAAGCAGTCAAGGCAGCCATTTCTGGCAACGTTTCTTTTGGCGACGCCATGTTGTGTAGCACTCGGGCATCAAGCTGCCGTAACGACTGTTGTGATGGCTGCAACGACGGCTGTTCTGACTGCTGCTGCTGCGGCTGTTGCTCCTGTGTCTCTCTCGTCGGCGGCTGCTGCATGTCTCCTGCGTCTGCTTGTGTCTCGACCCAAAAATAACCCTTGTTTCTCCCAAAGCCAAGCCGTGAAACCAAAGTGGCAATTTGCAATCGAATCAAGCAGCGAAGGAGAAAAAAGTACTGTCCAGGCAGCCGAATGCGGTCAGCTGCAAAGGCAGACAAAAACAGTCATAAGCCAGATAACTATCTGTCTCTGATACGCTGCGGCACGAGGGAGAGAGCACGCTGGTATTAGCTCCAAGTCCGCGTTAACTCGTATCTCTTCCCATGCGACTGATAGCCCTTCAGCCAGAACACGTCCTTTGCTGATTCGCAGAGACCAACAGTCACAGCGTCACTGGACCCACTAGAAGAACAGGGGCCTCACAGTAGCAGGGGAAGGGCGGTGTGTCTGGGCCCTAGGTGGCGAGAGATGCCTAGGAATAGCCCGGGGTTTGTCTATTATGTACGTCGTAGAAAGGCAAGGCCAAGAGAGTTTGCCTTTCTTCTTAAAGTAAATGATAAAAGACATAAACGAAAAAAAAATAAGTCACAGCCGAGGCAGGAGACACTGGTCGTTGTCACGTGTGGTTGTATGTTCGCGTCGAGAAAACGAGGAAGAACAATGGCTGCACAAGATGCCCACATTCCTCATTTATTTATGCATACTGTTTCCCTTTCTGCCGCTCACACTAATACACTACATTACTTACTTATCTAGTCCCTTTCTTAGTAAACCCAGGAATCTTTCTGTGCAATACATTTTTCCGTGCTTTATGAAGCCAGGTTCTATTATGTAAGCGGGATAGCCAGTGCCATTCCGATCCGTACAAACAAGGCTCGGTTTCTTGCAAAAAGCTAGTTTCAGAGTCAACCTAGTTGGTTTTAAATCCGGGCAGTGTAGTTAAAATTACGTGGTCTTCATTGCCATCTCTAAGGAACCGCTCCCTCTCGACAAAATGTTTATTTTTTTGTAATTTCTGCCATAATTACTGGAAAAGAATTAAATACAAGGCCCCCAGGTGGACAAGCAAACTTCAAAGACTCTGTTGCGACAGCATTATCACATGAGCAGTCACGGGCCTGTGGTTTAATGGTATAACACTCCCTTAGCATGGGAGAGGTCCTGGGTTCGATTCCCAGCCGGTCCACCATTTTTTTGCTCTTTTAACCGAATGAAGCGGTCACATGCTTGTAAAAGATACGTAGTTCAATTTCTTTTTTCTCTTTATTATATATTTTATTATATTTTGTTTTCCCATAAACTAGAAAAAGCATCCACGATAATAAAAGCAATGATATCTATAGCATGCCTCTGTCCAAAATGCATATGGGACTCTTTCGACCCAGCCTAGTTCACCGGAGGCAACACCAAACACCTAGCTTGGCTTATTGCCTTTTTTCTCCCTCCTCCCTTCACATCCACAATGTCAACTTGCCGCTTGCGTTCCCTCCTGCCACCCAATTCTGGCTCGGGTGGAAGTGTGCCACCGCCGGAACAGCCGTGATGCCGTCCCCGTCTAATTGTGCCAGTTGCTCTCCATTGGCCGCGTAGACGTCCACAAATCGATTCATGTTGCCGACGACAAAGCGGTCACCTCCTCCGTCGGGTGGCCGCCGCTGCCACTGCGGCTTCAAGATCGTCACCCAGCGGCCCGTCTGGTTGTTGTGTGGTACCGTATGGGCGGGCACAAAGTCGTCCGACAAGGCTTTCCCTGGCGCGACCGTCCCAATGTCGGTCAGGTCGTATATCTTGATGCTGTCGTCGTACGAGGTCGTGGCCACATACCCGCCGGAGCTCCAGGAAGCATGTGATACGGACAGACGTGAGGCATGTTCGGCCAGGAGGGCGGGCGGCGTATTCTTCCCATCCTTTGCCTTTGACGACGCCATGCGAAGGTCCCACAACTTGACGGTCCGGTCCAGACTGGCCGACACCAACAGGTATGGCTGGCGTGGGCTTAGCGAGAAGCCGCCAATTTTGTGACCGTCGTGCAGGCCGCGCCAAATGTTGGTCCCGGCATGTGTGCCGGGCGACAAGCGCAGGTCATGGCGTGCTAGAGAGCCCTGCAGCGTGGAAAAGTAGACCAGGTGGGGGTTGTCCGAGGCAAAGTCCATGCAAGAGATGGCGGCATCTTCCCCGCTGTTGCCGTCTTCGTCGTCATCGCCGTTGGCGACGGGCGCGTAGACCTCGACCGACTTTTGCGCGACAATGTCGAGTTTGCGGATGCTGGTATCGTACGACGAGGTGTAGACGGCATTGCTATCGTGCTCGGGTACGATAATGGTACTAATGGTGCGAGCGTGGGGCTGGAAGCCGAGTATGACAGGGTCACTCGGCTCGGGATCGTCGTCGTCGTCACCGTCTTCCGCCCGGGCCGCGACGTCGGGTTCTTGAGAGGCGTCAAAAATGCCGAGCCGACCCTCCTTGTCGCCGGCAAAAACAATCGGTTTGTCTTGGGACGGGTGAAATGCCAAGGCGTAGATGCGGTCTTTTGTCAATTTGAGGTCTGGGGGTTAGAAGAGGGTTGAGGAGGGAAAAAGACGATATAAAGAAGGAAAAAAGGGGAGCCATTCAGAAAAGATAAACATACCGGCCACTGCAAACTTGTCATACAGCTCCAGCTTCCCCAACTCTCGCCGCAGTGCCTTGATGCCGGCGTCCGTCGTGGCATTGCCTTCCTCGTCACCGATAAAGGTCCGCTGCCCCGGCCTGGCGCCCCCTGACGGCAGTCCCCGCAAGCCGTCGAGACTGGCCTGCCAGCGTCCGTCAATCTGCATGTCGGCAAGGCTCTGGTCGCCGGCTACACGCAGGCGTTTTCCCGGTGGCGGACCCGCCAGGCCGCGCAGTTCACTATTGGCGGCAACGGCTGCGTCGGCTTCCGCATCGGCCTCGAGACCGGCCACGCGGGCGCTACGCCGCGTCGGCATAGGCGATTCGCGTTTGCTCGTTTCCGTGGAGGAGTGGCGGCTGCTGCGGTGGCTGCGGTGACTTGGAGTGGCCGCCGTCGACTTTGATTTCGGCTTGGAAACCCTTTGCGACGTTGGCTTGGCCGCGGCCGCAAAGACTTTGGCTGACGTTTTGGAAATGGAATTGAGAATCTCATTGTTGAGTTTGGCATTTTCAGCGCGCCGGCGCTCAAAAGCCGTCAAGCCGTCGGACATGGTGGTTGAGAGGGAATGATGCGAAGGGCAACGTGGATGTGCTCTGTCCAAACTGAAGTCTAGTTGAAAAAGGCAAGTTGGACGCGACGCGTAAAGTGAACAGCCTTGGCTTTGTGTGCATGGACCCACTCCATCCTGGTCTTGCCAGGCTGATCGGACCCACTATGGAAATATTCTTTTTGGTCCAGCTTTTTTGTTCTTCTCCAGTATGTAAGCAGGGCCACTGCATCGACTTGACATCGCCATGCCTCCCCCCATGTCTATGCGGCCGCTGTTTTCGACATCCGTACGGCTTATTCCCCGGCCGCTTGTGCCGTGCGTATGCCGGATAGCGCGGCTACACGGCGAAAGCCAAAACCAATGGGCCGAAGCCTCGGAAGCGAAAGCCAAGGAAACAGAAGCAGAGACGACAGCGACGACAGCCACAGCCGCAGAAACATGGACAGAAGCAAAGACAGATACCGGGCCTCTGACGATACCACGTCCTCGCAGAGACCCCATCCCGTTTGAGCTGCCGACCGACATTGCACAGGAGCTGCAGGCAGAAGGCGAGAATGAGGAGGGGGGTCCTCAAGGGACAATCACACCAGAAGAGCGCCGAGTCTTTGGGCGTATTTTTGACGAGCTGGCGGCCGTTGCAGAGGAAAAGGGAGGGGATCGCATTGCTGGCGCGAGCGAGTCGGGAGATGCCGCCACCTCCTCCGCCACCTCCTCCGCCCTCTCCCCCCCCCTGGACAATTCATCTCGCCAGGCTTGGGTCCGCCGCATTCTGCGTGATGCTTCCTCCTCGGCCGCTCACCGAGACTCCCGCAGCACGGCCCAGCGCGCGTTGCGTGCCCGCCATCGACAGATCCGGGCAGAGAAACAGGCCGACGCGGCTGGCAGCACGGTCGACCGCAGCCGGGAGATGCTGGCACGGCTTCCGCCAAGTCTGCGTTCGGCTGCTGCCACCGCCATGGGACTGAGAGATGAGGGGCCTGGATTGGCGGGAGAAGAGAGCCGGAAACAAGAGTCCGATGCTGCTGCACCCTCTCCCGAGCAACTGGCCTTGATTCGAAAGGCGGCTCTGATCCGCCAGCAATACGATGCCGAGCGCCGCCAGCGACAGGCCCACATGGAGAAGCTCATGTTGCGACAAAAGACGGATTTTGAGTTGTGGGATTATCTGGAGGAGCATGTTTTTACCATGGTGGCCGATCTGGGCTTGGGGGGAGGACCGTCGTCGTTGTCGAGGAGGGGGTCTTCTCTCTCTCCATCCATCACCCCCTCTTCCTCTAGCTCTTCTCCCTTCTCCTCTACCCCCCCCTCTCCGGACTCTCTGGCCTCCCCTGTGCCTCCTGCCTCACCATCTCCCCCCCCCCGCCCCCTCTCGGTGGATGGCCCCCTCTACCCGGCCCTCCTCCTGCACGCACTGCGCCTTTTCGACGGCCACTTTTCCACTGGCCAGGCCTGCTCCCCGCTAGCCCTCGCCCTCCTCCCCCGCATCAAGTCCCTCGGCCTCGCATCCTACGTCCTCGGCGCCGGCACTCCCTTTTACAACGCTCTACTGCGTGTCCATTGGCTGCGTTTCGGCGATGCCCGCGCCGTCTTCGTGCTGTTACATGAGATGCGCCGAGCCGGGCTCGCCTTTGACAACGACACGTTGCAGGTTCTGCGCAGCATGGAGTGGCAGGTGGTGCCGTTGGCCGCCGGTGGTGCTGGTGCCGGCAGCACTGACAGGCGTTGGCGGCTTTCTGTTCCGGGCGCCAAGCTCGGGCCTTCCGCTTATGAAACTGGCGCCAGTCTGGGCCCCGCTCTTTCCGCCGGCTTTTCCTTGCGCGGTGCCATTCACGGATTGCCTTCGCCTTCGCCGTCGTCCTTGAACTCCTCCGCCGGCATCCGTCAGGCTGCCACTCTTGTCCCCGACATTGCCGACGTCCCCGCTCTACTGGCCTACTGGCGTCCTCTGATTGAGCGCAACATCAACGACATTGACGTTAAGCGGGTGCGGACATAGAAAAGAATCAGATTAATGTCATAAATAAAATTGAATATAAACATTGTCTTCAATGGGCCTCTTACAAGGGACGGACCTCAATCTAATCCATTCAATATAGGTCAGAATATCAGTTAAAGAGCCATTCCATATCCTTTCCTACCCCAGCCAGCCTCAGTCTCAGCTGGAAATTACCGTCTCAGAGTTGTCGCTGCTTTATTGACTGCTCTTTTTCTCGCCTTCTCTACCCTCCTTATTCTCCCACTGCAATTATTCTGCTGTCCCGAGCTGCTCCGCATCTCCACGACCATCCTCCTCCTCCTCAAACACATAATCATATTCCGCTCCGCCGCCGCCGCCATCCTCGCTGTCTTCCTTCTCGTCCTCTTCCTCGCTCATTTTTCTCGCTGCCAAAACGGCTCCAGATGGCATCGCCAGCGCTGTTTTGGCCGCGAAAAACTGATGGGTTTGAGGCAACAGCCGCCCTTGGCATACGTATGCCGCCGGAGTGTGCATAATGTCCTGCCCGAACCGCCGCAGCGACATCCACTCCAGCAGGAACCCCACTGGGTCTTGACAGAACACTGACGACGGTATCGACGGTAACGGAGTCAGCTGCCAGCTCACCTTGGCTTTCGACTTGGTATTCGCCTTTGCCTTCGCCTCCGGTCCCGCTTTCGCTTTGGCTACCGCCTCTATCGCCTGGTCCAGGTAAACCTTCATGCTCACACACTCATCATAGCTCATGTACAGCCGTCCGGCCAAGATCCCCAGTTCGATCGGCAGCCACTCCGGAATTGTTTCGCTTTCCGTGTCTTTCTTTGGTAGTGATGGCACGGCATAGTAGGTGAGCCCGCTAAACCTGTCCATGGCCCTCGTGACGGGCGATGCGTACGATAGCAAATGTACGTGTTTCGATAATCGCACGCTCGGCAAAAGAATTTCCGTCTCTTCCGGGATCACCACCAGTGCCGTCTCCGTTGCCGGACACCAAATCACCCACTCCACGGGGCGCTGAAAGTCAGTAAAGAGCAAAGGTTAAGAGCTAAACATAGTAGAGGACGACTTACCAGAAAATCATCATAACGTTGCTGCCCGAGAGACGACAAATTCGGCTCAATCGTCCGCACAAATTCGTTCGACACAAACAATTTCGACGTCGTCTCCTGGACCCCATACCGCTTGCCCAGGTTGGTCTCGCCGATGACGGAAAATACTTGCTTGTACGAATTTCTCTTTCTCGAAAGCACTCCCGTCTTGACAAAGTCAACAATGTCCTTATGGACACCCGGAAACCTGAGTGCTGAATACACCTTGCGCTGCTGCTTGACCCGGACCTGCTCTACCCGCAGCTCCACCTCGCGCTCCTGCTCCACCTCTTCGAATGCGCCGGTCGCATGCTGCTGTTGCTGTTGGCCTGCCAGGACCTCGGCATGTTCTTGTCGCTGCACCCACAGCTCTGCGGCAAACTGTTTCAGATCCGGAAGTTTAAAGTTTGGTACCTTGTCGCCTTGCTCAGTCCTTGCTTCGGCTTTGGCTCTAGATTTGGGCCCCGGCCTGGCTCCGGATGCGGCTGCAAGTTGCTCGCGCACCCCATAAAGTTGGTCCAGCGTCTGTCGCTCAGGCTGCTCCAACACGCTTAGGAGCTTCTTTTGGTATTTATTCTTGGCGGCATCCATATCCTGCTGTTGCTCTTTGCTGCCCCATTGCGCGTCCATGCGCCGGCAGAAATCCAGCCCGTGTGAAAGATACAGCGGCTGGAGCTGCTCATTTCCCCGGCACGTTTGTTCCAGCAGCCAACTGACCACATGCGACGAGTCTATACGGCCATGCGAGTACGCGCAAATGTCCCGTATACTCTGGTCCACCTCTGGCGGTGCGTAAAATTTGACTGACTGCGTTGTTCCCAGCTGCCGCAGGCGCATCGCCGCTTGTACCGTGTGGTCTTTGGTCTGCCCCAGAGCCAGTGTCAGCGCTCCTCGCGTCAGCGGTGGCAGAACGAGGTCCACGCCCCGCGTATGTGCCTCGTCAAAATACACTAGACACCTGTCAAGTCGGTCCGCAAACGGCGTCGCAACTAGTGGTGTCTTGCCCACTGTCGCGTCCTGGAAGACGACCCAAGCTCGGTTGTCATCAGCACCAAAGAAAACGGCAGCTGGTGCGTCGTAGCATATGGCCAACCATGCCCGCGCTAGGTCTTCGTTGCTCTTTTCCAGAATAAAGGCCCCGGCATCGATTAGGATTGGTATCTTTTCCTCGTACAGGCTTCTTAACAGATCCTCTTCTGTCCATCGTGTCTTGGATTCTGCCTTGGCGCAGACGTACTGCCTGTTTCGCTGTTGTAGCAGATACGTCAACACTTCTGCATTGGTCTGTTTCAGGCTCGGCAGGTCTTCCTGCTGTATCGACAGCGGTAGCATCATCTTGTTGTCGTTGGTGCCACTGAAGCCCGTCGTCCGCGCTCCGGGAGCTATACATCTACCGCCGTTTTCTATAACTGACTTGCTCGCCGAGTCTTCGTATCTTTGGGGAGTAAAGAGGGGCAGGTCCCAGGCTGAAGCCTGTATCTTAACGGAAAACTGCCTGGCATGAACGGGAAACACAAAGGTGTTGAGATACTGGTTGATGACTGGCCGCGTCAAATGCAAACATTTCCACAGCATCTCTAGCTGGCCCTCGTCGTCGACATTGATCATGTTCCAGTGCTGCAGATCTGCGGGAAGTGCTGCACTCCCGCTACCGGCTGTCCAGCGCTCGTACTCCGTGGCAGGGTCGTCGGAATGCTGAAGGATGTGCTGTAATCCGTTGCGGAATTGAGTCCGATCCAAACCGGCGTAGTAAAAGGCCAAGCACGTGAAGAGGATAGCTACATCTGGGTGACCGAACTCGGACCGCTCCGATGGGACCCCCTTTGCCTCAAAGGGCACAGCAATGGGGTCACGGTCTGGGTGTAATCCATACTGAACGTTCCACCGTTTCTTCAGACATGTCGTCAGGATCCCGTTGGTCAGAAGCCCCCGAACAAGCACCAGTCCATCTGCAGCTGAATGCACGTCTGCAAAAAGCTCCGAAGTCTCGTCAATGTTCTCCTGACTGGCGTCGTAGCTGAGGGCCTGTTGCAACATCTCCTTGACTTTCTCCGGCGAGAGCACAGGGCGCAGCTTCTTCTTGTTGCTGTTATTTCTTTGCGTTGGCCTAAAAAAAGAAATCTTTCCGTTGCTAATGTCGTCCACAATGCACCGATAGATTTGACCGTCAATGTCGCTGTTCAGAATGTAGATCAAAGGAAATCCCGACCCTTGGCGCTCCAAGGCTTGTATGCTATGCGGGTTATCCTCCACGAGTTTGGGCAGATTGTCTTCCACCAGTGAGAGCAGGTCCTGAACTAGCTTCCAGCGGTGCGGTGCCCCATCAATAGCCATCAACTGCCCACTGGGATACACGAGCTGAGTGCGTACCGCCAGCGTGAAGTCTGACTCGTCGAGAACGTCGCGGCACATGTAATCCGTCAGCTGCGCCTGGAATCGCACCATGTCACGAGCCAAAGCAATCCTCCCATCGGCAAGACACTGCAAGCCGCTCAGTTTGAAGGCAAGAACATGCTCAGGTGCTGCTAGCAAAACTCCCTGAAATCGCTGAAGCTCATCGTGGTGTGCCCTGTAGTATTCCAAACGCCGGCTGGCATTCTCACCCGTAGCAATGCGTCTCGAAAAGGGCACATGCCGAAGTTCTCTGCCAACAAGGCCACCCAAGCGTGATTGCACCGTCTGTGCCGTTGGAAGCAATAGGGCTTTGGGTACGATAAGACGGGCTAGTTGCTTTCCGTTGGCAAGAATGGCAATCGACATGGGAACAATGCAGGATGTTTTCCCTGAAATGTTAGAATACCAAGGGAGAAGGGAGCTAAGGAAAGATAAAAAGGGAGAACCCACCTTTACCCATGTTGAGTTGAAGAACTGAGTTCGACTGGGACCCGGGCGCGATAATGGCCCGAGCAACGTCAACTTGCTCAGATCGGATAAGCAAGTCGCAGTCAATCTCGAGAAGAAGCCAGTCGGGCTGTTCTGCTGGCTTCCAGTTCTTGTGACCACAGTTGCGCCATTCCTCATCTACCCGCACCCCGTCCTGTTTTTGCATAGCTCTCTTGACTCGTCTCAACCTTTGGAAAAGCGTAATGGACAGCCCGTAGGCGATCAATGCCTCACGAACATTCTGGCCGTATTGGTAGTCTGCGCTGGTTCTAAGGAGCTCCAGCAGCGAGATGGGTGTCAGGCGCGGCCATAAACCGGCCATCTCAAGCCAGTTTACCCTCTTTGGATGAGCAGATGAGTCCATCGTTTCAGAGAAGCAAAGCTGAAGTTTTTGATAGATGCAGGTAACCGCCGTCCGGCATCTCGTCAAAATACTCCTAATCTCAGGATCATTGGGAACAATGGTCGCCGTCCTGGACAGTTCAGAGCGCAGACGTTGATCAACTTGTTCCAAAGCCTCCAGGCTACCCAGGAGGTCAGCTCCGTATTTTTGGCGTAGTCTGTCAGAAGACTGCGAAAAAGTCTCGACAATTCGACGTAATTCTCCAAACTCTCCCGGGGTCGCATATGATAAGCCGACTTTATCAGTTGTTTCAGGCGTGGTATGGGTATGCCAGCCAGCAACAGGCGGCCGAGATTGAGCACCGCTAGCTGCAAGAGAGATATCGGTAGAAAATTCGGGCATGGATTGTATGGTGCGTTTCACCAAATCATTGCAGAGCGAAGGCACCACAGATGAAGGAACCGGAAGAAAAACGTCAGTCGGGCGCATTGCAGTAATGCCGGTGACCTTTTCAGCAGTAGCACATTTATCAACGATTCTGATCTTCCCCAAGACGTCACCAGATCTGGAGAAGTAGTTTGTGAGCTGCATGTTTTTCCATAATCGCTCGTACTCAGGCAAAACTCTCTCCAGTGCTTCTTTTTTGTCCACCACATCCGATGCGAAGTTGATGTCATCGTCTGTGGGAATGTCGTCGCTAGGACTGTTCCAGATTTCACAGATGATTTCGGCAAGTCGCAACCCCTCGCGACGACAAAGCGCTTTGTGCTGTTCCAGTTGGACCTCATTTTCTCTGTTGGCCAGATGCCATGTACTTGTGCGCCTGGCAGTTGGCTTGAAGTCTGCATAGGCCGCAGAGATCAGAGTCTTCAGTCCATCCGTGGAGAGTGTCTCGCCATATTTAAACGCGGTAAACTGTGTACAATTCGGAGGCTGTATCTCCCGCAGTTCGCGAATGTAGAAGCACGCGGCTGGAAAGATGACCGTGTCGAGATTAGCATCTGGTGCAAAAGCCATGAGCGACAATGTGAACATGATACTGTAAACAAGTTCCTGGTCGGCTGTCCGGCACAATTGTACCACGGCTGCCCATAGCTCTGGAAGGCTGGAGGTATTCGCCAGCGTGCTTATCGGAATCAAGTCAATCTCACGTTGGCGAAGAAAGCCGCACATCAGGGGCCAATTCTGCAAATTCTCGTGCACCTCTGACTTGAGATTGACCCGTTGTGGCTTCGTGCGCAGCATCCTGGTGATTTGAAAGACTGGCGACGCTGACGAGGGACTTGGAAGCCCGGTCTTGCCGGGCGATGTGTACACCCGGTCTTCGTCTACCACTGAGGCAGCAAGTCCGCCAATGTCGGCCAGCGGAACTTCATAGCGTGCCCGTTGGAGTTCACCCCGGCGATGTAATGGGCTAGACGTGAACCTGGCCCGGTCCTCCAGGACAGACATTTGAAACGCCTCTTCCTTCTCGCTGTCAGGCTTCCGCCCCTTTGGTGCAAAAAAGTCAAGCTTTGTCGACTTGTTGAAGAGCTCCCGAACAATGCGGCCGTATCGGTCATGCTGCATATTTGTTGGCAGACGCCTGTCCCAGGTGACTGTCTGCAGCACGCGCTTGTCTTTAGGATAGTACTCTCTTTTTGGTTCCAAAAGAAGAATCTGATCCAGGACTTCACGGCTGGCGGGTGATAAGGGATCCCACGGCTGACTCTGTCCAGAAAACAGCGTGTGCAGAGCCTCTTCCTGGCCGGTTCGGCCAGTCAGGGTATCTGGAACTGGGCACGACGTGATAGCATGCAGCTGCGCTTTGGTATACAATAGACGAGGCTCAACCGGACAGGTCAAACGCCCAAGAAGAGTGTCTATTCCGAACCGCGCATATGCTCGCTCATCTCGGGGGCCGGTTTTCTTTTTGACGGCATGCAACACGGCCTCGTCGATCAGTGTTTTCACTTGGATATGCGGCCCAGATCTCACCCAAGTAAGCCGTCCGAGGCGAGCAATAATACTCCGTTGGCTGTAGTCTTTTTTATCCCGCAGCACGATCATGCTACAGTATCCATGGAAGGTACCTGCATCCTGGTTGGGGTCGATTTCCGCTCCAAGCTGGTAGCAATATAGACAGCCGCCATCTGTAACCCGGAAAGTTAGTTCCAAATTGCGCAGTTCCACATGTATCGGCTGACACATGTCCAACGGCTGGGTGACGGTGATGCGCTGGAGATCCTCAAAAGTCGAAAATATATTTACAATCCTCCTGCAATTTGGCGAGTGTGGGTCAACAAGAGTGCGCATCTTCTGGAACGCTTGTTTTCGCACAGCATCCAGTTTCCAGTCTGATATCTTCGTCTTCCACATTGTCACCCGTCGCCGAACCTCGACGATCTTCGTCGACGTGTTAAACCAGTGGACACAGTTGTCGACGAGATCACGCGGTAGGTCGTAGATCCCGTTCCGATCAATGAATACACGGCGAGGGACGTATTCACGGCGCGTTTTGCTCGAGTCTTGGGAGACTGTCATGATGACAACTTGGCCATTGCGAACCCCAAAATGCACCTGCTCTTTGCCCTGTAAAGCAACTAGCCGATGGGTCATGTCTTCATAAGCGGAGGGGTATGTCAACATATGCTGGCTGCCGAACAAATCCTTGACATCCTCGGCATCTCGAATTGTTTCCGGTAATTTTCCCACAGTCTTGCCGTCGATGAGAATGTGCCCTTCGACCAGATGGAAGTCAACTCTCTGAGACTGAACCGCATCGGCATCCCTGAGAATTGTTCTAGCGGTGATCCATCCCTCTTGTTTGCCCGCGAGGAAGCGCCATTTTGAGAATACCATTTTCGAGTCTTGGCCTGATCCAGCTTGTACCGCAGCTTTCTCTCCATCGGCTGCCAATGTTCTGCCAGACCAGAGTCCGACACAGTCAGCTATCACTACATCCATAGCGGCAGGATGGTTAACAATGGCAATGCGGATGCGGGGCTCAAGCTCATGCGCCATTATCATGTCACGACGCAGCTGCTCATGCACAAGGGGTTCCAATTTATCGACATCCACAATCAGATTCTGCTGGAGAGCAATAGCCGCGCGGATGTAATCCTGAAGCTGATTGGGGAACAATACCATGGCCCCGTGTCGATGGAAGACGGCAAAGGTACGACGACAAAGAAGAGCGGCTCGAAAGGCGTACATGGAAGCGCGGTGGGCGGCTTCGCCCTCCGAGGCATTGATGACCTCGCTGCGCAGAGTGCTGATCCATCCAAGAGTTGTTGTCCGCGCTGATTGTAGAAGGTTGCGAGCCTTTTTGCGGTTTTCCTTCTGCTGTGCCAGGCCTTCGGCGCGCAAAAGTAGGGTTATGACAAGTTCCATGATATTTGTCTCTCTCCAATTTCCACAGATGCTGACCAGCCGATTTTCAACCTCTTCGAGAAGGCGGGCCACAAAACACGTGTCCATAAACACGGCATGTATTTCTCCAAGAGCCATACTGGCAGACACACCACTCAGATCGTAAAAACCCTTGCTTGCCTTGACGTCGCTTGCCTTGGTGATGACCGGGCCCGCTTGGCTGGAGAGGTGGATGAACATAAGCATGGTGTCCAGCCTGCCAAAATTGAGGTTTGCAGACGACATTTCCACGAGCATGTCCATCCAGCGGCGCCGCTGTCCGGACAGAAGACGCTGATAGGCCTCGAACTCGTGCACAGACATGTCTGGGGGGCATTTTGGACGGCTTGCTACCATCTCATAAGAAGAAGGGCCAATTGGGTTGGTGGGAGGGTGTGGATGTGTCAATGCTAGAGTATCTTTGAGACCTGTTGGAATGTGGACTCCACAGAAATGTGCCAGCGTGAAGGCATGCTTGAGGTCGCTAGTCCAAAGCTCCGATCTCGGGTCGTAGAGCTTGAAATCAGACGCCAGGGGCAAGAGCACGCTCTCGAGAGCCACTTTCATGCGTTGAGATCGGTAATGCGTTTGATTGAAGGACTTATGCGATGCGGCAAGAGTGACGCTGTCTTCTTCAAGCTTGGCTGCGGCGTAGGGGCGAAGAGGCTTGTGATCTTGCAGCGTTTTGGCCTTGCCCGCCTCGGATCTGAAAGGGTAGGCAAACGTAGTTGCAACACGCCAGGTGATGTCGCGGTATTCTCTGATGATCGTGGGAACATCCAGCTCAAACACAACAGCCATGGCAAGACTGTCGTCCTCTGGCAGCAGATTCTCACAAATGTCAATTGTCATGTTCTTGCGCTGTCGCCACTTGTAGCAACGACTACAGCCGCGGACGTCGCGCTTTCCGTCACAGTCCATGGTGCAGAGACAGGGCAGGAGCCAGATCTCCTCGGACAAATTATCGTAATATTCGCAGCTGTTCTCCCACTCCTGCGTTTTCTGATCGCGATTTTTGCTCTCTTGAATTCTGATCTTCTGGAAGAGCCCGAGGTGTTCATGAGAGGCATTGACAAAGCGCGTGCCAAAACAATCCGCGTCCAGGGAGCTGAAAATGTTTCTGTTGCGGAAATAAGAGTTGCCCTCTCGGCTCTGAAGGTACATCTGGACGCGGCGGACTCGCTTCATATCGCCTAGTTCTGGTAAGTGAAGCACGTTGAGCAACTCTGGTGAGAACAGCGGACTGTACTCGAGGAACAGCGGATACATCTTGCCGACAGCGTAGTCAATCTGTGCCCACAGCTCAAAAATAGTGAGAAGGATGAGGCTGTTCCTCTCTGGGTTGGCAGACATGGTATTTGTGTCCATGATATCGATGATGGCGTCACTACGATAATAGACAATGTTGATGATGCGCTCTTCACTAGAGGTATTGTAACCAGGATACCACGCGGTGCTGGCTTTTGTCTGGGCCTCGGCAAGCTGTAGGAACAAAGTCAGGCATTTGCGAGAGAATTTTTGCACCTTCTGAACACCGGCTTCTTTCTCGAGTGTCAGAACGTCCAAGGTGCGGTTTCCGTTGAACCGGTTGGGATTGGTCCGGTTTTGCTGACATTTCCAAACATTGACTAGATGGGTCAAGTACAGAGAACTGCTGGGAAGTGTGAGAACCAAGTCGCTTTGTATCACTCGCTTGGATAGGTGAGGAATTATGCGTCTCTTGGCCTGCTTGAATCGATCAAAGGCGGTTATGACATAACTCGCAGCCGCGCGGACAGATTTTTGAAATCTTGCTGCCGTTCTGTCGACTATGACGACAAGGCGTGCGTGATTTTGGTCCTCGGAAAGTGCCTGGCGCGAGACAAAGTTGTCTATCTTGGAAAGGCGGCGACAAAGCTTCTTCTGGAGGAGATCGACCAGGACAGGATCCATGTTATTCTCCACACAGTCTTGGAGTAAGTGCGTGAGCAGCATGGAAACAAGAAGCTTGTATAGAACCAAGCCAACAATATTTCCGAATAGAAGCTGCAGCTGGCGACAAGCCGAGACACGGAGAACCAACCAAAAAGGGAGCCGGCGCCAGGGGGTGTCTCCGTTGTGTTGAACGTCATCTCGGACCCGTTTAGGGATCTCGGTGATATCAGCAGGACCACCAAGTGCTTCGAGGAGAGACAGCAACATGTTTGTAATCAGTGCTGGATTTGTCGCATTGCGAGACTCGTTCACAGAAGCTCCGGATTTGACAATGGTGGCCGCGAGAAATGACAACCGTTCAGCGTTGGCCTTTTCAAGAAAACCAGCCAGAGCGACCTGAAAATTCCTGTTGTCGTAGTCCGCCGAGGGGATGAAAACAGCACGCGATGGAAAGGTCCATCGAAGAGCATTGGGTGCCGCCAGAACCTCCTGGGATTGGGGAGAAGCCTCAAAAGCTTCAAAAACAACAATGCTACGTTTCCGGGCGCTGAAAGATATAAGCCAACAGTACGGGAATGGGAGCTTTGGGACTCACTCAGTATCTCGATGAATCAAGAGAGCAGCGTTTTGCTCGGCAATGTGGCAGAATAGGAGACGTTTTCCCGTGTCAGGGAGGGCTGCAAGAGTGTCCTGTAAGTCGATTTTGTTGAGGCCGTGTCTGCTGAGCTTTTGATTTGCATGAAGCGAAGACTTGAAGGCCTCCCATCCATTTTCGTAGTCTTTTCCCGTGAAGTTGCGCAGAGTATCAGCGGCATTCATGAGACGAAACAAAAGAAGGTCTCCAATGTCCTCTACATTGGCGTCCTGGACCTCCAATAGTTGCGGTGGTAGGACGACGTGGTTGTAGATGGCCTCAAGAGGAGCCATTGCCAATAATGAGTGGCGACACTGAAAACAGAAGAGCAGCTCAAGATAACAAAAATGAGCCAAAATATGAAGCAAAAAAAATATGAAACTAGTTCAATGCCGATAGTAACCATTCAACATGATGGCAAGCAGCAAAGGAGTTGGCTGCTTGTAGCAACGTAAGTATGAGAGCAAAAACAATGGAGGATGTCAGATAGCGAGGAACAGGATAAAGATGAAAAACTTTTAGCGAAGCAACTGTAACGAATACGTATGGCTGCTGAAATAGTAGATAGTCAAAAAGTTAAAATAAGTCCACAATACAAAGGGGAGCAATATAACAGCAAAATGGTGCTGGTCGTAAGTACGATGTGAAGAGGGTAAATTGGAAGATGAAGAGGAAAAGGCGGCGGGCCAATGAAAATAAAACACGAAAGGGACAGTTTGACAACGAAGACAAACGAGACTAATCTGACTGTGCGGCCGACTTTTGTGGCTTTGTCCACTGCATGCCCGCGATAGAGCTGTTCTTTCCTATTGGCAGTTGAACTTTGTTTGCAAACCTGTGCCGGTACATTATCCCCAGTCATTTGTCTGATCTTGTTGAGCAGCAAAGATGCAACCAGTAAATAATTAGACTCCTTTAAATGGACGCATCAAATTCTTAACTAATTCCTAACTGGAGAAACACTCGTAAGTGTTCCACCGTTGTCAATATATTATTTCAACGTTTCTTCTCAGCATTGATGACTATCGGATTGCCATGAGCGATTTTCATGAGCCAAGTTATTAGGCAGCCGTGTGAAACCGGCTGTAAGCCTACCAATAAATATCTGACGGCATTGGCAAGCTTTGTCATCTATCATTGCCCAAGGTATAAATAATATTGAGCCTTTGAGCGAGTAGCCATATAGTTTCTATTATGAATTGATAACTTTCATCTCGAACGTAGATAACAATGTCCCGGCCATGTTATTGGAAAGTCTGATGGGAACATCTGCATCATCGCAGCCATGGCCAAAAATACAAGGATGGCTTACACTTATGCAGTAGCCTTCTACCTTTACGATTTACATGTTTAAATTGCTACCGTGTTTTATCATTCGCAACAGAGGCTGTGTATACGTTTACGTATCTATTTTGAAGCCATATACTACATAAATAAAGCTGTTAAGGTAGTGTTTGAATATTATCAAGGCAGTGCATAAGTTTGATTACGTGCTGGGCGTTATAGCGCTCCACGACTGGGTGCACAAGGCCAGAAAGGCTAGATCACCACCCACATGCATACGCCGAAGTGTGTGCTCACAGGCCTGGGTGCCTGTGAAGAAAGAAGGCCTCAAACGGCCGTGGGAAGACGAGAGGTAGGGCCCACTGGTGGCGCCTTGAAAATAGGCCATAAATCGTCTCACCCTGGGGAATAAAGACCGACTAAAACACTGGAAAAAGACCTAAAAGCCAAAAACAAACAAAGAACGACAGAGGTGCTGGCTTCGGTGTAATATTAAAAAACAGAAACTCTTTAATAGAAAAAGAAAGCCGGCCGTTTTCTTCCTGGCTTTATGAAGAGGAGGGGAAGAAAAAAAAGCAAAAAGATAATGATGATGAGAGTGGGACTCGAACCCACGCGGATTGCTCCATAGGAACCTTAATCCTACGCCATAACCAACTCGGCCATCTCACCCTTAATTGGAAATAGGTCTTTTACTTAGACACTAAATGGAAAAGTGGCAAAAGGCGGAAAGGATAAATGAAAGGAGAGATCAACAAATAAGAAAGTATGTTTTTTGGTCTGCATGCATTATTTTCATACCCAGTTCATCCATATCATTGTGCTTGAAAAAAAAGCACTGGTTTTTTATTTAGAACTGATATGAATGATTTTGTGGCCAACCGTTGCGTGCTTCCTGTTCTTTAAGTGGACAGAGAGCCAAAGACGTCACAACGGCATGATCTCATCTGAATGATATCCAGAGCATGCCATTCGTGTCATATAAATCTGCGAAACTGAGGGCTATGGCATATTAGAAGAGAGACATGGGCAATAGAAAAAAGGCCGTAAATATCCGCGTCTAAGACAGACGTCACGTGCCCAAAACACGTGCTGCGATGAGTATTGAAACACGAAAATCGGTCCGTCCGTCTCCGCCAGCGTTACGGCACAAACAACCAAAACTCGACACAAGCCTTACTTCTTACATTGTAGCATTATGTCTATCAAGACCGTTGTTTTGGTTGGCGCCAATGGCAACCTCGGCGGGCCGATGCTGCAGGCGCTCGTGGGCGCAGGCGACTTTACCGTCAGCGTTTTGCAGCGTGCGTCGTCGAAATCAGAGTTGCCAAGCAGCTTGGCCGCCAAAGTGGCTAAAGTAATCAGGGTGCCAGACACGTGGCAAGCGGCGACGATGACGGACAAGGCGGACCAGGCACTGGTAGCGGCATTGCGAGGCCAGGATGCCGTGGTGGTGGCGTTCCCGTTGAGACGGCTCGAGGACCACCTTGTGCTGGCGGCGTCGGCAGCGGCGGCGGGTGTGCGGCGCTATTTCCCGGCCGACTGGGGTAGCGTGGATGCGCGCAGCGAGCAGGCACGGGCACTGGTACCACTGTTTGAGAAGAAGGAGACGGTGCGGAAGCTGCTGGAGGAACTGGCACGAGGCCACAGTCAGTTTTCTTGGACGAGCCTTGTGGGCGGCCATTTCTTTGACTGGGGTCTGCGCCAGGACTTTTTGCACGCCTTTTTGCGCTCGCGCAAGGCCAACATACTGGACAGCGGTACGCGGCGCAGCTCCTTGTCGACACTGCGGCGTTACGGCGAGGCGGTGGTTACCATACTGCGGCGTTTTGGTGCGGAAAAGGGCGTGGACGGCGACGCGGCCACGGCCAACCGCGTGCTTTTCATCCAGAGTTTTTGTGTATCACAAAACGAGGTCCTGGAGGCGCTGCAAAAGAGTACGGCCGAAATCGACGGCGAGATCGCCAAGACACAGTCACAGTCGCAGCCACCATCAGGGCAATCCTGGGCCGTGACACACATACCATCGGACCGATTCATCGCCGAGAACAAGGCAAAGGCCGATGCAGGCGACGCCGAGGCCGTGGAGAACCTTGTTTTCGCACTGGGCGTGCTCGATGGCGACTGGACAAGCAAGCCCGACTATGCCATGGACCTGCTGGGGTTGAAGAACGAGAACCTAGACACGGTGGTTCAGGAAGTGGTGCGGGCGATGCTGCTGTAAGATGGCCGACGACTGACAACAAACTCAAGGGAAAGAGAGCAATCATGGCCATGGTGGAAACACCCATGCATAACGAGCTGGCCCAGGTTTGCTTCCAAAGATAATTCGGTCAAAACAATGTCCAAAAAATAGCGTCAATCAAATTGCATCAGTTCAAACCCCTACAATAAATTGAGACCGAATTTAATCAGAAAATTCCATGTCCGCTTTCGCCTTCACCTTGACCGTCACCGGCGCCATTGTCGCAGATGCTGTCCTCTCCAAAGGTGTCGTACAGAAAGGCCCGCACACGTGCATCAGCTTCGCTGCTTAACAGCAGCCCGGCCAGTAACCGGGCCCGCGATAGCGCTACGTACACCTGGCCGGCGGCAAGAACACGACCGAGGTCGACCACGACACGGTCCAGCGTCAGACCCTGGCTTTTGTGGATGGTGACGGCCCAGGCTGGAGTCAAGGGCAACTGAGTGCGAGAAAGCAGCGAAAAGGGTCGGACGTGGCCTAGTTGGGAGGCGGAACAGTGCGGACCGATGATGCGGGTGTGCCAGGGTTCGTGAAAGAAGCGTACAATGGGCCAGCGGCCGGGACAGTAATTGTACTTGTAATTGTCGGCGTAATCGTAGTCATCGTAGTCGTTGAAGCTGTTGTCACAATGGCTAGAAGTCTCGGTGAGAAAGTGCCGGACCTCGTGGAAACAGTGCTCGAGCAGGCCAGAGTCGTACGGTTTCTTCGCATAGGGAGCCCTTTCTTTGTCGGCGTCCGTGTTGACGTCGTGGTTTGGCCCACCCCCAATCATTTCCAGCTCGCTCAGATCAGCCAGCAACATCTTGTCATCAGCATTATCGTACTCTTCTTCCTCAGAGTCGTCCTGGTCGTTGTTCTTGCTCCAGCGATTGTCTTCGTGGCCATCGTTCCATTCCGTGCTTTGCGTAGTAAGTTGACTGCCTTTCGCACCTTGCGTTTGTCTCTTCTGTGTCTCTTCTCTCTCTTGTGCCTCTTGTGTCTCTTCTGTCTCTTGTGTCGGCCGCACAGTCTTGGCTGCCGCCACAGCAGGATTCACCCATCGATATGTCTCGAAATAGTCGCACTCGCCCTTTTTCGGCCGCGAGTACACTTGCCCCGTTTCCCACTCCGTGAAGCCACAAACGACGCCCTGGCTGCCATTACACAGCCCCTGCTCCAAGCAGAGGTTCGTTAACAGCATCACCAGTGCACCCGTGCGCAGCTCCAGCACGTCTGCATAGCGGTGCTCCATAAGGGCGTCGAGAGGTGCACGGACTGGCGATGCCATGACCGGTCGTTAACCCGTCCGGCCTCGGTCCGGGTTGGAAACAAGCGAGTGCAAAGGTTGGGAGGGAATGTTTTTTGTGTCTGTGTCAGTATTTTCCCATCAGCAGCATCGTTGTCGTTCTGTGCGGCCTTGATACTGACCTTTTCTTTGTCTAGTCTAACCTTGTCCTTCTTCTCGTCCCCCCCTTAGTAGGCTCACTTTGTGCGGTGTCAACGGTAACCCTAGTCGACACTTTTGCAGAATCTTTAGAAACACCGGCTCGCGTTGACGGTATATCGCCCGGAGGTGCACACAGGTGAAGCGGCACTCTTTCCACGCGATGCTGCAAAATGCCCACTTGTCCGCGTCGACATAGGTTGCGTGACCAGCCGGACAGGCATACTGCAATTGGCTGTCGGGACCTCTCGGCCCCCTTGACCTGCTGCCGCTGTCACCACTGCATCCACCGCTGCCGGAATAGGACCGCCCCCATGGCCGCCCTTGGCCGCAGTCCCCGTCCCCATCCGCAGCCGCTCGCAGTGTCGCCACCTTCATCCCTCTGCCAAAAAACATACAGTGCTGAAACGGCCGTGGCGGCGGCAGCTGGCAAAAATCGCCCGTCACCACCAGCTGAACGCCACCAAAGGCTCGATCACGGCACTGGCGCGCCTCCTTCATAATGGCATTGAGCCGCTCAAAGTGCAAATTCTCAACCATACTGATCTCATCTAGAATGAGTACGTCGGTACCGACCAGGCGGTCAAACACGGTCTGGCCGTGCACGGCGGCGAGAAGATCCCCGAGCGGCCGTGTATGGGCATCGGGCGTCCAACCGGCAAAGGCCCAGGTTGTGGTGCCGCCGACCTGTAGCGCAGACATGCCCGTGGGTGCCAGTATCTGCACCGTCTTTTGCAGCGGCGGTGCTCGCAGCCTCTCCACAACCGCATGTAGCACCGTCGATTTGCCGCAACCGGCTGGCCCTGTGAAAAAGACATTGTGGCCGGCGGCAATGAGATCGACAAGACGTTGCTGGTCTTGACTGAGCTGGAGGCCGTCCCTCTTTTCCTCATCCCTCTTCTTCCGGCCGTCCCTCTTCTCCTCATCCCTCTTCTTCCGTATGGACCAAGGCGGGGGAGTCTCGTCTGCCTCAACCTCCACCCGCTCCATCACAAAGGCTTTTTGCCCGTCGGCCATGGTCGCCGTGGAGTCTTCTATTTTAACTCGGACCTCATCTTCGACTCGGATCTCAGTGTTCCCTAGACCCTTTCCCTTGATTTGGCCTTCATTTTGCGCTTCTTTCCTTTGAGCGGGCCACTCCATTGGCTCAAACCCGTCAGGAGTTGAATAATCAGTACTGGAGTCGGTGTCAGACTCCATATGAGAGGCCAAAAGGTCAGGTTTATGTGTTAAGCCGTCCTTTACTAGAGCGCCGGTAAGCGCCGGAGCCGATGCTGATGCGGTCGTGATACGCTTGTCATCATCGTCATCCGAAAACACGACTGGCTCGCTCGGAAAGGAAACACACAAGTTGGTGTCTTCGGTACTCATAAAAGGCGGAGGGAAAATGCTACTATCGGTCTCTGCACCTAGTTCTGCATTTGCCTTTGCGTTCGTTTACGCCTTTTCCTCTGCTTCTGACGTCGGATCCAGCACTTTAGCAGTATCCCTCAAAATTGACAAAAAGTCATTTGAGCCATAGTTTGTGTCGCTGTTGAATTCAGTAGCTACTTCGTCATCACCCGAAAGCACGACTGGTTCCGAAAGTAACGACGTGAGAAGCTCCATGTCAATGTCAATATCCATGCCGAGGCCAAGGCCGGTTGATGATGCTCTCTGCTCACTCCTCCGAACCGGCAGAGAGAGCTCAGTTTTGACCGCATGGCTTATCGCTGTCGTTTCCCCTCTTTCCTCCTCTCCTGTCTCCTCGACCGCATCTTTTACGCCTCGTGCTAAATCCTTGGCCCTGGCCAGGCCGTCACGGACGATGCACATGGATGGGGGTGCTGGATGGTACTTTCTCCTCCATTTGCTGCTGTCGCCGTCTACCTCGTCATTGCCGTCATCGTCGTCGCCCTGATACTCTAGTGCATCCTCAAACTCATACAATTCACTCCCCGAAACGCTCGGCGACAAGCTCGGAGTCGTTTTGGCCCGCTTGGCAGTACTGCCCGCAGCTTCCCCTACAGTCAGCGTACTGGCTCGTTTTTCTCCTGGGAGACTAGAGTCTGCAAAAACAATTAGCCAACAAAAGCGAGGCAGGTGACAGAAATGCAACAAAATTGCAGCGAAACACCGATTTACCTGCCACGGTAAGATGTACCGCCGCCATGGGGCGTCCGAGGCCGCTGTGCACTTTAGCAATGCAAGGCAGTGGAGATGGATTGGGATCACTCCTTCGAAATGGGCGAACAGGCGATGCCGCAAAGTGGGTACTGGTATCATAACGGTTGCTTATTAAGCAACCGAGGAAGCTCCAGGAAACAAAGTTGGTCGGGACTGTCCGAGGTGTCATCCTTTTGATGAACCAACGGTGTAGAAGATAGAGTCATTATTACGCCAAAAGTATTGTACGCAAAAATATTGTATGCAAATTTTTGTGAAGCACAGGAGTCTGCAACAGTATGTTTGCTACTAGATATCCTACCAACTACTGTCCATCTTATCAATTGCTTCAAGACAAAGGACATCTTCTAGCAATATCTCTAAATGTGGCTGGTTTTCCTTATAAGCCAAGACTAACAACTACCCTTTCACCTTTCCCTCTAGGTAGGTAGGTCGCAGGGAAAAGAACGAGTCCACAGTCAGCCGGGCATACTCGTCGTCGGTATAAAAGTTGGCGCGGACGTCGACATTGGCGGGAGCGTTGCCGAGAAAAAAGTCCTGTTGTGACGCTGGCAAGTGCACGCGCATAGTATAATTGGGATGGGCTGGGCTCTATGAGATGTTAGCGCGAGGTGGGACCTCGGACCCGGAGCTCTCCTCTCTCAACGGCTGCCCCTGACCTGATACCCCAGTCCCAACATGATGCGGTACTGGCTGCGACTATTGTTGGGCATGCCAGCGTGCCACAGGCGCAGGTCCCTCAAGACAATGTCGCCACGACGCAATGGCGGCTGTATCGGCGGCCGGACGCGACGACGGGCGGCCTGGGCCTCTGTGGTGATGCGCGGCAGTGGCTCGCCGACACGGCCATACTTGCCGCCCTCGGCCAGGTCGGTAGTATCGGTGGCGATAACATTGTCAGCGGCGGACGTGGTGTGGGCGTGGGAGCCGAGCCAGAACTCGGTGGCGCCGTTGTCGGCGGAGAAGTCGCAGAGTGGGATGTTGGCAATGAAGTAGTAGGGAAAGCAGGGGTGGGCAAAGTCGGAGTCCTTGTGAACCGGCTGGCGTAGGCCGGCTGTGTTGGGCAAGGCCGTGTTGGCCGTCAGCCAGTTCCAAGTCGGACGCGGGCCGAGATACCAGAGAGGGTCAGTGGTGGGAAAAAAGAAAGGGGGATTCGAAGATGGAGTATGTATTTTCACCAAGAAACAACCTTGTAGACAAATCTCTGGAGAGTGGCTGCTATAAAGAAATCTAGGAACTCACAGATTTGCCACCTGCAACACGAATGCGTTGTAATAGACGTCCCTAAAAAGATACGCCTTGTCGTCAACGGGTGGCCGCTGCAAGAAATTGGCTCGGCCGTCAGCTAAGATTGATGTCTGTCATGCCTATCTTCCAGGTCTATATTCATACTTACACGCCACGTCATGATTAAAAGACCCGTGCGGACGGGCCATCCATGCGTCGGCATCTCTGCTCATCTTGGCATTGAGAGTGTCGACATGCGAAACGTCGACGACCCCTCGGAGCACAACTAGGCCATCTTGATGCAAGGCTTCGAGGGCTCGGGTTAGCGATAGCGGTGTAAAAGCGCCGTACCGAAGTTCATCAACCGAGGGCTCGACTACAAGAGCGGCGTCCTGAAAGGGCACCACAGAGGCGGCCATTATAAAATGGATAATACAGAGAGTGGATAGGGTAATGACGGAATAGAAGAGAATAAGAACGAGACGACGAAAGGACGAGATAAACAGAGAAAAGAACGATGACGCGAAAATGTCGGTTCGGTGATACTTGGGCTCAACGGCCGGAAGTCTCCGCTTATCTACGGATTGGCGATAACTCCACGCTAGAAGATGTCAAAAGTGGCGCTATCAGTCAATATGCAAGTTGGAAGTAACATGAGAACAGAAAGGGAATATCATATTTAGAAAAACTAGATGTAGCCAAGGCTCATTACAAACCGCCATTAAATGATAATTCTAGATAAAGTGAATCACTTCCAGTCAGGTTCTGTCTCGACTTGCGAGCTTCAAATGGACCAACTCGAATGCCGGGAAACTGAAAAGGCAACCAAAACTCCTTCAACGGTGGCAAAGATTATTCCCATGGATACGGAATTGCTTTACTTGGGTCACCATCCCCAGCCAAATAGGCCGCATGCTATCTAATAGCGAAACATGATGCCGTTGTCTCCGCCCCGGCGGTTCCGCCACACATAGTACAGATGCATGGCGACACAGCCAGCAGCGACAAAAAAAAGAAGTCCGGCGTTGGTCCAGTGGCCCGTCGGGTAGCCCTTTTTGGCTTCGTCGGCCTTGTAGATCCAGACACCGACAATCTGGCCGGGAGCACCCATGGAGATGTTCAGGGCTACGGCAAGACCGATTGCGGCTGTCGTGTGCAGATTGGATGAGAGCCAACCGAGTAAGGGGGGAATACAGGAGAAGGCGCCAGACGTGGCGACAATGAGGCAGCCATAGCGGTGCTGGGAGCGATTAGAAGGGAACAAGGATGGCAAAGAGCAAGTAAAAAAGTGAAACCCACAGAATAGCTCTCGGCTGGGAGCACAGCAGAGGCGAGAAAGCCAATGGCACCAATAGTGGCAAAGGCAGCAGAGTGAAGAGCGCGCCTGGTCGCCAGTCAGTAACGGGATTCCTAGACCAGCTCTGATAGAACTCGAGATAGTGCTCACGCATTAAAGTGGTCGGCCGACCAAGAGACCAGCAGCGTTACAACATAGGCTGCGGCATAGGGTGGCACAGTCATCAGCTGGGCATTCAAATTTTTGAACTAGGCAAGGCTGTTAGGACACGACGAGGAACAGAGAGAGGCAAAAAACAAGGAGAACGAACCCCTAAACCGGCCGTAATTGACGGCGTGAAGAGAGACAAGCTTGAAAATGGTGTGGAGATACCAAAATAGATCTGGGATGCACACATGGTTAGCAACTGGAACGAAAGATTGAAACACCACCCTCCCGAACAAGCTCACAAAGTAATGCATCCACAGCCGCCACTCTAGCAGAGTGGCCTTGGCCACAGACCAGGTCAAGGCCTCACCCGATGCGCCCAAGTTGCGCACGCGGAATGCGGCAAGCTCCTTTTCCTCGGGGGACAACCAGGACACGGTCTCAGGGTAGTCTGGCAGGAAGAACCAGACAAAGAACCCCGAGACAAAAGAGGGGATGCCTTCGAGAATAAAGAGCCAGCGCCAGGCCGACAGGCCCGAGACCTGGTTCATGTGGCCGACGCCGTATGCAATGGCGCCGCCAAAGGCGCCTGCAAGCGTAGCGGAGGCGAGAATGATGGCCACACGGAGAGAACGCTCTTCGGTCGTGTACCAAAAGGTGAGGTAGTAAACCAAGCCGGGAAAGAGCCCTGGCTTGTTAATAAAGGGAAATGGACAACGCCTTATGACGAAACCAGCAAGGATTTGAGACAATAAAGAGAAAAAAAACAAAAAAAACTAACCTGCCTCGAAGATCCCCAAGAGCAGACGCACAACAGTGACAACGGCATAGCTGTGAGCACCTCCTAGTCCCATAGTGATGGCGCCCCAAGATACCATGAGAAAAGCGATCCAGCGACTAGGTCGTAGGCGCTTGAGAAAGTAGTTGGAAGGCACCTCAAAGAGAGCATAGGCAATCAGAAACACCATGAGGGCAATGGTGTACTGATAGGCCGTCATGTGGGTATCGGAAAGCAAGTCGTCGTGGGTGGCAGCGTTGAGCACTTTGGCGTTGCCAATGTTGGAGCGGTCAAGGTAGCATAGCAAGTAGATACCGGCAGTAAGTGGTAGGATGCGCATGTCCTGCTTGCGCACCAGAGCTCGCTGGTGGAGAGCGTTGGTCGAAGCATCTTCTACTTCGACTTGGGAGAGGTGAATCTGGGCAATTAGTCGGAAGTAAAGGGAAGGTTGAAGATATGGGGGAAAAGGGGATTAGTAGAAGGGAGGAGGAAAACAAAGTCCAAGCCTTCAAAGGCTTTTTTACATTCATGAATCACGACTCACCTCCTTCGAGTTCCGCTCGGAGTTTTGTACGTCGACTTGCATTATATCTTACTCGCGAGAGTTGCCAGTGATGATGCCCTGATATCAATAACAATGGATGTATTTCCCCGGCGAAGCACTTTTTATATCCCAAAATCTGGGGAAGCTCCGGCGCCACAGCCCCCTCATTTTAATGTATGCTGGTTGGCCATTGCTGTGGGCCCGGCCCCGATAAACAACGTTGCTCCGTGATAAATAAAGTAAGGCGCGCTCAGCTCCACAGGATAGAAGATTCAAAAAGGCGGTGGGGAGAGTAGGGGATAATCATCGGAGTAATTATTGGTCATTGGACTAATTTCTAGTGGTGATAGTACTTTGAATGACAATATTCTGGTAAGTAAAATTCGCAGATATGAACGAAAGAAAATAAGAGGTAGGCAGCGCTCATTTTGGTGCCTCGTCTCTCATTATCACCTGCGTATGTTCAATATCCTGTTGCAGAATTGCAGGAATCGCAGGCGTTGATCTTGACCGAATGCCCGACATGTCAAATTTCCAGGAGCCCAATTTCCAGTTAGCGCTTCTCCATAGTCACATATACTACACCAGATTTGGCGGTTGAGCGCGGCTCGGAATTTATCACCGTTTTAGAGTGGTAGTGTACACATCTTCATCACGTGATGGATGACTTGTCGATATCGAGATCGGTCGTCAGATCATCCGGACTCACGTGCCATACCTCAGACGGAATGGAAGTGGATCCGTTTATAACGCTAAACCGTATTAATCTATAAAATGGCAGAAAAACTAGTCTTGCAAAAATCAGAAGTACCACCCCGCGAAGTACATCTATCATGTCACATCTAAAAAATTTACAAGCATTACCCCGTAAAAAAACTTACCATCTTCACATCGTAGTAATAACCGCATTACATTTAACAATTATACAACGCGCTCTTTATAAAAATGCCAATTATATTTGGTATTTTTACCTCGATTCCGTCTAAGGTACGGCGCTGTTTGTACCTTTTTTTGTGAAGGTAAAAGAGTACATAGAAGTTAGGCGGTGAAGCTCGCTCAGACGTGCGTTAAAAACAGACTCCACTTCCATTCCGTCTGAGGTATGGCACGTGAGTCCGGATGATGTGTGTACTCCGAGATACTATCTATTTACAACGGACTTTCAGACGGCCAGTCTGAAATGAAACGGTCAGTTGCTCTGAAAGTTTTGGGCATATTTAGCACGTAATAGTGTACACTGGATCCCAAATCACGCTATTTTGGCGCTGCTAAAAGTGCCTAATGAAAATACGGCCCGAATAGAACTGTATTCCAGATCTGCGGCGTACTTGTATCTGCCTAACAAAACAAGCTCATGTCCTCGGTCGGGTGAAAAAGGCATACTAGCACGCAAACTAAAACAAGCGATGTTGCGTTATGTTGTACTGAATGCAATGATTCTGTCATTGTGCAGATCCCTCGTGTTTGTGAAGCCTGGACGACCCCTGTCAAGCCTGCCAAAGGCTGTGAGACGAATCGGAGCACAGCAGTCACGATTCGAATGCGTAACTTGTCAGACAAAGCCATTCAGCATAAATAAGAGACATTGTTCTGGGAACAGCCGGCGGCTGACTCGTTTCAGAGACAATGGACGGTTCCGTAGTTGTTCGTGTGAGACGATTTCAGTAGAAGCCCCCCGGACAAAGAACAGGCCATCTATCAGCTGTAGGATCCGAATATGACCCGTCACGCTCACATTTCTGGAACAACGACGGGAACAGTGAAGATGGCCGATTCTGATTGGCTCTGGCATCCCTCTGACCCGAAGGAGCTCGAAAAAAACAAGGAACGGTCTCAGTCAAGAATGGGGAAATCGTAATGGAGTGGAGAACGTGGAGTACCCCAGGCCCATTTTCCCAAGTCGGACCAAGTTTTGTCGATCAAGACGCATTAGCTGCATGCGGAGAAGAGATGGCTCATGGCCAGCACCGCAAACGTGCTCGTATGTAAGCACAAAGTACCGCCTGTCGGATACTTTAAGAGACGGCAGATCCCCCATGAGATGACTCGAGCTGCCCTAGTGTAAAGGTATCGTAGCAATTCAATTGGATTGCCCATTAAATTCGACTCTTGACGCAAGGAACTAAAATTGACACACCACCAACATCATGTCGAAAGAAGGCAGCTTTTCCGACCCTCCAGCATCGTCGTCGGCGTTCAATGAAAAGGCAAACGAGCCTGATCATACGCATGTCGAGCGCAGCGGTGGAGCGACCGCAGTCAACATTATCCAGAATCCTTTGCAAGTAAGGCTCCCAAAACTCCCACTCTCTGAATTCCCGTTATAACACAACAGAATGTAACGGCAGAACGAGCCGCCGCGGACGCTCGAGTCTTTGCAGAGGTCCACGGCATGAGTGAAGACGCCGAGCTCTTCAGCCGGGCAGCTCTCGTTGCTCGGCACCCCCTCAAGTTTGAAGAGGTGCCCGGCTTGCCACCCGATGAGCTGCACGCCCTGCAGTACGAGCGCGACCACAAGTGGCACGGCCCGGCCATGCTCTGGTATTCCATCTCGCTCTGTGCCATTGGTGCTGCCACTCAAGGCTGGGACCAGACCGGCAGCAACGGCGCCAACTTGTCGTTTCCCAAGGAGTTTCACATTGACGGCACCGGCAGCGACGAATGGAAGGTTGGTCTGGTCAATTCTATTATTTTCCTGACGGCCGGACTCATTGGCGCCTTTATTGTTGATCCGCTCAACAAGTACCTCGGCCGTCGCGGCGAGATTTTCTTGACGGCCTGCTGTTTGACTGCCACCCCCATCGGCTCGGCCTTTGCCAAGTCCTGGCAGGGCCTTTTTGCTGCTCGGTTTGTCATGGGTATCGGAATTGGCGCCAAAAACGCTACTGTGCCCATCTACTCTGCCGAGATGGCCCCGGCCCGTATCCGCGGCGCTCTCGTCATGTTTTGGCAGCTCTGGGTCGTCGCCGGCATCTTTCTCGGATTTTGCGCCAACGTCATTGTCAAGGACACTGGGAACATTTCCTGGCGCCTGCAACTAGGTTCTGCCTTTATCCCATCCTTTCTGCTCGGCCTTGGCATCTGGTTCTGTCCAGAGTCGCCGCGCTGGCTCATGAAAAAGAACCGCTACGCCGACGCCTTTCATAGCATGAAGCGTCTGCGCGCCCACCCCATTATCGCCGCCCGCGACTTTTACTACTCGTCTGTCATTTACGATGTGGAAAAGACCGAGGCCCGCGGCGCCGGGTACTTTTCTCGTATGCGTGACATCTTTACCGTCGGCCGCATCCGCCGCGCCAACTATGGAGCCTCCACCGTCATGCTGGCCCAACAGATGTGCGGCATTAATGGTTCGTCTTTCCAAAGTTTCTGCCCTCGCTTCTCCTTCTAACAGACTCAGTCATCTCCTTTTATAGTTCCACCATCTTTGAAAAGGTTGGCTATAGTTCAGTCCAGGCTCTGTATGCCTCTTTGGGATATGGTGCTATCCAGGTTGTTTCCACCATTCCGACGCTCTTCCTCATCGACACCAAAGGCCGTCGAACTTTAACACTGGTTGTAAGTTTTATCCAAAAGATTGCCCTGAAGGGTCCAAAGTACTAATTCATCTTATTCAACAGACATTTCCTCTGATGTGTGTCTTCCTTTTGGCCGCCGGGCTGTCGCTACTCAAGGAGCATGGCACCGCCGGTGAGAGATTGGGACCTGTTGTCCTGTAAGTTTCTCTTTCCGCCAAACTCATTTGGTACTGTAATGTGACGCGCCGTCCTGACATTCCAGCTTCGTCTACCTCTTCACCATTTGTTACTCGCTTGGCGAAGGGCCTGTCGCGTTCCAGTACTCGGCCGAGGTCTTTCCTACCATCCACAGAGAGCAGGGAATGGCATGGGCTGTCTGTATCAACAACACTTTTGGTAAGGAATATTTTTCATTTTTGAAGGGATTAGAGCTGCCAAAGAAGTCGTCACTAACCAACATTCAGCTGGCATCTTGAGTTTGACTTTCCCCCGCATGCAGACAGTCATGACGCCAACGGGAGCCTGTAAGCAACCTTTTTCAGTCTCCAACTCGAATTTCTTCTAACACGTACGTCCTCTAGTTGGATTTTATGCAGGATTAAATCTCATTGCATGGGGCATGATATTCTGCTTTGTGCGTGAGACTAAACAGCTCACACTGGAAGAAATTGATCGTGAGTGTCCCGCTATGATATACGCGCTTCCATCTGCTGTTTTCTCTCTACTAACCGACCGAAATACAGAGGTGTTTTCCGTTCCGACCAAGCAGTTTCTCTCTTACGAGATCAAGGTCTGGCTGCCGTATTTCTTCAAGCGCCACATCCTTCGCCGGAACATTCCAAAGCCGCCGCCCGTGTTTGAACGGGCTACCATTACAGTGGACGAGGCTTAGATATCGTCGGCCGAGAGGTATGCCGTACCGGGAAGATAAATCAGATCTGATAGAAAGTATCAATTGATAGACAGGAGTATGAAAATAATCAAAGGGAAAAGGCTGGTGTTTACTACCATTAATTTTATTGTTATTAGCTTATCGGTTTTGCCGCCGCAAAGGTATAAGACGTGGGTGGCCAAAGTCTATCAACCGACGTCTAGGGGCGGAATGTCCGAAACGCGGCGCTGTTCTAAAGCGCTGAAAATGGGGCACATTAGGGTCTATTTTATACTTGCTTCTCTCTTTTCGATTTCTAGCATAGGCACCTAGTGTCGTGATTCCGATACATCTACTTTATCTTTGCAGTTCTTTACAACATGTCCGGATTGAAAAGCGGCCTCAAGATGTCGCACAAAGACTTTTTTAACTCACCGCTATGGAACTCAATCTCCCGCGTGGGGGTCAAAAAAGCTTCACATAAAAAGCCCTCCTCCCTCTCCATGGCCCTTGCCGAGGCGCACACCTCTCGGTTGGCCAACCTGTGTCCATGATCAACAGCCCAATGTGCCAGTCTCATGCGGTAGTCGTCGAGTTCAGTGATTGTCCAAAGCGCTCCATACCGTTGGTCATTAAACAAAGTCGGCCGAGCCGCTGGAACCAATGGATGCGCCGTGTCGAGGACCCGGAACCGCCGTCGAATGGGCACGATCTTTCCGTTCCGTAGGGCGCAGACGCAACCCTATTAGGTAGCTGTCGTTGTTATATAGACGATGTCGCTGTCGAGTCGTAGGCAGAGAGCCTCCGGAGGCGTCAAAGTCAGCAATGAATTTGCCAAGTTAAAATGATGACAGAAATCCGGCGTGCCATCTTCTTAAGCCAGCGCGGTCACTTCGAGGTGGAGAGGGCCGAAAAAGAGAAAGAGAGTATTTGTGTATTTGATGTGCCCAAGATACAAAGCAGATGACGGAAACGGATCTTTGATAAGGCAGCTTTATAAGATGATTTTGGCACGTAAAGACCACTCGTTGACGCCTAGGCAGCGCTGATTTAAATGACAGTGTCACGAAGCGCATCGGCCAAACGAAAGTCACAGCCAACGGCTTGATTCTGTTCCTGATGCGCCAAGACGTACTTTTGGCTTTCTGTGGCAATAGCCTGACTTGATACCATGCCGTCCTCCCCGGGCAAGGCTCTTATTGCAAGTGTGATGCCATGCATATCTAGCGGCGTATCAAACGTACGGCATCTTCAGATTACTCTGGCTTTCTGCCCTATTTCTTTATTTACGAGAATGCAGTGGAAGAACATCAGTATCTACTCCTGTAGGCTTTTCTATAGAAAAAAGTCGAACATCTCGCTTCAAATTTTCTAACAGCACTTTTATAGCAATGAATCTCAAATTATGTTTGACCCCAATTCCCGCCCCCGCACTCATTGAGCTGCATACCATCTTCACCTACATGGCTGGTGTAGATTCTGCAGCCACTGCAGGTACCCAAAACATATCCATTGGGCATCGCCCGTGGAGACTTTATCCTACACAATTGCATAAACTTCCGCAATAGGCCAAGACCCACTTTTTCAGTCGCTTCTCTTCTACCTCGACTGAAACATTGTTTCGATAACCTCACAGGGCTGCTAATCATGACCGCTCGCAGAGGCTTTTATATGATGACAACAGCAGCCAGTGGCTTTCGTAAACGGTAAACATGCCGAGCTATTCGTGTAACAGAACAGATAAAAGATATCTACTATAAGCGTGAAACAAATTGAAAATCTGCTTGATCCCATTTTACACCTTCCATCCCGTTTTTACATTCATCCCACTCTCGGCGATGCTTCAATGCCGAGGACGTCTCCGAGCTTCGTTCGGTGTATTAAGCGCCCGTTCCCCAGTGAGTCAGACCTTTATGACCGCCGATTTCTTAAAATGGCTACTGCTATTGCCGGCCCCGGCCGAGCAGGGTTTTTGACCGCTTTCGCCATCCATTTGCTCCACCACGGCGATAGGGCCACGACGAGAACTGTGGGGTTCGTTGATTGATAATTAACTGTCTCATATTTTTTCCTCGTGAAGTCTGAGTTGACATCTTCAAGCCTACTTCTGCTACGTCTTCCCATCTTCTCCTCTCTTGCGCCAGTCCCCCCTCTTCTTCCCCCTCTGGGTATACCTCCCCCCCTTATTCACTTCTCCTTCCCATTTATCGTGTATGAGCATCTCTCTGGCTGCCTGGTAACCGGCCGTTTTCTATATCCCCCCCTCCCCCCCTCCGGACTTAACTCTCTCGCCTTCTTAACCCCCCCACCCCCCATCATGGCTCATCTCAGAGGCAGACCGTTGCTCTGGACTGTCAGTTTGTTGACTTCCTTGGGTTTCATGCTCATTGGCATCGACAATGGGCTTATGGGCGGTCTCGGTGAGTAAAGTTAAAGCCTGTTGCGTGGCCGTCCTTGCGAGATAATCAAAGTCAGAGAACAAACCCGTATTAACACGACAAGTTAATGCTCCGGCCTTTAACAAAACCTTTGGCTCACCCGGTTCAACAATGACGGGTGTGATTGTAGCCATTTACGAGGGTATTTGATGACCGCTTTTGATTTTTGGCTGTGTACTCTTCTCACCATTAGTCGGTTGCTTTCTTGGCTCCGTGGCCACTTCGCTCGTGGGCGAACGCTTGGGCCGCCGCAAAAGTATTGGTTTCGGCTGCATTGTAATGATCGTCGGCGCCATTCTGCAGGCCACGGCCTACACGCGGGCGCATCTCATTGTCGGCCGAGTTGTCTCGGGCGTCGGCATGGGCTTTATAAACTCGACCGTTCCGGTCTTACAGGCAGAGTTCAGTCCGAAAGCGAGTCGGGGAGTGTGTATGTGTCTGGACTGTTTCTTCCCCCCCATCTCACTTGTCTTTCGTCCCATTTTTCTATTGCCATTGCCAGCTCACCCATTCAGACGTATGTGCTCAGCTGTCTACCCTCAACTTTGGCATCTTCCTTATCTACTGGATTGACTACGGCTTTTCGACGCACACCAGCAGCTATGCCTGGCGTGTCCCCGTAATTCTACAGTGTATCTGCATTGTACCAATGCTGTTCCTGCTACGCCTCATCCCCGAGACGCCACGCTGGCTGGCCGCACACAACCGTCCAGACGAGTGCCTGCAGGTCCTGCAGCGGCTCAAGGAGCACAATGCCAGCTCAGAGGAAATTCAGGGGCTACATGCGTCCATTATCAAGACAGTGGCCTACGAAACAGCACAGGGTGCCGGATCCTGGCGCGATCTGCTGCACCAAGACCGGATCAAGAGCCGTACGCGACTCATTATTGCCTGTGCCATTCAGAGTTTTCAGCAGCTAGGCGGTATCAATGCCATTATCTGTGAGTTTTTTTCCAGACGCTTTCGGCTTTTTACGCCTTGCTCTAATCTTTGTCCTCGCCCTCCTCTAGACTATAGTAGCACCCTCTTTAGTAGCATCGGCTTTGACAACCACATGTCGGCCCTCATGTCTGGCTTTCTGCAGACCTGGTTCTTTGTGGCTTCTTTTATTCCATGGCTTTTAATCGATCGAGTGGGCCGGCGGCCTCTGGTATGCCATTCTGCCCCCCCCCCCTATATTGGACCCGTACTTACTTTCAGCTTCTCTCCATGATAACCCTGATGGCCACAGTTATGGCTGTGCAGGCCGGGCTCATTGCCCAGGTGCAGTATCAAACATTGATAGCCCATTCTGCCGGAATCGCCGCCGCCGCGATGCTGTTTATTTTCCAGGGCGCCTTTACTATTGGCTTTCAAGCGACTGTCTGGGTGTATCCGTATGTTTTCCATTTTCCATTGATCTTGCCTTTTATACTAACGTACAGATCCGAAATCCTACCCCTTCGGCTCCGACAGCGTGGCTCGTCCATCTCGACGGCTTCCAATTGGATTTGTAATTACGTAAGTCCAGTGACCCATCTTGGAAAGACAGCCGGCTGATCAGCAGATGATTGTGCAAATTACTCCTATTGCCCTGGACAACATTGGTTGGAAGACGTATATAATCTTTGCAGTGCTCAATGCCTGCTGGGTCCCCATAATCTACCTGTTCTTTCCCGAGACCAAGGGTCTTGAGCTAGAGGAAGTCGACCAGTTGTTTGCGGGGGAAGTTGAGGAGGTTTCGCCCGGAGAAGACGCTGTGGTAATTGCAGCAAGAAAGAGGCCTACTGCCTTTGTTTCCGACTGGGAATGACACACCGCATGACAACAGACAAGACCGGTAATACAGACACGACGAAGGCGATACGGTCAGTTTTTCCGACTTTATTTCGTCTCGATCAGAAAGCTCATCAATGTATGGTTTGGGACAAGAGCAATGGGATTTCGAGGTTATTGAATGCCAAAGAAGGAACACGAAACGGAACGAACTCATGAATTGCATCAGCAAAATAGTAGAGAATAAATAGAAGAAAATCATTCAATCTTATCATTATAAGACAAGGCTACCGCTTTCATTGACGTCAAGGTGTATTTATGCATCTCTAATCTGTTTTATGTTCTCTATCCTAATACCGTGTATTATTTCATGTCTTCCTCGGATTCTTTAATCCTCGCTGAGTTTTATATCAATTTATCAAGTTTTGACAGCCAGAACGAACCTAATGATTCTCACCAATGATAATGCCGTTTGGCAGTTTTAAACCAATGGGCAAGCCTTTGATATACTTTGATGAGAAGACGAGGCCACGCTTAGCTGCCAGCTGCTCCTCAATATCGCGGTGCATATCGTAGGCATTCATCTCCTCGATTGTCAGTTTCTCCTTTTCGTTCTCGACCTTGTACGTCTTGATGTTGGTGTTTTGCGAAAAGCCTATGCGTTCGTTAATGTTGTAGGCAGCGCGGGCAGCGGCCGACTGCACGCGCGTAGCTCGCGGTAGTCGCACTGATGTGTAAACGGCGAGGCTCTCGTCGACGTCGCCACGGAAGCACTTTTTGCTAAAGAGAATGCCGAGCGCGGCGGCGTCCTCGATTGCCATACAGGCGCCCTGGCTTTGATGAGGCATCATCTTAACTTGTTAGAACAAGTATTTTAAAAAAACCAAAGATATTATAAGAGAAAAAAAAAGAGGACATACCGGGTGGCCGGCATCGCCTAGTAAACAAGCCATGTTTTTATGCATGTATGGGTAAGGTTGGCTGTCTTGTTAGTGAATTGTCCACAGAGAGACGGAGAGACAGAAAGTGTAAACGTACTGCACCCACAGACGCCACGGCTGGATTTCCTTGCCAATGGCGAGGTGGGCCTTGACCTGGGGGTCAAGGTTCGGGTAGTAAGCCAGCAGTTCCTCGACAGGACGGTCGGCACCGCCCCAGGTGTGCGTGGTGTAGTCGCCGGCGGTGCGCGGGAAGAAGCAGTAGTAGGAGAGCAAGCGGCCATCGTTGCAGGGCGAGAGGACAATCTTGTCCCATTTGCCCTCCTGGCCACCCCAGTATTCTAGGGCCGAGTCCTGGGAATAGTCAACGAGGCCAAGCCGGACGGCCTCCTCGGTGGTGACGTTGCAGTGCAAGCAGCTCTGATCCGAGGGCGTGCGGTCGACGTTGATGCCAATGAGCTTGCGGACGACGGAGCCGATGCCGTCGGCGCCGACAATCAGATCGTGCTGGGCCGTCGAGCCCGTGGAAAAGGTAATGGTGCCCGTGGACAGGTCCAGATCGGTGCATGCGTGGCAGACGCGGAGGGTGACGGGAGGACCCTCGCCGGCGACTTGCAGGGCCGTTTCTTTCAACATGGTGTGCATGTAGACGCGGTGAAACATGTTGTACACATGACCCCATCGCTCCTCATAGTCGGCCAGGTCATAGACGCTGACGGGCTCGCCCGAATACCAGTCGCGGTTGATGAGCTTTGTCAGTACGACCGGGTCGCCTTTGGCCACGTCCACGTCCCACTCGTGCAGCCAGCGCGTGCCGTTGGCGGCGCAGGAAATGGAGGCGCCCACCTCGCCAGCAAAGTCGTTGCGCTCATACACGGTGACCTTGTGCCCGGACCGACGCAGTGCAATGGCGGCACATAGTCCTCCGATTCCGCCGCCAACGACGCCGACATTGAGCTGTCGCCAGCCTTCTACAGAGCCCATGTTGATGGTAGTGTAATGGCAAAGGAGGTGAATTCAAGTGACTATAATTTGATCTATATCAAGGCTCAATAAGTCGGCTGTTTAATTTGACAGTTTTACATGCTTTCGCGGGCTTATATATAACGACGTTTGACATTGTGCTTATAAGTAACGTTAATAAGGTTCATCGCTAATCGGAAAGTGCACCAAACATTGGTGCTTTTGCCGACTTCCGCGTCGGGAAGCGCACCGGGTCTGGTAGAAGCAGATAAGAACTAGTGATACAAGACCAATACCCGATCTAACAAAAAACCTCTGCATCAACGAGGGCCGTAGCCGCCAACGGCTGGAGAAAATCGTCCCACTGCGACAAATCGAGCCGGTCCCAGTGGAATTGGATCTCGTCGTCGTGGTGGTCTGGTGGCCAGAGTTGGAATACGGTTGTGCCTGTAAAGTCGTCGACTGGAGATAGCTCACTTCCCGACGCCGTCAGTCCCGCCGTGGCGTGGCCGCTTGGCACCGGTTCTGGGAGAGTTCCTAGCTCTGACTGCGGCGGCGGCGGCGTCGGCTCTGTTACGGCCGTGTCGGTACTAGAACAACAAGCGGGCTCTGGCCCGTCGGTCGTGGGAAGGCGGTTGACGTGGCGGCTGCTCCTCTTCCGGGCCTGCTGGCGTTGCTTTTTGATGGCAGTGCGCAGCAGTCGCAAGATTTCCAAGTAATGGGCAGCCTGGGGACTCTGAACGGCGAGCCACTCCAGACTGTGACAGGCGCCGACAAAGGCAACTTCGACGTCGGGGTCAATGTGTTGTTGCTGGGTAAAGCTGCGCAAGCCGAGGATCAAGCCGGCAGCAAATAAAAAGGCTCTGGATGATTAGCATGAGACCAGGAAAAGACACGTAATGATATACACACTTTAGCATGCACATATTCCCAAGGAACAAGCCGGCTTCATGGCCGTCGACACATGTCTGCACTAGGGACACGGCAGCATCGACGCAGGCCTGAGCCATGTGCGACCAGGCCGGCCGGATCTGGACAGAGGCCTGCCGGCTCATGGTGCGGATCAGCACGGGTCGCGTCACCAGCGTCACGGCAAAGTAGTAAAGACAGGCAACATGGATCCTGCCGATCGAGTTGGGTTCGTCGAGATCGGAGAGATACCGGCCATGGCGACGTTTCCAAGCGGCAATGGCTTCCAAGTACTGCTCGATGAGAGCACTCGGCACCGAGGGGCGGCTGTACAGGTGAACAACAATGTCACTGCAGATGCGCAAGACACTGTAGGATGCCATGAGCATGGTGGGCTGAGCGCTGTATTCTGCAGACTTGGTGTCACCGGCACGAGGACATGGCATGACACGACGATCGCGATCCAGAGCGACACGCAGACCGGCCGTGGCGGCAGGCCGGCCCAGGATGGCGGCCACGGCCATGTCGAGGTTGCAGAGGCTCAGCCAGATGCGCAGGCGTAGGCGGAAGCGAGGCACCGCCATGTCGCCGTACGCATCCGGGCTGTGCAGGCCGAGCACAACGGCCGCCCGAGCAGCCACGCCGAGATACATAAAGGCGGCATTGCGACGGCAGCGGCCGAGCATATAAAAGGCCATGAGCAAAAAGGCGCGCACCATGTCGGCGCTGGGATCCTCGAGGGCCGCCTCAGAGGCAATGGCCAGGTGCTGGGCATAGCGGAAAAAAGGCGCGCCCACGTCGACGGCGCTGGCTGGTGACGCACATTGCGCGCCCACGGCCACAACCAGGTATGCCGTGGCTTGCTTGTAGGGGTTGCGGAAACGTATATCGGCCGCGTGAGCACCTGCCAGCAAGCTCTCAATCTCAGACGGTCCAAAGAGATCCATGAAACCGTCCATCTATGATGAGTAAAAAGTACGATTTGGGTTCCTCTAGGAAATCTTACTGATTCATTGCAGATACGCGCGTATGCCAGCATCTGCTCGACGTCGAGCGTCACGGCTGGCGGCAGTGAGGCTGCTGCTGCTGATGCTGCCGCTGCCCCTGCTGCCAATGTAGCATCTTCCATCAGCGAGCCGTTCTCCTCGTCCGGCGATGCCGTTTCCAGCATCGTCTGGATCTGCCGATTGTGAGAAAAGGCCGAGGGGCCGATGCGTGTGGCCACAATCTCCCGCGCCAGCTGTAGAAACGATAGCGATGCTGCCTGGCCAATAAAGACCTGCTCGCCGCGCCGGTTGAACAGTAGTCGAGGTCGTGGTCCAGGCTGTAAGTATTCGCCGCCATCGCCCTTTCCACTGCCATTGCCGCTGGCCGCCAATGACTGCGTCGGCGACATGGACGGCGAAAGCAATACCGACGGTGTCGGCGACGGCATGGGTGAGGATCGTCGGCTATCCAAGGCACTCTGGCCCGAAGCAGCGAACACGCAAGACGCTGCCAGACCCCGGCGTATACATTGCCCGCATGGCTGGGTGGCGCTGCATTTCTTCTTGTGCGTACGGCATTGTGTGCAGGCCACAGCAGCCCGTCGACGAGCGCTGTCTGGCACTTTGGGGCGGCCCATGGGGACTTGAATGAGATGGAGGCGTGGCAGAGGAAAGGCATTTGCCAGCTCGAGTGGAAAAAGTGGGAGTGAAATAGATAAGGACTACCCGCTTGTGCTGCGTTGAGTTTATTTGGTTAGGCGCGGCTACTTATCGTTGCCAAGCTACGTTGACAGAAGACGTTTTCACTTTTTTCTAGTGTCATGTAGTGTTGTCTAAGAGTCATTTGTTAAATACAGCGTCTGCGAGTTGCAAAACGACATCAAGCCAGCCTCTCCGAATTCGACGCCCAAGCCGCTCTGCTTGAAACCACCATACGGAACGCGCACGTCCAGGTAATAGTGGCGGTTTACCCAGACGGTTCCAGCCTCGATCTGCTCGGCGATGCCGTTGGCCCGCTCGGCGTTGCTCGACCACACCGAAGCGCCCAGACCGTACTCGGTACCGTTGGCGAGTGCAATGGCCTCTTCATCGGTGTCGTACGTCAAGAGGGGGAGGATAGGGCCAAATGGCTCCTCGACCACGATGCGCGCTTTGGGGTCGGGCCTGTCGACAATGGTCGGCGGGATAAAGTAACCGGGCTTGCTGCCAATGACTTTGTCGCCGTTTCCACCGGCAGCGACGGCCAAATTGTCACGTTGGATGTCGTCGAAGAAAGTCTTGACACGCTCGTACTGCATCTTGTTCTGGACAGGGCCAAGAAAGTTACCCTCCTCGGTCCCCGGGCCATAGTTGAGCTTCTGCACCTCCTTGGCGAGGGCCGCGCGGAAAGGTTCGTAAATCTTTTTCTGTACGTAGATGCGCTTGATGGCGAGGCAGAGCTGTAAGAGTATAAGCTGCGTGTCTTTTCTGGCATTCGTTTGTACTCTGCCGTTGAATACGTACCTGGCCTGCATTTAGGAAACAACTTTGAACAACCTGTTTGTTAGAGGTGATATTTATACCATTTCTCGGCACAGCTTACACTCTTTGCCGTGGCATCAATGTCCACGTCGTCGCAGATGATTGCTGGGTCGTTGCCGCCTCTATCGTGGTCAGCTTGTCAGCATGGATGGAGAGACACGGCAAGAAAAAAAGAACAACGCACAGCTCCAGAGTGAGTCGCTTCAGCGTAGAGCTGGCGCTTTGTATGACCTTCTTTCCCGTCGCCGTGCTGCCGGTGAAGCTGACCTTGGCCGGGCCCGGGTGCGACGTCAGCCAGGGTCCAAGATGGTCGTCACCGGACAAGGCCTGGACGACGCCGGCCGGGAAGAAGCGCTGTGCCAGCTCGACGACCTTGAGGCCGCAGTACGGTGTAAAGGGCGACGGCTTGATGATAATGGTGTTGCCCGTCAAAACCGCCGGCGCAATCTTGGCGCAGGCCAGCAGCAGCGGAAAGTTCCACGGCACGATGCCGACGGCGAGGCCGAGAGGAACGTGGCGCACGACGATGCGCAGGTCGCCCTCGACAATCTCCTTGGTCGGTAGCTCGAGCTTGGCGGTATCGCGAAGTGTGCCCACGCTAAAGTTGAACTCCACGCCGGCAAAGTGTCTGGGTTTGCCCTGCTCGCGCACGAGCATCTCTACAAAGCTGTCCCTGTGCGCCTCCAGAGCATCGGCAAAGCGCAGCAGCAGCTGCTGGCGCTCGGCATAGGTCGTCTTGCGCGACCAGGGGCCAAAGGCGCGCAGGCCGGCCGCCACGGCCGTGTCTACATCCGCTTGCGTAGCTACTGGGACCTCGGGGTTGGCCTGCTCCGTGGCTGGGTTGATGCCGTGTTGCGTCGTGCTCGTCGACACCAGCTTGCCATCAATGACGTTGTAAAAGGTGGTAAAGTCGAGGCCGACGGGCGCTGAAGTGGATGCCATTTTACCTTGGGCCGCGTAGGGGTAGAGTCGGTTCGATGGGATCACGCAAATTCAGAGATTGGCGCTCCTCCTACATTTATGAGCTCCATTGATTAGTATTTATTGAGCTCCAATTATTGGTATCTTGAGATAGGTCACCGGCAAACTGATAATGTCGGACGGTCCGATCGATTAATCGCCAGATAAGGCAAAGTCCATGCGGCGCTCCCTGCGGTCCTGCCTCTGTTAGGCAATCGTCGCTCGCTGCAATGCGGCGGCAGTCTCGGCGGCCATCGGATCGGCAATGGCCAGGTGTTCGTCGGCGTGATCTCTGGGTTCCTCAGTCGCCACCCGGGCCGTCAAGGACCGGGACCGCTTCTTCTTCCTGTTGTCACGCTTCTTCTTAAGAGTCCAGTGCCGCATACCAAGCCAGCTGCGAGCGTACCTGGCTAGACCGGTCCATCAACTGGGCCAGTGAAAGGGTGACGGGCGTGTTGTGCATAAAGTCCACCACGTCCCATCTCTTTGCTCCCTTCTCCGACTGTCATTTCATTAGAATGCATACAAGAGCGCGCTGTCTGGTCCGAGTGATTAGCCTGCGCGTTCAATACGGCCTGCGTGCCGCTCTCCCCGAAAAATGCCGCGTCCGGGTCTTTGTCCTCGTCGCCGTGGAGAAGCTTGGCCGGCTCTGGCAATGCCACGAGGGCCAAGTTTCCCACGATGAGCGAACCCAAGTCGTAATCTGGCATTTCTTTTTTTTTCGGTTGGCATGCTGCTGTCTTCTGAGTCTGGGTCTTGGAGCAAGGAGCAGTGTGCACGTACCGGCATGTCGAGGTATTCGGTGGAAGTAAGCCAAGATAAATGAAGAAAAGAAAAGAAAGGAGCCAAGCGTGAAGGGAGAAAGTGCAAACATTTTTTGCTTTGCAGCTGCTCACTAATCCGGAAGGAGCGACTGACGCAGCCGACGCGTGCCTTCCGGCGTCGGGTCGTCTACTGGGCGCTGGTTGGTCCGTCTATGCTCCGGTACTCGTGGCTGAAGACACGCATCCAGCGCGCGCCGGTCTCGCAGCGCGGCGTGTTGCACCAGGTGACGCGGTGCAGGGCGGCGTCGGCGGTGGCGTTCCAGGTGGCGGGGCAACCCGAGACGGAGGGCCCGTAGAAGCGCCCGTAGCAGCATCATCGACGTCGTCGAAGCAAGCACAGCGGTCGGGCGTAAAGGGTAGCAGCAGGCGGTGGTCTTAGGGCGTGACGTGAGGACAGAAGCCAGCGCGGCTGGAGGCGCTGGGCGTATGGCGTTGGGCATCGAGGAAGCGGCGTAGATGCGCACGCGTGACGGGCACGACCGCGTCGACGATAAAGGCCGGCTGGCACCATTCGAATACAGGCTCCTTCCTATAGATTGGGAGGACTACCCTGGCTGGCCCCAGCGCGTCCGCCATCTGCTCGAGCGACTGCGCGCCGTGGTCCCGGTGCTTGGCGTGATAGCAGCAGTGACCGGGCCGCACAGTAGCCTCGTGCCAGGCGCCTTCTCGGTAGTGATAGCTTAAGCCCCCATCGCTACCTCGCACTTCCGTCTTATAGGTCGGCGGGACGATGAATAGGCGCCGAAAGAGCCAGCAGCTATACATAGAAATGCAAGCTTCTGTCACGTGATGTCATCACCACTGAACAGCTCATTAAAAATAAAACCAGACAAAAACACACAACTTCAACTTGCTGCACACTAAAATCTGCCTCCAAGTGCCGAATATACACACCTTAAATGACAGGCGACATCCCTATTTAATGTCAAACGCGGTTTCTCTGTGCGACGTTTTTTATACCGACGCCCGCGATCCGGGCACAGTCATCGGCGGCCTCATTAGTTTACCTACCATTACCAACGTTGTTGAACACCATCGTAACCATAGTCATCGGCCGCGACGCCGCCGCGTTCTCTATCCAGACGGAGAATGGCGAAACCTTAACTTGTAATACACATCCGATTCACCCCGGCCATTATCTCGTTTTGTCCGATAAACCCGTTTCCGCTACCACGCGTCCTTTTTTCGCTCGCGCGTTGTCGTCGTCGGCCGCAACCCGGCTGAATCCTTTCCGCCAAGAAGTCCAAATGCGCGATCAAGGCTGTGTGGTCACCAAGATAGCTGATGTTTACGGCCCAAACGCCGACAATTGGACTTGTACGTTTAAACTTTTAATCTTCCTTTGGCGAGCTTAAAAAGACATCTAACTTAATACTTAGGGAATAATGTATCAACTTAGCATGACTGCACCACCCGCCGCAGGGCTTTAGGAGGGTACCTCGCAATTGGCACAGCGTGGCACGAAAATGTTTTCGTGCCCGGGGACGCGTACTATAGCATATAGCTTTTCTGTGTTAGTATTTTAAACTTAACAAGGTAAGATATGTCCTTTGATCAGCATCGTTGCTTTATCAAGTTTAGTTTACTAACGCAGAAAGAGCTATATGCTACAGTACGCCTCTCCGGGCACGACAACATTTTGAGCATTGAGTTTTGTAACGACACAGGCTCTAATATCCAAACGCCCTTACTAGACGACATGGCGGCGCTTCCACCCCCCGACATAGTCAACAGAATCTACGTTGAGACTGCAACTGGATTCGATATTCTTTCAACATTTGAGGTTGAAATGCAAATCGTCCAGGACGACGCAGAAAAAACGAGTATGACTCCGTGGTTCACCGAATCTGTTGTTGTCAACGAGTCGACAAGTCTGCGGCTATCTGGAAGTGCAATGAGGAACTATCTTTTCTTTGTAACAGCGCCAGTGAATGCCATGCTTTACGTGGCAGTTACTAAAATTGAGCCATCATAATTACTTTGCATTTGCGCTAGAGTCATAGCGTTTAAAGGAGTGGGATAAGGGATAGGCGAGAGATGAAAGATGTTAGATGAGCTGGTGGATTGTCGATGGTCATAAATAATTAGCGGGATAGAGCTGGCCCTGGAGAAGTCTGGCCCCAAGGATGTCCGCTCTCGCGATTGCTAATTTCTCTGACTTATGGACTATACGCTACTATCTTCAGTCTATCAACAACTCGAAGGAAATAAAAAGATGTCGACAATTAAACCTCTCGCCCGTGAAGAGCTGCAGGAAAGCATAGACGCTACAAACATACACACACCTGTAACTAAGACACACCCACTTAAATCTGTGACAGTTCTTTCCCCTGGAGGGCTCTGTCTAGCTAGTCGCCAATAGCCAGGACTGGCTGAGAAAGGCAGATTATAACATGAATAATAGGTAAGGTATCGGAACTTTGCTCATGTGTTGTTTTATGCTAAATAAAAGTCTCTAATCTGTAGCACCCTAAAACAACAACACCTACCTGTACTTCCTTGATACACTGGTTGAGAAATCACCATTTAGGATTTTTATAGCCACAATTCTTGTAGGCTTTAAACAAGGGGCTATTTCGAATCGTATTCCTAGACCCGTCTTTAAAGGTCCACGCATAGAATAACGCATTCATGTATCCTTTAAAGCGACAATGCCCGGATGTCTTTTACTTTTCATGCTGAGGAGATGCTGAGGAGGGTGTATGAAGACAGCACATGTCATTTCCCCGGGTCTTTATTATATGTGACGGGTGTAGCACTATCGTCAACTAAGACCTTTTGCAAATACTGCTAGCACTTCCATCACTCCCGTAATACCTTTAAATATTGCAAACTTGGGATATATGCCAATTGAAATCTATCTTTCTAGAATTACTAGTGTGTCATCTCACCAATTGTATAATCCATCGATTACTGCCATCTTATAAACAATGACTGCATTTAAGAGACAGATTTTCACTGATTAAGATATGACGGGAGTGAATAGAGAAGTAAGTTTTCCACATGTCTAGGAACCAATATCAGCTATTTAATACCTCGTAACATTTTTCAAGTAGCAGATCAACAGTCAGGTATTGGTATATACATGACCCTACCTGCTGTGATTAAGTATAACAATGATCAAGCCCTGCCACGTACACAATTTCCAACCTTAGTCGTCGTGCTTCTCATTTTTCAGCAATTCGTTACTAGCAACGTGTGACTTTGACCAATCCACCAGTTTGTCAAATTTCCGGCACCTGTGTAGTGTTTCAAAATCTGGTGACTCTCCCAATTTGCTGGAAGGATCCAGCACCACCAAAAATGGCGTTACATCTCCAGCACACATAATATTCAGTCGGATGGTTTCAATGCAGTGGTCAACATGTATCCGCAGCATCTCGGGGGTGTCTCTAAACGGCACTTCGCTGCTGTAGTTGTAGGAATCGCGATACGTATACTGGCGGATCATATTCTGGCCGCGTGTTAGTTGAGTTCTGCTCATGGACGACACGCCAGCGGGAAACGAAAAAAAAATCTTACTAGACAATGGATCTGGTGGAACATATCGATGTAACCAGCCACCCCTCCGCCTTGGTCCTTTGTGAGATGTCGCCATGGACCATCGGCTGGCTTTTTGAGATCTTTCAGTTTGTCCAAGGGAACATTAATAAGATCCACTATCTGGTTAACAATCTTCAAAAGCAATGTGATACTAAAGGTGAAGGCTAAAATAGAGAGAAGAACAGGGAAACCTGCATTGTATCAGATCCCTCCAAGCCTGTTCCACCTCTGGAGTAGGCTGACCGCGATAGATGGAGGGTTGGTAAAACTTGTTTTGGTAGACAACCCATTCGTACTCAACTGCGTCGATTGCCGGAGCTTCTGGGAGTTAGAGCTGATGGAGATCGGTGATGAAGATTGAGACTCATAAAATCCCAACATCGAAATGTAAAGAGACTTTCAACGTACAGTACGGGGATAAACGCTTGGCACACTCACGATCGCTGCAACCTTTGCGGGTATACAGAGAAAAAATAAGCATGAGCAGTGAAGCGATGAAAAGAGCAGTGGAAGAAGTGATCAGAAAAACATTGGTTTTGCCGCATAGATGGGAACGCGACTCTTTCCTTTTCTCCCCTTCGTGTAGGAGAAGTTCGTGGCTTTCAACCCCTTCATCGTTCATTTCCATTATCTTGGCGTGCGAAATACCGTGTGGGTTGCAGACGTGGTTTTTACTGTGTGTGCTGGAATTGGATTTTGCATGAGTAGGAATGTCTACTTGGTGAAGGAACGTATTAAGAGGGAGAGGGGAAGGAAAAAGAGGGGACTTGAAACCCGAGGTGCCATAATATACTCAAGTCAAAATCCAAGGTGACATTGGGGGATTCGGTATAAAAAGGACCAAAAGTGGCACGGAACGGGCAGAAATAATCAAGCAATCATGGGATCTGCAAAATCCGGGCAAGTCTGCGACTTGAGACTTGTGTGTTCTGTCAATGATGTGACTGCTACGAGACATTGGAACAGTCGTCGGTATTACATGTGCAATCTGGCAAAGATGGTACCAAGAATACATATCCCCTTCACAAATATCATATGGGACAACATCGTGTATGAACTGTAGTTTCTTTTGAAGTCGATGCCACGATCTAGCAACTGAAAGTTGTACACCGACATTCTCTCTAGGACAGCTATCTTAAGAAATTATCCACTCCTCCCGAGCTGAAATCCGCTCGCCACTCGACGTGTTTAAGAGACCACAGTGTTACTTTTGACTGGCTGCGTTGACGAAAACTCGCTCTCCCCGATCAAAGCATCTCTTGGGTTTCAAGCTGGAAAGCATCCAATTACTGCTGGTCGTAGGTGAAGATGATATAGTGCGGGATCTCGCGGCCATCGACATCGCGCTTGGCGACCTTCATGCTGTCGCTGCTCATAATAATGGAGCGAACAAGCTGGAGGTCTCTTTCAGAGAGCACCTCCGTGGCAGAGCGAGCTTCAACCAGGCCTGGCACTGTTAGTTTGTGTGCAAGCACATCACAAAAGGACTTAACGGGACCACAAGAAAACTCACCATTCGGGGTCTCAACAGGAACAGCGATGGCAACACCGGCCATGGTGGCGAGGAAAGTGGCAATGGTCGAGAAACGCATTTTGATGGGAAGAAAGCGTAAGAAAAAAGTGTTTTCTTGGTGGAAGACTTGTTGTGTTTGCAGATGAATGAATTGATGAGTGTGGATGGACTCATGAGATATCGGGCTCCTTTGCCCTCTTTATATATACAGAAGGATCATTCAAACTTGCCTGTTCTCTTTTGAAAACTATCCCTCCATCCTCCCCCTCCACCTTCCCCACCCCGCTGCAAGTCTGGATTCCAAAATCATAATTCACCGAGATATCACCATCCTCCGATGCACCAACGTCCATCACAGCATGCATAGCACGTTACACGCATTTGAGAGAGTTGAATATGCATGATTCATGATGTACGTGGCAGCCAAAAAGCCAAACCATGCTCATAACCCTGTTCATACTCGAGATACCTACCTCTTTAGGAATAGACTGGTGGTAATGAAGATAGCAACGTCCAAGAAAGACGTGTCACATGTGAGGGCAGATCAGATATCGCGTGGAAATAAGCGCTGATGCAGAAGGCCTGATCTCCCCTGCAAAAGTCCTACGGTTTTCGGGGTCTACAATATTCCCACTCATGAGGGAGACTTCAATCCCAAGACAGACTTACACAACTAGTCAGGTGCGATTCAACCCCATCACTTAGTCTAACATGTCGGCCCAATAGACAAAAAAAAGCTTGAAACTCTTTTCTCATCAAGTCTACAGCAACGAGGCGAGGATCTTAGCTGTCAAATTCAGCAAACTCTACTTGTCTTGCCGTGCATCATGTTTTTTTCTGGAAAATCGGGCTGGATTCCTGTTCGTACGGATACCAATCCGGATGACGACAGTACGGGTTTGCCAGAATCGACATGTGTATCGATCCGTCATCGCCAACTTCTCCTTTGGACACCTTGGATTGTTACCGCTTTCTCATTAGCAAGCAGCTTCTTTCTAGGCATAGCCTATGCTTCTTCTCGTGGCAGACTTCTAAGCCGGGAGCAGTGCATCGAATATACTTCAAGCTGGTGTGGGTACTTGGCTGTTATTTCTTCCTGTTCTTCATAGTGGCTTACCAGCTCATACTTTCCAGCTCCTGCCTTGGACATAGCAAAAGGGCAAAACGACTATTCACTTTTAAAATTCAATGGTATGAAATCCCTTCCCCTGGTTCCAGCTGCCGGATATTGACTGTTGGCTGGCAAGGTTCCGTATTCTTCCAAAGCCCTTACAAAGGTCCTCCAAGTGAAGCTGTCGATGCAGCATGGCACGAACTCAGCTATAGTACGTCCAACAGCTCCTAATCATGCTCGAGCGGTACAGTGATAGAAAATGAATGATTCATTGACTTTTTTTTCATTCAGTGGGCCCGTTCTCGTTGACCAAAGATGAGATTTTGAAGCTGGGAAAAGACCCTGACTTTGCCGTTAGGCTCCCTGAGGAGTTCGGTGGGCAGTACATGGGCACTTTGGAGGGTGTGTCTTTCCAGAATCGTGATCCTATCAGACTTGAAGCTGACAATCTGCCTGAACCACGATGAAGTCTTTCATCAACTGCACTGCCTGAATCTTTTGTGGCAGGGCACTCACATGGAGTACTACACGGAGCTAGGAGCGGCTCTGGGTACGGAAAAAGAAAAGACTTTGCGAACTCATTTGGACCACTGTGTCGACATTCTGCGTCAAAACCTCCAGTGCACATCAGAGTGAGCAGATCAGAACAGAAATGCATGGGAAAGTCGGAAACACAAGCTAACCAGAGCTTTCAGTCTCGGAGTTTTGACTTTTGCATGGATCGACGGACGGTAAGAGACGTGATACTACCCTTCTGTCTTCACACCTCCAGCCACCTTTCCCCATCATTGGCTGATACGGACTACGCTAATCATATGCTCAGTGACATTCCTTGGCCTGACTTCAGCACTCAACACAAGTGCAGGCGGTTTGATAAGGTCGTCGAGTGGTCCAAGGAACATGCGATCCCGCTGTATGACAAGGGACCGTTTACGAAAACAGCGGGGGCACCAGCCTACCCAACATTATTTTAACGTCGTCGTTGATTTAAAGCTGATAAGAGATTTAAGATCGGGGCACGGCAGCTACTGTAGATACTCTGCTGCTTATCTTGACAGGGGTTAGAGATTGTGTCGTATTTTATATATATAATGGAGACCCATATAATATGATGCCATTTCTATCGTGCCGTTACATTTAGTCGTAATGATGAATACGAAGTACAAGATGTGTAATAAAAGCCCACTTTTAAGTGGGTTACCGAGGCGCGGGCACGTCTAACACGATTACTCAACCAACAATCCGGTTTTAACAGATTGGACCTGGTGTTGTTCAAAGTGTATTCTGTTGTGGCCATGTATCAGTATACAAGGTATTATAGGTCAAATTATGGGTCAGATCACGACAGGAAGTAGGCATATAATTATAAACACCGGCATTGCCCGACAGTCTTTTACGAAGAATAGTTGCACTACCTTACGTCTAATTTATTTATTTATTTATTACTTTTAATCGTCTTTACACTATCTATGATAGGGCGACCGCCCGAAGGGTATAAGATGTAGGGGGCCGCGCGAGGCGTCTCCCATCTTAAGTGCCGGTATAAGGCCGCCGGAAGACGGTGTCTTATAAAGGTGTCTCCCTTTGCCCGGTAAGGTAGTGTCCTTCGTATTTGTTAAATGTAAGCGAGGCTTGTAATTTTTAAATCGGCTTATCCTAAGCCTCCTTCCATGTAACTCAGCTTACGACTTACGACGTTAATGCCACCTCCTATCAATGGTTAGACCAACATGATTGTGTCTCAAATAGAAGAGTTCCGTGTCACTCCACACGTTGCGTTCGCTTGCTAGAGAATGGCAGCCTGTTGTAGATAAGGGTGGCTTAGATACGTTCCAGGGCAGACTTTACTATTAAAGATAGGCAGAGATGTCTTGGGAGCAGCTGATGGAATGAATCATCATATGCACCGAATCTTACACTATGCCTCTCGATATCACTGCAGCTCTACCTTCCGACAGCGCCGCCATCTCGGCTCTGGCGAGTGAAGAACTGGTTCACGACCGCATCACCAGAGCGGTCACAAAGCTCCCGGAAACTGAGACGATGCTGAACATGAGGGCCAAAAATATTGCCCACATTATGCGCACAGATCCTTGCACACGGTTTATCAAAGTTTGCGATAGCGCTTCGGGCCAGACTTACGGCTTTGCGCGGTGGCAGTTTCCATCCGGCATAGCGCTGCCACCAAACGAAGCCAATGATGCCCTCCTCGTCTCGGCCGAGGACGACAATGTAACACCGGAGGAAAAGGCTGCGGCAATGGCCGAAGCACTGACCAATTTGGAATTGTGGAAGAGCATTATCCAATTGTTGGAAGAAAAGCGGAACCAGCACGCAGTGCCGCAAAAGTGCATTAGTAAGTATACGTGGCCTGAATCCTGCGCACATCCCCCCACTAATTTCCCCACAGTCCTGGGCCTCCTCGATGTTTACTCAGAGCTTCGTTATAAGGGCGCTGCGAGAAAGATGCTGCAGTGGGGCATCCAACAGGCCGACTCCAACGGACTACCAATGTACCTGGAGACCACCGAGCCCTTGGTGCCATTTTTCGAAAAGTTTGGCTGGGCTGTGATAGACGAGATTGCCATTGACTTGGACCAGTTCAGCAATGTATCAGAGAAGGGTGTGCATAAATGGATATGCATGCTTCGGAAGGCACAGACATAGTTGTAGTATGGGTGTATCCATGTTACGGGGGCACTATTTTAGCACTCGGCCGAGAAATACGATGCAAATTTTCCGAACCGTTTATACTACTCGTGCCACGCCCCACTTTTGATCCGGTTGAAATAAATTTTACTTACTTATAAAGTAGGTGTTGACCAGCCGGCTGCACCCGCACCTAAATTTTGTATGTAAAACAGCATAGAAAAGGTGAAAATGAAAACGGCTGTAAAAATAATAAAATGAAAATATACATTAAATAGTTAAAAAGTAAAGGAACACGGCTATCTAACTAGTTTTTTATTGTTATTTTTTTTAAGAATTTATAATAAATAAATGTGTTTTCGAAAATTTATTAATAATTTTTTTTTATAAAATAAGATTTGATTTCTACGTCAATCTTTTTATTTTTTTTATAAAATTTTCATAAAAGAATTTTAATGTAGTTTAGATTATCCCTGATTTTTCTGTAAAATTCTCGGCCATAATTAAAGGCGTGGCGAGGTGCCGAAAAGTTGGCGATAATACTAGTAAAATGGGTGCAGATGGATAGGATGTGCAACCGGCTGGTCAGCACCTACTTTATAAGTAGATAAAATTCTTTTCGACCGGATCAAAAGTGGGGCGTGGCAGGAGTAAATACATTTAGAGAGAGAGGGGATGATCATTTTTATGGTGCCCGTCTTTTGTCCATAGCGACGTCCCATCGCCCCGCTCCTGGTAAGCTGCTCACTGCAGGTCGTCAGATTCTGGCCCACTTTCCTCCGTTTCATCCGGTCGCGGACTAGACAGACCCGATAGTCCAACCGTGCTCACAGCCGTAGCGGCAACGGCGCATAGGCACCCGGATACGAGGTAAGGCAATCCAATCCAGGCCCCACCCCAGTCCAAGCCCGTGCGGAACGACTTGGCCAATAGCGGACCTGCAATTAAAGAGCCAATAGTCTCGCATATGCTGATCAGGGTGTACAGCATTCCAATATTGTGGCTGGGAACAACCGAAGCCAGCAAACTACGGATAAGAAAGTTGTAGCCGGAACCAAGGGCGAAGATCCCAAGCCCCACAGCCATCAGGACAGAGGCACTCGAAAGCCCAATGACAACGGCCCCTGTAGCAAGAAGAATGGCGCTGGCGCGTGCCAGTAAGAGGTTGGCTCCTTCGGCCGTTTTAAACTGTTTGTTGATGAGAAAATAAATGGCATATGGGATAAAAACAGTCAGCAGGACCAGGTTAGAAATGGCTTTGATGGAAAGCAAGAGACTAGCCTGCGACCATGACCAACCGTAGCGGTTCGTCACATATTGCAAAAGAATTTCCTGAGCAAAGCGGCCGACCGTCGTCATCAAGAGTGTGGCCAGAAGCAGAGCCACTCGCCAGTTGCGCCAGACGACCCAGGAAAGCGCGTTGCCCAGCATTTGTGCCTCGGTCCATATGGCTCGGTACCAGTTAGAAGTCGGCGCTTCGAAGCCCGCCGAAGGGGACAGCGTTGGCTTGTTGGCAGGAATGGTTTCTGGGAGCATAAACGTGACAAGGGTGCCTAGGACTAGACAGCCCAGCCCGGTGTAGATGCACAGCCAAAGATCCACATTCATTAGGAGGAAGACGAGAGGACTGGCGATAAGCTCTCCGCCCACAACAGCGGCCGCAAGGTAGGAGAACGTGGTGGACCTGCGTGGTTAGCTGGCTGGCCGTAAAAAGGCTTGATGGGGAGATAAAAAGACAGAGACCCACCTCTGCTCTTCCTTGACGACATCTCCCGCAATGGTAAAGATCATGGCATTGAAGACGGCCGGACCGCCGCCAATAAAGGTAAAGACAGCCGAGGCCCACGACACACGGGGGGGGAAGAACTGAGGAAGAGCGCCTGGACTGTCAGCATGCCAACGCCGGAAGTAACACCATCAGCCAAAGCGAGGCCACTGCTACTTACAAACGAAAATGTAGCTCGCGCTGGTTAACGTGATGCCCAGCATAGACAGGCCGAGGGTCAGTTCGCGCCCCCGATTGTCGGCTAGAAAGCCGTAGGGGACGGCTGTCAGCAGACCCGGGATAAAATCCAGAGTGCTCTGCCAGCCGCGGATAAACGACAGCTCGGTCTGGACGGCCTTGTCCTTGCAACGGGGGTCACCTCCGTTGTCATCCCGCAGGAGGTCTCCGTGGATGCTTCGACAAATGTTTTCTTCCAGCACTTGGTTCAGCGGTATGGTTGCGAGATAGGCCCCCAGTTCAATAAGGATGATGAGAGCTATGCAGATGGTGATTATGCCGAGGCGGTTGTGAGGTAGGGTGAGCTCTGGTGGCGGCGTCGTCCGAGTGATCTCGAGCGATGGACGGCCTCCTTCTGCACCAAATGTGGTGGGGCTGTCGTTGGTGGGGGCCGTGTGCGTAGATGAGATCAAAGGTGCTCGCTCGTCTTCGTTGTCGCCGGGCGAGCGGCTTGCCGTGAGTGGGTTCATTTTCCTAATGCGTGGGCATGAAGAGGAAAATTCTGAAACGCTTAAAGATATGGGCTTAGGTTCGGCGATGGTCGGTTATATAGGGAGCTGAGAGAATGGTGGAGAGTGGTTGTATTCTAAAGTGAGGGGCTGCTCGTACTCGTACTGCTAAGCATAACTATAGTTAGTGTATACTTAAGCATAGGCTTCGGTAATAAAGAAACCCGCGTAAAGTCGTATATGCCCCCACTCGCTCTCCACAGGGGCGATCTAACCGCGGACCTCACGTCAATGCTCCGACCAATCAAGATAGAGTATCATTTCAATGATCTGCGTGATCTAGGCACTAGTTCATCAGGGCAAGGAGTTTAAATGGCATTTAAAGTCTATTGACGTAGTACTCATAGCTAGTGTGCAATAGTGTAATCCACTACTGACTAATCTCTCATTCCTTAAAGTATTCGGCACGGGCCTCGCTCAGGACCAGCTTGATCAGCTGCTCCACATCCTTGCTATCGTAGCGCTGACCGGTACCCAGCACAATCTTGTCCTTAGTGGCCGAATGGCCGGCGGGGTGCAGGTAGGGATATTCGCCACCGACGTCCGGCTTGGCGTCACCGTAGGCCAGCACGAGCTTAACGATAATGGCTTCATCCAGATCTCCACGACGCTTGGCCAGGTCGGAACCAGCATCTATGATGTCCTGTTAAAGCTGTTCTCACTCAGTGTTGATGGCTGAATCTATCTTACCAACGGGGGCAGCGACGGCGACAGAGGCCAGGAGGGCCACGGGGAGAGCAAGGGAGAACTTCATTTTGAAAAATGTAAAAGATAGGTGAATTTTGTGTCTGTTTGTTGGAAAGGCGAGTGAGGCTTGATGTTTCTGGATGGGTTGAAGAGAGCATTTCGTCAACTACTTCGGGAGGGGGAGGGGTGGCCATTGATATAGACGTCCTCTCTTTTTACATGGCGACAGCTCCACCTATCACAGGTCTCGGGGGATAAACGTTCTCGCATAAGACCTAACGCGATGCACTGAGATATCACACTCGCGTACCTTCCTAAAGAAGATCTTCGTGATAACGTTTAGGATCCTGGAATTGACAACTCAGAGTTGAGCTAACCAAAGGAAGATGGTTGCTTCGAGCATATGCAGTACAACGTATGATTGCGTGAGATAGCATCCATTCATCCCCGCGGAGTTGAGAGATTCTTGGCCAGAGTTTATCGTGTCAAATCAGGAGTCATCTTGATCAGTGTGCAGGTCGATGTGATACAATCCGCAATCCTTTCTTGTGACGTAAACAAAAGGGTGGGTTATATGGTTATCTATGCAAAGAAGAGCACAACTTCTTCAAAGTAGCAAGCACGCTTCTTGCTATTCTTCTTCCTCTTTATTCATTCACAGAAGGGAATCTGTAGCTGTAGTCCGAACGGTATCACATTCATTCCTTCTTTTACATTCACACAAGACGTCACAAATCTCACACCATGGCAAAACCTATCGGTTCTTATCCCACCGTCAAGTACGACAACCTCAGTATGAATGATCTTCATACAAACGCGAGAGACGAAGAGGCAGAGGACGCCTCTCTCCTTGACGGGCAATCTCTGTCAAAGAACCCGCATTCAACATGGCATAAGGTCAAGATAGCTGGTCCATGGGTAGCCCATTTTCTTCTCCTGGTCACGTCATTGTCTCTTCTAGTTTTTTCCTTTATGGGCAAGCCTTTAGAGGCCAAGTGCGTCGAATTTATGTCGCCATATTGTGAGTTGCATCTCTAATCATCATCGTGGACTGTTGTACACGCCAGGATTATAGGGTCATATTTCTCACACTGCACGATAGCACCGGCCAACGAAGCCATTGAGTTTGTTGAACTCACTTTTGAGGGCGCATTTGACCAACCATCTCCATGGAGAGGCCCTCCAAGCCCGGAAAGGGAAGCAGCTTGGGAGTATCTTACCCACGGTACGTTTTCTCTCATATTATTTTCTGCTCATTCATGACACTTTGTTCCCCCTCCCCTGCTTTCATATTCTAACAACCCCAGACGGAGGCATAAATGTTCCTATGGACAAGCTGCATCTGCTAAACAAGTCGACCGAGATTGAGTGGGAACGAAGCGACCCTGCCAAGGGCGGCGGCGCTGTTGGGCTACTCGAAGTGTTTCACCAGCTCCATTGCCTAGTGAGTGACGAATATCCGACGACAGGGTAGCGAGCTGTTGGAGATGTGTGTACTAACAGTCGTAGAACACCCTACGCAAGTGGACGTATATCGAATGGTATGGCGACAACCTTCCACCCGAGTTCGACGGCCCGGAGTATATACAAAGAATGCATCTTGGTAAGGAAGGAAACCATGGAGGCTCGCGTGCTCTATTTTGACTCTTTTACTGACTGGCTGGTAGACCATTGTATTGAAATACTTCGAATGTCCATCATGTGTACTGCGGACGTGACGCCCGTGCTGGCGTGGAAGGACCCAGAAGCGCCACTGGGCAAGCGAGCCGATTTCAGCACATTCCATCGGTGCCGAAACTTTGACAAGATCAAGACATGGATGCAGGATCACAAAGCCGCAAATTAAATGGTTCTGTAAAGGATGAATCGTTGCAGTCACATTGAAGCATACACGGATACTGGAGTAAGTATGTATTGTATTAAGTGAGTGTTAGCTTGTAAGGCATAAAAATAATAACGAGATAAGGGAAGAATTATTAGTTTGTAAAAAAAAAATAACTTGGAGAAGTTCACGAAGAACGTGCTAAGAAGGTTAATGGTTTACCAGCTGTCATTATCAGCAACATTCAAAATGTGTTGAAATTGAGCAACCAGATGGATTTACGACAAGTTTCATTGGATAAGTATACACTTTAGCTACCACCAACTTCATGGCTCAGATATTAAAGGCTCCTTTAAAAACGCTTTTGGTTTGCTACGCTCATGTTATAACTGTGTAAGTTTATACGTTGATAAAGTCAGTATACCAAGAGACATATTTAAAGAAGGCTACAGCTAAAAAGGAAGTTATACAATAGTGGTGACAAGAACGAGTCGTTGTTGGAAATTTCAAAGTTTGTAATTGGTGAATCAAGGCGGTGAAAGTTGTTGTCTCGTCCCTTTTACAATACTCGGTAAGGCTGTGAAAGCGGGTCATGCCTTCCCAAGTTCGTCAATAGCAATTCCCTGAAAGTTCTGTTCCAAGAATCCACTCGTACGATTTGCATTTCTCGGCATACCAATTATTTTCAGCAAGAATTGCGGTGACTTTATTGGCCTTTACCATATAATGCGTACTCTGAAAAAATAAAGCACGAGACATTGATAACCCACTACCGTCGCTACTTATGTAGCCTATTAATGCTATAAGCTAATCAAGGTAGTACGACCTTTGTAAATGTAGCCGTCTTAGTTCCACCAGGGCGCTTAAGGCACTTTAAAGCTTGATTAAGGTTGTCTAGCATGGAGACTACCAATGCAGTATTTAAACGTTCATTCAAGCCAGCGGTAAGCCTGTCGGAGTCGGAATTACGTTACCCGGTCCATCCTTGTTTTGAAGAATTCAGTATTAATGAAAATGGCTTTGAAAACGAATTGCTAAATCGGGGATCATAATGGTGCGCACCAAAAGTTGAAAGTTTATATTTTGGTGGGGTTTTGGGGGAAAATAAACTGCAAGTGATCTACCAAAGTACAGAAGATCCCAGGATGTTGTCGAATAGTCTCGAAAAACCTACTTATATACCTCATCCTTACGCACTAACCCCATCTCATTGCAGCGTTGTCGACCCTGAAAGACCGTTCCAAGCGATTAGTAGTCGCAAAAGAACGATGTGAACCCTTGACCCCAGTTCGAGGCACATTCGTTTTTCCCGCCGTTCCAACTGATCATTTTACTGGGACCCGAACAGTTATCGCCGACATAAAAGGTGCAATAGCAGAGATGGCCTTCAATCGACGACTTGCTATTCGCAATGTTTGCGCTGTTGAGCCACCCCACTGGTATGTGTAACAACGGCCTTGGGGGACCTCTGGCGGGGACACAGCAAAGTCTTTACAACCGCCGTCTTTGTAATAGTTGATTTTCAGCGAGTCCGCCGCAGCCAGCGCCGGAAGGAGGGAAAGGAGAGCAATGAGCTTCATGTTGACTTTGATGAAGGATAAAAGTATTTTTGAGGTTTGGGAAAGAATATGTAAAATCGAAAACTGAGATATTTGAGTTGTTATAAATTTTGAGCATGCCTTGAAAGGAAAGCAGCCTCCTATATATACACCTTTCATTGCCTACTTTATAAATCTAGTTCTTCTTTGTCAGACGATCGGCTGGTATTTTAATTTGCCGTAAGCATCGACAACCGACAGAATGAGAGGATCGGCAGTCAAAACGTTTATATATAAGATACATTTTATAAAAAACTGGAGTAAACAGTGAATATTTTACACATGTTAGGAAGGGTAAGCAAAACCCTGTCCAAGTTTTCTCACGAAGATAGTAAGAAAGAGAAAAAAGGGTCGCTTTTAGGCCAGATACTGGGAAGACGCTGTTTTTCGAACTGAGCCTAAATCAGACCAAATGCCAAAAAAACATTTTCGCTGATCTGGGGCAGTATGCCTCCGTCGCTTGCAAGAAACCACCGCCCATGACTTTTGTAAAGGTTTTGTGTTTTGGAGAGGTTCAATCAAGAGTAGAGCTATTGACGTAGCGCAAATAAACAAGTCACTACGTATGATTCCCGCCCAAATTTTTAGTTTCAATCCTACGCATTGTGCCTGCTAAAATCTCACCACCTACAGGCTGCAAATTGGACCCTCAATAGTTGTAAGCGGTGAGGCTCTCAAAGCAGCAGAAAGTGTTTATATGTTAAGAACAAAATTCAGCCAACGTCTACCAACTATAGCTTAATGAGGTTACTTAAAAAACGACTCGAGTTTTTATTATTCCCCCCTCACGTTTATCTTGGCAAAAGTAACCAAGATTGGTTGCCTTTTTTGATTTTACTGTAGTCTAAGGGAACACTCAATTGCGAATGACAAGTATAGGGATCTACGTGAGATACGCGGCGCTGTCAGCGGCTTGTGACTACCGAGCCCGCTAAAATAAAGGTAACCCCGCACAATGATAGCTACACTGAAGGCCCTGCCGGACAAAAAGTACCCGTCGTATGTAGAGCACCGGCCGCGTTAAGAGTGCTCTATCACAAAACTTTGCGTCTCCCCTTTAAAAGGCAGCCACTTTCATCAAACCATGGATATAAACTGTTTTTACAATATGCCACCATCTTAAAGTGTGTCCTATGTGGCGGGCGCGCACAAGCCCAACCCTTTATAGCTAAACTAAGTTGAATTCACCATGCGTCTTTCACCCAACTACCCTATTAAATAATCACAACCCATTAATCCTTGCACCCTACTTGACCTGTAGCTGCCACTCCCTCCTCATTGACGTGATTTACAAGAACGGGCCATCACTGCTCTCGACAGTTTCCTCTCCCTCGTCCTCGTCCTCGTCCTTGTTCCTCGTGAGTGCAGCGTTGCTTGCTTGATGGGCCAGCGCCGCAGAGGTTTTCGTGTTCTCCAAGGTCAAGCCAGCAAATGTTGCCTCCGTGTCCATGTCCCAGAACCGTTTCGCGTCCTCCTTTGTAAGGCAGCCCAACTCCCGCGAGAATCGATAGAGAATCGAGTCCTTCAAGTACGGGCCCGGACTGGCCCACACTGTCTTAGTGACCGAGGGCAACTGGTCAAGGTCGTTCCAGTGGCCGTCGACATCGGCGCGGCGGCGACAGAGAAGCGACATGATCGCCTTGAAATACAAATACTGCTTCGCGGGACGGTACTTGTTAGGGAACTTCAGCCGCCGACCGTGCAGCGTCTCGTAACCCAAGACCGCAGCTTTCTCCCGGCCAATGTCTCGTGTGAGTAGGTAAAACACAAACTCGGTCTCCCCGGGACTGTCACTGGCAGGCAAATTCACAGCCTTTGCTTCATCGATCAGCTGTTCGTATGCCGAGTGGATGACAAGGCCGTTTATGGGGCTCCGGATATGGTCTTCGCCCTCGCCGTAAGAGCCTCGGCCGTCTTGGCACCTACATTGACCTTAACAATGTAGGCAGTCTTTGCTACTAACGAGTCGATTCGTCCGTTGATGATAGGGCAGTAAAAGCGCTCGGTCTTGTTGTCGGGACCGGTTCCGTATGCTGCAAGCAGTCAGTTTTTTCTTGAAAAGGGCCTGTTGCTGTTCGGTGCGCAGCGACTTGATCGTCTTACGGGCCTCATCCAGCTCTGGGTAGCACCGCAGAACAGCGTCAATAATTGTCCAGTCCTCGTTCGCGTTGTATACCCCCGGTGACTATGTCTGCAGCCCAGCTGCCCGCCAGCGCCGCACCCCTTGCCTAGAGGAGGGACAGACGGCGCATCAGCTCTTGTTGCATAATCAGGCTTTTGTTGAGCTCTTTGGTATAGCGGTGGCGTGTCATTGAGATCTTACCATCGTCCCATTTCTTTTTGAGTGCGGTGATCTCCTCGGTGACTTGGTTTAGGCGCAACTCCAATTCGTCTTCCTCAGCCTTGACACGCCGAAATGCGTCCGCAAGCAGAGCCGCTTGTTTCTCTGCAAGTGCTATCGCGTCATCAGCTTTGGGTGAGATCACTACTGCTGTGGCGGCGGCGGTAATGTCGGCTACATCGTCTTGCTTCATCGCACGTGCGAGCTCTGGGGTTACTACCTTCTGATTTATCAAAGGTCGTACCGGCGTGGCCGGGCCGGCGAGTGGCAGGTGCTGGGTATTCTTCCCAGTGTTTGGTTTGGGTGTTTGAGGCTCTGTGTCGGCCTTTTGGGACGACGTTGTCGAGGAGTTCTCGTCGCTATAGTATACGTATTAGCAATCTCTTACGGCGTGAACTTTTTTTACTTTAGCGATTGAATATATACTTTTGGCTAGCTTTGCTTTTGCCCTTTCTCTTGTTGCCTTTGCGGCGAGCCATGATGATTGACTCTGTAATTGATTGCTGTGTTGTATGCGATGTGGCTAAGTAAAACGGCTTGAGATGGTTTAGCGATGCTGGGAGAAGAGGATTTGGATGAAAAAAAGAAGGAAGAAAAAAATGGAATACGCCGGAAGGTGCTCCCAAGAAGGTTCTTGCCTTTTCAGTATATATTACATGTGGGAGACGTCGCTTATGTCATTTCCTTCATATGACTACAAAAATTAATAGTGATAGTTTCAGATATGAAAATATTACGCGAAAGGTAGAACTTTCAAACTCTCATTTTTATCAAGTTAAGTCGTCTTTGTAGTTAAACTATGTTTAAAATGTACTGTATCATGTTACATTAATATATATACTCGTGTTAAAAAAATCCCCCGAAGGAAAACAAAAGGCAGCAAAATTGCAAAAAAAAAGAGTTTCTATTTGCGTCGGCCGGGAATCGAACCCGGGGCCTGTCGATGGCAACGACAGATTTTACCACTAAACCACCGACGCAGGATTTCCAGTGTGCTATATTATTTTCTTCAAGTTAGGGCTTTTGTGTTAGGGTTACCACTAATTCGCGTGCCGTTGCCACATAGGCCGGTTTCTGATTCGCTCGGAATGCATCGTCACGTGCGGTGGCCGCGTATTTACTCACCATAATTTTTCGTTAAAAGCAATGACTAGGATGTGTCTTGAGAGTTGTAAATCCCTGACAAAAACAAACACCTCAGTGTTCTGGACTCCATTTTGTCCCATCTTACGCCTTACCGGATCACGTTGCTTTTTAGCGGATTTTGTTTAAAGCATGGATTAGCTGGTTTTGGGCGACTGCGTCCGTAAGCGGCTATCTGTATAAATTGATAGGCTGCTACGCAGCAAACGTGCCGTAAGCGGAGAGTGGATGATAGAATGCCGTTAGGACAGGGCCAGCATTATGAAAGCTTGATCCCACGTGGGATGTCTGACCAGGGGAAAACCAATTAGTACTAACCTATCTGGCTTTGGCCATGGCCTTTGGATCTTTCAATCTTTCACTCTTTCGATTCTAACTAAGTGGTGGTTTTGGATTCTTAAAGGTCCTGCAGAATATCTTGTAGAAGCCAGGATTGATCAAACAAAGTAGCTGGAAGGAAAAAACAACAAAGTAAATCCATTATTGTGCACTGGATAATAGTAGATGCATGGAAGATGCCTCGACTTCCTCGTCCATGTCGTTAAACCTTAGAAATAGAAACTGCCCTCATGTTATTCGTCAATATGTACCGACGACTTTAGTTTACGCGCAACCCTATGTTAGCCATCACGGTTAGCTGTTTTCTGTGAAGCTTGTATTTGTTCCGGGCATTTTATTTGAACGAGCAAGCGCATGGTTCCTTGATTGGCTCCTTCAAAGTCGCACGTTGTAATTAGTGCCAATTTCATTGGAGGGAACTTTCCGAGGTGTGGGTTTATTTCCTCTTATCCACTTCGTCCCTGCAGCCTTTCCAGCTTCAACCTCCCTTTCCGGGCGAATGTTTATAGACATAAACAGGCACGTGTTGCTAGTATCCGGGACTGATTTCGCAAGGTCCCCACCGTTGTAGATGAAAAAAAAAGACAAGCAAGCCATGACGGGGAAGGAATGGTCAAATGGAAAGCCCGGGAGAAAAGACGAGAGAAGAAATCCGTGGCCATCTATAAAGGAGTACGAGTGGTAGCTCTTTTGTAGAGGAGGAGGGTTCGAACGGCAGGCGCTTCTACGGTTGATCCCCATCTCATTCCAGCCATACGACGTTCATCTCGTTCAAGATGCAGCCCTTTGCTATTCTAAAGAGCGCGCTGGTGTTTGCGGCGGTTGCGTCGGCGGCGAGCACAGACGGCTCCTCGGCCAGCACCAGCTCTGCCATTGCCAACATGAAGGCTCACATCAAGCACGTCGTCCTGCTCGTCATGGAGAACCGCTCTTTTGACAATATCCTGGGCGGGCAGACGCTTCCTGGCCTGGACAACCCCTATCACAATGGCCCCTTTTGCAATCCGCTGAACCTGACGGATGCGTCTCAGGGAATGGCCTGCACCGAGGCCAAGGACTACGACTCCATTGCCCAGGACCCGGACCATAATATTTACGGCAACAACATTGAGTTCTACGGCACCTTTAACCCGGACAACGAAGCCATTGCGTCGGGCAAGCTAGTCGCCAACCAAACCGGTTTCGTGCACGAGCAAGTGCGGCTCTATGACAGCAAAGCCAACAAGACGACGCTGTCGCGTCAAGTCATGGACTATTACACGGAAGACCAGGTGCCGGTACTCACGGCCCTTGTGCAAAACTATGTCACCTTTAACTACTGGCATTCAGCTGTCCCGGGGGTAAGTTTCTTCTGTCTTATCGTTTTGATCTGTAATTTCACAAGCCGCTAAATAATCAGCCTACCAATCCTAACCGCCTGTCCCTTGTGGCTGGAAGCTCCTACGGCCATGGCGTCAACGACAACGCTTTCAGCACAACAAAGGCCTTTAACAAGACGTCCATTTTCCAATCTCTGACGGAAAACGGCTACCATTGGCGCAACTATCACGATCCCGCTGGAGGCACCGGCCCCGAGGCGACTTGGTTTCAGTGGACCTACGATGCCGGCCTGGATAAACAAGTGGTCAACCTGAAACAGTTTTACACGGACGCGGCTGCCGGAAATCTGACCAACTTCAGCCTGATCAACCCGTCGTGCTGTGGCGTCGGCACCACTTCGATGCACCCCTCCGGCCTTGTCTCTGACGGTGAGGCTCTCATCAAGAGCGTCTACGAAGCCCTCCGCAGCAGCCCCAACTGGGATGAGACCCTCTTTATCCTGACCTACGACGAGACGGGTGGCTTCCACGACCACGTTGTGCCGCCTCTGGCCCCCGAGCCGGACAACCTGACCTACACATCCACCACACCCGCCGGCAAGGACTACACCTTCCAGTTTAACCGTCTGGGCGGCCGCATGCCCACCTTTCTCATCTCGCCCTGGGTCGAACGGGCCAAGGTGGAGGGCAAGGGCACGAACGCGGCTGGTGAGACGGTGTCGTACTCGGCCACGTCCATCTTGCGCACGCTGGGCTATCTCTTTGACTTTGAGCCGTACAATCCTCGTGTGGAGTGGTCCCCGTCTTTTGAGCACCTCATCACCAACCGCCGTCGCTGCCCCATTGACAAGCTCCCGGCCGCCACGCACTTTTAATGGATTAGTAGAATCCTTTAGAAGACAAAAAGAAGAAGACAATGGCTTCAAATTAAAGAAAAGAAGATAGCTCAAGTTAAATAAAAACAAGGTAGCTCAAGTTGAATAAAACCCATCTGTCCTTCTTCACCAATATTGCTTACGAGGTTTGCATAATATAAGTGATTAGAAACTTGGAGGCAATTGCCTAAATAATTAAATTGATCAGTAAACTGCCAAGCTGAAAGTTTTTGCTTTACCGAGGTGTGATGCTACCTATCTGAAAGGTGAGAGATATTGATAAAAGGCTGCAACTACTTCTGTTCCACCTTCAGCAAAGTGCTGTTCACCATTTTTCTATGAATGAAGTCGATCCGTTGGTCAAGTTACTCAACAACAAGCTGCACTGGGACGCCTAAGTCGATTGGATGATAAAACGATTGCTGTATAAGCCCTCTGCCTTGTTTAACTTGATAAAGACCACTGGAAGATCAACTTGTAAAAACATGAAGCCTTCTTTCGTGTACTGGTGGAAGAAGAACAAATCCAAATAAAGATAAAAACCCCTTGCTGGCTCATCCGTGTGCTCTCTACAGTCATAAATCATGCATTATTTTGCCGCTGATGCTTGGTGAATGTCTTTCCGGATCAGCTTGACCAAATTGGGCTTGTTCTCTTTTGTACTTTTTGATGCCTTGGATTTCTTCTTCGAATCCGGCACCTGTACAGTCTGGGCCGACATCTCGTCCTCAGTCTGTAATTGTTCAGCCTTGTTTTGTGCTTCGGCCTCTGCTTCGACATTATCCTTTTCAGGGATAATATCAGGCTTGAGCGACTTTTTTGGGCGAGTCAAGGAAAGAGAATGTGAGAGTTGGATGGAGATTTTTCTCCCCAGACAAGGCGGAGATGATTTTGTGGGAGTAATCGGGGGGACTGGAGGCTCAAGATGCGGCTCCAGAGGGGACTTTGGGGTGTCTGGGGGAGTTGTTGGCTCCGAAGAGTTGACGGAATACGGTGGCCGCAACAGGGCATTCGTTGAAGCACTATCACGTGCGTTACTGCTGCTCAAAAAAAGCTTTCGGTCGTCGTTGAGCCACTTCCACATTGTTGCGGCGCGAACCAATGTCTGATAACTGGAAGAGGTGAATGAGACGGCCGTGCTGGGCGAAACAGCGGTGCCAAACTCCATGACGGCATCCAGCGAGGGCGACAATGGTGGCGAAAGTGGCCTTGGCGCACAAGACAAGGACGGTATTTCATCGGAAGCGCTATTCAGTGCGTCCAAGCGCCCAAAAAGTCCAGAGTCGGCCTTGATCAAGTCCATGGGCTCCGGCATAGGTTCGGTAGAGGTGGTCACATGAACATTGCCGCGCTCGAAGCAGCGAATTAGTTCGTCATTGCACGTCTGTAGATCAGCAATGGCGCGGTCGCGATCTGTCTTGGTGAAAGACTGCCTTATCCGTCGCCACGTCGAGCGAACGTTGCCTCGAAACGGATTGTCTGCATACTTTTCGGTAAAAAGAGTGAGTTCATTGCGGCATGATACGTGTATAGATGTATCGGATCATGCCGTACCTTTTCATCTTGTTCGTACTTTGCTAGCTCCTCCTTCATCACGTCGAAAATCTCGTTCATATGCACGACAAATTGAGTCAAAGGCATGGCAATATCCGGGAAATTTTTTGCAAAAAAATCTTTGCAAATGGCAAGTGTCAGCTCTCCTTTCAGTCCAACACTGCTCAGCGTTCTTTGCAGGTGCCACTTCTCCATCATCAGTCGAGCTTCAAACATTTGTAGGTTGTCTTGGTGATTGATATAGTCGTTGGTGTGCTTATCTATTCCGTCATAGAGCGCAGCCAGCAAGGGAATGCTGCTCATGATGAGTGACAACGGATCCGACATGGTCGATTAATACAGGTGAAAAGCTTATAAGAGTGGAGAGGAGTATTTTCTGCCAGTTTAACGCCTTGATAGAGATCTTATATTTTTTTGGACTGCCCAGCCGCTTTTAGGACTAAATTATGGTTATGCGGGTGGGCGCCTGTATTTATTCCATTCGAATAGCCGCCTTACGAAGGATCAGAGTCAGACCCACAACTTAACAACATATTATGCCTAAGCTAGACTATCGTAAAACGCTTTAAAGCACAGCGTACACATCCTTCCGCACGTGCCGCTCCGCCGAAAGATATAGCGCCGGCAAAAGACTGTGTTTTCATTGGATTACATTTCGCGAACCGGTTTCGTTTAAACAAATTCAGCCCATCAACATTATTTCAAGGAAAGGCGTTGCATAAGTATCAATCTTTTCAAACCCGCGGTGTCAGCAGAAGAATGAAATTGAATGAATAATTATACGCTAGTTTATAAGTAAGGCCAGTGCGTTCCATTTCAAAAATAACCGCTTTAAAAGTCCTATTTACACCCTGTGAAAGCAATAAGGCGGATTAAGTGGAGCACTGATGGATTTTCTTTAAACTCATCAAAAGTCCTAAACACACCTCGTATGGGTAGTTTAAAAGGCCGTTAAAGGCGAGAGACATGTAAAGCACTCACTCGAGCAGCGAAATGCATTTTGACTATTTTAGTGATTTGTACCCTAATAGCCGTTAACACTGCCCGCTAGACAACTCATACAAAGCATCTTCATTGCGTAAAAGTCAGTCAGCCGCTTCCACCAACGTCGTTTTAGCGCCTCTTACGTCATTGACCTATTTAAACTATCGCATCATCCTCAACATTATGTTCACGTCCTGTCATACCGCCAGTCATATCTCATCCTCAAATTAATCGCATCCTGTCCCGCCTTCAGTCATACGCTATGGGCATTCTTAAAAAGGTGACCGAAAAGGCCCAAGACATTATGGGCCATTCAGCTTCTGCCCCTGCCTCGACCTCGGACACTCCTCTGGCCGATGCTACACCTGTTCACATTGACCAGATCACGGTGCAGTTCCGCGTTCTGGGTCCACAAAGATCGAATCTGCCGCATATTTTTCGTGACGGAGGCGGTGGCGGACTCGTTGGTGGACGGTATCTGGTCATTTATGCCGACGGATCGTATACGCGCGGGCCGCCGCCGACAGACCCGTCACGCATTGTCAGCTTCACGTCCAACTCGCTAGCCGTAGCCAGCCCTGACATACAGCGGGTGACCGATGTGGGCACCCTGGAGCGCGGCCCGGAGCAAGCCATTGCGTTTTTGACGGGCGAGGGCGAATCGCCGACACGTCACGGCATCTGGCCGGACCAAAACATTAGTCCACTTCGGCCGAGCGGCGACACTGGCGTCACGTTCCCCGTGGTCATTGATCGGGATCAGTTCCGACAGGGCGGGCAGCCAATCCAATACAATACGGCGGTGGAAGTGCAGATACAGCCGGACGGGACACCAAAGGCATTGCGCAAGGGCAAGAGTTTGTTTCAGTACCCGGAGCCGCTGTTTGGATCCTTCTCTACCGTCGCCGCTGACGACGGTTTCCTGTACCTGTTTGCACGCGTCTCCGAAGAGACCAGCCCGCGCAGCAACGGACTGAAACTGGCGAGGGTGTCTGCCTCTACTCCGAACGCCTGGGCTGACCGAAAGCACTACGAGTTTTGGAACGGGCAGGCCTTTGGGCATGAGGTGCCAGCCATGGCAGACAGCGGCACAGCCAACGTGTTGTCGTACTCGCTAGAAGTCTTTGGCAAGCACTACGGGCCAGGGGCCGGCGATGTCTTCTGGGCTGACGTCTATGGGGAGTATGTGGTGTTATTCCTGAACGCGGCAGCAGCCTTGGACCCGACAGGTGAGTACTTTGGGCTTTTACGTCCACTAACTTTACATCTGCTTTTCCATCCACTAAACTTTACATCTATTTAGTTTATCTCTCGCATAGTCGTTCCTTGACGAGCGGTTGGTCGACACCGGTACCGGCCTTGACACTTCCGCGGGCACCCGACGGCTATAGCTATGCTTTTCATGCTCATCCGGCTCTAGATCCGAGCGGACGTGTGGTGCTGGTGACGTGGACTCGAGACTCCAAGGCAGACTCGTGCACGATGCAAACAGGAGAGATTTCATTCACTTGATTTGAACTAAATAATGTTTTTCACTTAATATTTGAACTAAATTATTTTTCAGTCACCCCGACGGTAAATAAATCCCAGCTGGTCCATCTCGTCGCCGTCCTGTCCCAAGTAGCCGATAATTTGCCAGCCATCCGGTGCAGTAAAGGTCGTGCAGGCGGACGTGGTGGTGCCGGCGCTCAGAGTCCTGCCCTTGCTAGTGGTGGCCAACAGGGAAAACACGCGCGTCTTTCCGCTCTTTTGGCCCTGGCATAGCTGGGCGCTGGTCCAGAACTCTCCGCTGGCCAGAGTGAGGGATGTGGCGGTGCCGCCGTCGCCGCCGTGGTCGATAGTGGTACCGTCATCCCATATCAGGCCGACGGAATCGAGGCGACTGCCACCAGCGGCCTTGATGGTGCGTAGCTGCGGCATTGTGCCGGCCTCGAGCAGGACGGACAAGGCAGGCAGGTCTGAGAACCAGGTGCCGTGGGGGCCGCCCCCAAAGCCGGCCGACTGGCGCAGCTCGTCGGAGAGCGACCAAGCAAATTCGACGCGAATAGGGTTGTGGTCCGAGAGCACGCTGCTATTGTCCGACTGCAGGAAGCGGGCGCTGTCGTAATGAAAGGCGGTGGCGGTCAGGTTGAGAATGGCGCTGCCGCGGTAGAGGACCTTGTCGACGGTCTCGCACGCGTCGGTGGTGCTGGGGTTGTCGCAGAGCGAAAGCACCGAGGGAACGACGCCGCCTCGTTCGAGCTGAACCCAGGCATCGGTGAGGCCATTGTTCGTCTGAAAAACTAGGATGCCGTCGGCGGCCGCGCGCGAATAGCGGCTGTTGGTGTCGCCAAAGACGAGCACGGCGTTGCCGGTGCTCCAGGTGTTGATGTAGTCGGACACCTGGAGCAGGTTACTGCTGCGAGCCGTTTCATCGTCATCCTCCGTGCCGGCATCGGCGTGCAAATTGTACACGTCAATGTATACGCCGTCGACCGCGTCGACCGCCATGCGCATAAAGGTGAAACCCTTGGGCGTCAGGCAGTCGTCGCCTGATGCGTCCGAGCACGTGTCCCACTTCTCCCGCGAAAAGTCTACCCAGCCAAAGTTGGCCAGGGTATTGAGCCCGGAGCCAATACCGGCGCCGCCCGAGGTGGCAGTGCGGTCGGTGTGATTGTCGGCGGCGTAAATGTAGGCATGATAATTGAAATCCTGCCGGGTTAGCCGTTGCAGCTCGGACGAGAGACGAGGTGACTTGCCTCTTGTACGTGGATAATGTCGTAATTGTACTCTGCAAATTTGGATCCGATTGTGGCTGCGTTGGTGGCCTTGTCGCCCGTCTCGTCATTACCCTGGAGAATTTCCGGCAGGCCAGCCACGTTCATCGACAGGATGCTAAACGAGCCGGCTTCGGCGGCGGCTGCAGCAGCAGCAAAAGCAGTCCACAAGTAACGCATAATGGCAGGAAGACTGGCTAGATAGTATCTCGGGAGGATTTTATTGCTTCTTATATGTACCAACTAGCGAGATAGTATCTCGGGACTTTTATATTTCTTACATCATAGCTTCTTTGTCCTTTTAAATTACACTTGCTTTCCGCAGAAGCCGCTCGCCGTCTTGGGTAGTGTTGAATGGCAAGTGTCTAGCCATCTCGAGGCATTTGACCACACGTGGGCATATAACCGCAAGACTATTTATTACATTACAATGCATAATCGAATCAAAACCCCTGCTGAAATCACATGCAAATATTGGAGAACAAAGTCGAAAATAACTCGTCAACGAGAATGGAAGATGAGAAGAAGAGCGCGACGTTTTTATCCGTAAGTGATGCATTGTATTGTATCGAAATAGGAAAATGCTCCGTTCTATTGTCCGCGAAGACGTATACATCGCACTGGTCATTAAATTACGGCTTTCATTTTGGAAAGCAGCGGTTATCCTCGAGGGGCGAAGACATGACACTGCTTCTTGGCCGTTTACATCTTGCTCACTGCTTTTGCATAAACAGTCTTTATGCCAAGGGCTGAGTTGTCATACTCTATCGTATATTTATCTAGATTTTGTATTTTTATTCTATCCAGATGCAAATCACCAGAAGCTAATCGTAGAAAAAAGGAAAAAAAGGGAAAAAAGAACAAAAAAAGAGGAACAAAAAAAGAGGAGCAAATAAAAGAAAAAAAAGAAAAAAAAATACAATATAGCCAACCACTTCCTAACAATCCGGCACGCTCACGGGAATCGACAGCGGCACGCTCGTAGCCAGACCACTGAGGCTCGTTTCCTTAAACTCATTCCGCATGCCCCTGGCCGTGACGCGCATAGCTCGAATGGCGTCGTCGAGACGCACTTTTTGTGTGCCCGGCTCACTGCTCAACGCCAAATTTGCACTCGACACGGCCTTGATGGCGCCCAGGGCGTTTCGCTCGATACACGGCGCCTGCACGAGGCCACCAATGGGGTCACAGGTAAGGCCCAGGTTGTGCTCGATGCCAATCTCGGCCGCCTGCTCAATGGTTTCGGGGCTGGCGCCCATGCAGGCAGCAAAGGCCCCGGCGGCCATGGAACAGGCGACGCCTACCTCGGCCATGCAGCCGCCCTCGGCCGCCGAAATGGTGGCGCCGCGTTTGTAGAGCATGCCAATGGCGGCCGCCGTAAGCAGAAAAGTGCTAATGTCGCGCTCGGCGTCCTCGCTGATAAACTCGACAATGTACTTGAGCACGGCCGGGATGATCCCGGCGGCACCGTTGGTCGGCGCCGTCACAATGCGTCCACCCGCCGCATTGGTCTCATTGACAGCAATGGCGTACACGTTGAGATAGTCCATGGTCGGGAAGGAGGTGCGGCGAGCCGGGGTCGGCGCCACCGGGTGGTCCAGCGCGCCGTGGATGCGCATGGCTGCCTTTTTTGACAAGCTGGTGGTGACGGGCCGGCCGGCAAGGGGCGACACCGAGGAAGACGATTCCGCCGCTCCTAGGACGGGCGATCCGACTCCATTGCCGCCGCCGCCACCGCCTCCGTACAGTCCTCGCGTCAGCCGTCGGTACAGGGCCGGCGCTCGCCGGTGCAGCTTCAGGGATCCCGGAAGGATACCATCGGCCGGCGCCTGCACGGCCTCGTGGATACTCTCGTCCATGACCTGCCAAATTCGAAAGAGTTTGCGGTAAATCTCCTCGTCGCTGTAGCCTTGGCTTTTTTCGTTCTCGTACACCAGCTGGGCAATGGTCAGGTTGTGTTTGCGGCAGAGCGCCAGCAGGCTGGCCGCGTTATGGAAGGCGTAGCGAGGCGGCGGGCCAGAGTCCGAGGACGCGGCGGAGCTGCTGATGGCTGTCGTCGGCTCGTCTCCCGTGCTTTCGAAGCCGATGCTCGGGAGAGACGGTGGCATCACCGCCTCTGGCAACGCCTTGATCTCGGCACCGCTCCGACGGTCTGCATTTGCGTCGGCCCGTCGTGTCTCCTTGTAAAACATGTTCTCGGCCAGGTCGGCCGGGTGTCGCCCCGTCGAGACACCGGTAGCGTCGGCGCCCTCGCCCGCGAGATTCGGATTCACCGACAGCGCCCCGTTGACAACAAAGCCGCCACCCACGCTGAACATGTCGTTGCGGGCCAGAACGTAGCCGTCGGCATCAAAGACGGTGAAGCGCATGCCGTTGCTGTGTAGGGGCAGCTTGCGACCCCATTCCCAGACAAAGTCGCGCTCGTAGTCAAAGACAATCTCCTTTCCCGCTCCTGGACCTAGTCCTTTGCCGAGGTGCAGTCGATGCGTCTCCTTGATCTCGGCAAACCGCCGCGGCACATACGACGTGTCGACCGTCTCGACGTTGGCACTCTCGAGCCCCAAGAGCAGCGCCGACGGCGTCATGTGGCCCTCTCCCGTCAGAGCCAGGCTGCCGTAAATGGCGACGCGGATGCGATCGACCTTGGGCAGTAGCTGCGCCTCCACCAGGTCGACGATGAAAATATTGCCCGCCCGCATTGGTCCGACGGTATGTGATGATGACGGGCCGATGCCGATGGAGAAGAGGTCAAACGTTGAGATGACGGCGTGCTCGTGGTCCGACTCGGAATACGTGCCAGTGTCTTCAAACGGATCGCTGCCGGCCGATGCCCGTAGCTGTCTGCACGAGACAGTACTCAAGGCCGCCGTCAGCCTTGTTGGCCTTGCTGGCAAGGTTGGCCTCTCCGTCATCGACCTCGTCTTGGACGTCCAAATCCCTGAAAAGGGCCGAGTAAGCCATATCGACTGTCTCGGACACATACCGCCAGCTCGTAACCATCCTCGCTGCTGCATCCCAAGGCAGGCCATGGCAAATTTGTGAGTGACGTCCAACTCTGTCGGCGATGCGGTAAACCGACGCATTTGTCCCGTGTTTGTCCCTTTATGAGCAAAGGCTACCAGCCAATAGGATTGCGACGATAGGAGCTGACTTATCACATTGAGCTTTCACCGCTGGGATTTACGAACGGCGGAATTTACAAACGGTGGGATTATGAACGTGGGATTATGAACGGTGGGATTTTGAGAAGACTGTACTGTGTTGAGGGTCTATCCAGGCGACCAAAATGCCTGCCGATAACTTGATAGTACATTCTTACTTGAGTAACGTCTGTCTTCGCTATCGTCTCTCAATATTAGTCCGACGCTGTTATCGCCATCTTGTTTAGCGTGTCATCTTCTTCACCGTCTCGCCTATCTCTTGCACTTCTCCGTTTGCTTTCACCGTCTCGCCTATCTCTCAACTTCCCCCGTACCATTTTCTGCTCATGAGAAGAAACCTACAATGCAAGAAAAGTCTGCCGTCTCAGATCTCCCTCTAGCCTTGCCTGGACAGCAAAAGCATGTCCGCAAGGGCGTTCAAAAGGCATGGCTTCTTGTTTCCTTGGCGGCCGCGACAGCTTACTATCTCGTCGGCCCATATGTGGCTTCTGCCATCTCGCCGGCAGCAAACTCCCAAGGCTATTGTATCCAGCCGCCTGCCCTCTTCCCCGAGCGGAGCGATGACCGTCTTGACAGGGCTTACGAGCAGCTGTCCAGCCCATCCTTTCGCAAGCAGACTGTCAGCCGTCTGTCGGGCGCCGTCCAGATCAAGACGGAGACTTTTGACGATCTCGGGCCCGTCGGCGTCGACGCCCGTTGGGACGTTTTCTTTGCTTTTCACACCTATCTCGAAGCCACCTTTCCGCTACTCTACCAGCACCTGCAGGTGGAAAAAGTCAACACGCACGGGCTGCTGTACACCTGGACGGGCAGCGAGGCCACGCTCAAGCCAACACTGCTAATGGCACACCAGGATACCGTCCCGGTCGCACTGGAGACGCTCGACGCTTGGACGTATCCGCCCTGGAGCGGTGCCTATGACGGAAAATACGTTTGGGGCCGCGGCGCCAGCGACTGCAAGAGCCAGCTCATGGCCATTCTCGAAGCCGTCGAGCTGCTGCTGGAAGCGGGCTTTGCGCCCAGACGCACCCTCCTGCTGGCCTTTGGCTACGACGAAGAGACCTTTGGCTACCACGGGGCCGGCAATCTGTCGGCCGTTGTTCGCGACCGCTATCGCCATAGCGGCGGCCTTGCTGCCATTATCGACGAGGGTGCCGGCTTTGAGCAGGTCTGGGGCACCGTTTTTGCCAAGCCGGGCACAGCGGAAAAGGGCGCCACCGACGTCGAGGTCGTCGTTCGCACGCCCGGCGGCCACTCGTCCATCCCGCAAGACCACACGGGCATCGGCATCCTCAGCGAACTCATCACCAAGATCGAGGCCACCCAGTATCGCACTCACTTGGCAGAGCAGAACCCGTACTATGCCCAGCTCCAATGCGGCGCCGCACACTCGCCAGACTTTCCACACAAACTCAAGAAGCTGCTCAGCAAAAGCGCATCCCGTCGTGGCCGTGAAAAAACAGACCGTCTCGCGCTAGAAGCGGCCAAAGAGGGCGCCCATATCAAGTACCTCTTGCAGACCTCGCAGGCTGTTGACATTATCGGAGGCGGTGTCAAGGTCAATGCTCTGCCAGAACGCGTCAGAGCCGTCGTCAACCACCGCATCAACGTTGGGGAAACTGTCGACGTCGTCTATGACCACCTGACCGCTGTTGCTGCCGAGGTGGCCAATAAATATAACCTCACGCTTCACGCCTTTGACGGCCAAGAGCAGCCGTCGTCGATTATGCTTTCTGCCACGAGCGGTCTCAATCCATCGCCTGTTTCCCCGGCCAATGGTTCGGTTGTCGCTCCGTTTTCCATCCTGGCCGGAAGCGTGCGCGCAGTCTACGGCCAAGACATTGTCGTCAGTAAGTTGACACTGCCACTTGCAACCAGAAATCTGAGCCTTTACTGACCCATGGGGAACAGCTCCTGGTATCATGACGGGAAACACAGACACGCGCTTCTTTTGGGACCTCACAGATCATATTTTCCGCTTTGCACCAGAATACGACCCCGATGATGATACCGGTCTTTCTTCCATCCACACGGTCAATGAGAAGGCTAGTGTGGACGGACACATTGGCGCTGTAAAGTTCTTTATGCTTTTTATCCGAAATATTGATGAGGCTGTACTTTGACAGAACTGCTTTTCGCAAAAGCATTCTTGCGTTTATCGGAACACACAATTACGCTCTTTACCTCACGTATGCATCAGCGCGTAAGATGTATCATAGAATTCTTTCCAATACAATGAGAGCCATATTCGGGTTCAGATGCAGTAGAGTGAGCGACACAGATGCCGAGTGAATCCTCCGTAAACATGATTGGCCAATAGCTACGGAATAATTACATAACCCCTTCTCTACCAAGAACAACCCTGCATATCCAAAGATGGAAATTTTTGCCGACCAGTAGGACTCCGGTAACTATTGCTTCTTTCTGTACTCCTAGATTGCACAGTCTTGCCAAGTTGACGAGTTTTAGCCGTTTCTGAGAAACAGCCTCTAGCAACTGCTCGGATGCTTGAGGTTTCTTTTGGTAATGTGCTTTACAAAAGCAAATATGCACAGTGGTGCAATGTACGTCACAACTGCGAAGATCTTCTAAATCAAAAAAGGAAATGTTAGCACGACAGTCGCCCTGGCGCCTCCACCGAACTCCGAATCCCGAATTCCGAAGCACACTACGGAATAACGTCAACAGCGCCGTGGTGTCGCTCAGAGGGTCAATACAGTCACAGACAGTCACAGACAGTCACAGACAGTCACAGACAGTCACAGACAGTGAACGTAATATGAAAGATGGTGAAAGGAAAAGCGAGGCAACATGAGAAGAAAGGACAATTTACAACATTGATTGATATGAAAAGAAGGCATGAAAGCAGCCAAAACTAAATCACAAGAAAGAGGATAGCAGAGTCGATCGTGGAGGGACGGCTTGCAGGAGGAAGTAATTACGGGATTAAATCCACACGGCAGTTAGCGACGCTCAGTCTAAACAAGACGTGTATGTAGGGCGCTTTGCTTCATATATCTTGCATAGCCTTCCTCGTTCCTCTCAGATCTCCCATCTTCATCTCTCCTTTCTTCTATCCTCTTCAGATCCCCCATCTTCATCTCTCTCTTTTTTCTATCCTCTCTTATCTCCTCTTTACGCAAACTCGCCCTTTAGCAGAACTATCCCCCTACCCTATCAAAATGGCCCCCTCTCTTCATCCCATCCTGGACAAGGGCTTCAAAAAGGGCGACCCGGCATTTTCAGGCGGAGTGCTGCGCTGCCACTGTAAGACGAACCCAGTCGAGGTCACCCTCAGCAGCAATGTACTACACAACCACGCTTGCGGCTGCTCGCAGTGCTGGAAGCCCAAGGGCGCCCTCTTCAGCATCGTCGGCGTCATCCCCGTGGCCAACGTCGCCGTCACAGCCAACGGCGACAAGCTGACCGTCGCCGACCGCGATGCCACCATCTTGCGCCATGCTTGCAAAGATTGTGGCGTCCACCTGTACGGCCGCATCGAAAAGGACCACGCCTTCAAGGGCCTCGATTTTGTGCACGTTGAGCTGTCGCCGGCTTACGACAGTGAGGGCTGGCAGGAGCCGCAGTTTGCCGCCTTTGTGTCGTCACTGATCGAGCAAGGCTTTCCACCCGAGGGCATGGCCGATGTCCGGGCGAGGCTCAAGGAGCTGGGCTTGGAGTCGTACGACGTGCTCTCGCCGGGCTTGATGGATGCCCTGGCCACCTTTAAGGCGAAGTCGGTTGGCAAGCTATAAGGACGTGATATAAAACGAAAAAATAGATATAGAAGAGGTAGTCTATCCAGCAGTGTCGTTATATCACGGCGTTACAGACATGAAGAGCCTTCAATTTGAAACAAACGCTATAATGAGCCATCATCCCAGCCTCCCCCAGGATCCGCTGTCCAAGCTTATGAACCTCCCGAGGATGGAGCCGACGCCCACACGCTCATATAGGGCTTCTCCCTTGCACATCTTTCCCGTTGGGGCTACAAAGAGCACGTAATAGGTCCGCTCCTGGTCCGTCTTTTGCCGGCTCTTGACCTTGCCCAAGAGGACACAGAGTAGGCCCTCCTTCTTGGCTGCCGCCGGGGCGTCGAAAACAATATTGTCCGTGTCCGTTTCGACAACCGCTGTACGTTGAAATGACCGCGTCCGGACTCGCATCTGCCGAGTGGGCAAACCCGAGACTGTCTCGGGGCAGTTCCAAGGGCTATCGATTTCGCCGGCCAGCCATTCGACGGCGCCAAGAGGGATTCTCAAAAAGTCGATGCCCTCCTGGTAGGCCATCCAGGACCAGGTCGGAGGTGCCGGCGTCTGACTGTTGCAGCCGTCAAAGTCAATGCGCGTAAGCACAGCCACATCCCAGCTGCGGTGCCACAAAAGGCAGTGTTGGAGCAAGCTGCGGCCATCGTCAAAGACGCCGTATCCGCCACTGGCTTGGAGATCACGCACGAGGCGGTGCTCGAGACCACGGATGGCGACGGCGCGATCGGTGGGGAAACTGAAGCTCAGACGGGAGTACTGCTGGTAGAGGCTTTCATAAAACATGATTTTCTCGCCACGAAGCGATTTGTCGCCCGAGATTTTTGACGGAAAGTTGGCGTCTCCCAAGAAAGATGCGAGTTTGCTACAAGGCGAGACGATTAGAATGACACCACCACCTTTTCTTCGCCTCCTCCCTCTCTTTCTTCTCTCACTTACTTGCTCATCTTGCTCAGACTAGAGCTGCGTACTCCTTCACCACACTCCCAATAGACCTGGCTTTCCGTAAAATAAATGGTCCGCCGGGCCAGCGCTCGTTCTTGCAGCACCCATCCACGACTACTGAGACTGGATCGAAGTACGTCGCCTCCAAAGTCGTCGACAAAATCACAAACGTAGAGGGGGCCGCCTCCTTCTTTTTCACTTGGCAAAGTGACCACATTGCGATCCGCATTGTGCTTAAACATGCCGTCAGCACCACTGCCGCTACAGGCAGCCAAAACACAGTGGGCAAAGCTAAAGACACTCTCCATTTTCTCGGCCTCCTGGTCAAAGTCCCCGTCGGCGCCTTGGATGATGCAGAGCGAATCGATCCAGAGATAGAAGACGCCCAGAGCTCGAGCCACGGTGACTGCATGACGAAACGTTGGCGGCAGCTCGTCGAGGCCAATGCCGTCTGTCTTGAACCGGTCAAAGTTCTTTTGTGTAGTGCAAAAGTGAGGCCGCGGCCCCCATTGATGGGAGAGGGCAATGTAGTCCATGCACTCGTGCAATTGTGTCTCGTGCAGATAAATGGTGGAGGATTCCCTCTCTTTGGTCTGCAATTTCAGCAGTCGCGTCGGCAAGCGACGTGTTTGGGCGACTCGACAGTCGGGATGGTTTGTGTCGCAATTGTTGAGCCACTCGCGCATAATGGAAAAACAAGGCTCGCTTCCGGGGTCTGGAACCCGCGGGAAGCCCTGTTGGAAGTGACTATGGAATTCTGCCGTGCCTGAGAATAAAAAGAATACACGCCTTGTTAGATCAGATTACCAGAGGAATAAAGCAACCAGGAGGAAAAAGCAGGAAATGACTGACCATAGATGCTAAATGCTGGTTTTACGGCATTGCTCAGCCAAAGCTGAGACCCGTCTCGCTCGAAACGAAACTCGATGCGACCAGTCATTCCACAGCAGACAGTCCAACGCATGCGGCAAAAGTCACAGGTAGACTGCATCCTCTGCAAACTAGCTCGCGAGTCGCTCATGTGAAAATTCTGGTCCGCGAGATCAAGGGACTGGCACTTACCGCACAACCGTGATGGCTTGTCCTGTGCATACATTGCAGACCAGTCTCTTGAAAGAATCAGCCGTCTGGCAAAGTCGTTGTCAATGGTGTATTTCCAGGTATCGTTGAGCTAAAAATGTGAGTAATTATTAAGATGTGAGTTTGTGTCGACATACTTGGTTCTGGCAGCAAATATGTTAGAAAATCAACAATTATGATGGAATAAAAGGCGGAGCAAGAAAAGCAATAAATAACGAGGGTGTGCAAGGAGAAGTGGCAGGGTGGAATCATGAAGTTCATTACATACTATCTGCTAGTCAGGTCCTTGGCCTGGATATCTGCCCCTTCCCTGACCACTCACGTTCTATGTGCATCAGCCCAGCACAACTGATTCAATTGCACAAATACTCACACGCTATGGTCCATTCATTAATAAAGTCAACATAGTACATCTTGGAAGCCTTTCTCGGTCCCTCACATACTGTCCACGGTCAGCCTGTTTCAGTCAAGGTATCTAGGAGCAGAGATCCTACTTCCTAGGCAATATAAGTAATCGAAATGCTGGGGATGAGGCTCTTGTTCTGTCATTGATTAGTCAGCAAGTAAAGTCTGCCATAAAAGCCAGTGGGAAGCCTTGCCTGTCCTACACTGCTGGGATGGCCAAAAGTAGCGCCTCCGTCTGTAAACATGATGGAATCCGGTCGGATGTTCACGGCGGGAATGTCAGGGTGAGGGTCCGCCAGGTAAGCTCCGTCGCGGTTCTGTCCAGAGTACCAGTAGTGCGGGTTTTGCTTCCCCTTTTTCTGCATATTGTCCAATTCCATCAAAATGGTTTCGGTGTAGGCCCGGACGTTGGGTGATTTTGATTTGATAGAAAAGGTGTGACGCCTGTTGTCGGGAGAGAGACTGGACTGCTGGCCCAGGCCGACGACAACCATGTGTTGCTCGACAATGTCTAGGAGATCGTGCATGGCCGTGTCCCGGTTCATGCATTCCCGGTCGTCTCGGAGGTTCTTCATGGTCTCGGCGACCACTGGGTGCACTTCGCAGGTATCTGTGTCCTTTTTTTTCTGGAAAAATGGCGTCCGGTCGGGCGTTTCGGTCTTGATCCACGTGTTGTTAAAGGCGTCGAGCGTGTCGCTGCCAAAGAGCATCCAGATGATGAGCTCGAGAATGACACAGCCCATGGACCAGACGTCGTAACGTCGCGATAGAATCTTTTCGCCCTGTTCGCACACTGACTCGGGCGGCTGGTAACGCATAGTGGCCGCCTCGGCCTGTGTGGGGTTACGGTTGTAAGTAGCTGTCGTCTGCCGCTTAGCCAGGCCCATGTCGGCGAGTTTGAGGGTGCCAATGTCCGGACTGTCTTTGTCAACGACGCCGAAGCGCAGAATGTTGCTAGGCTTGATGTCGGTGTGTCGGAAATGCAACTGTTGTTTCTCCTTCTTGTCCCCCTTGCTGCCTTCCACCTCGGCCAGGTCAACGTTTTTGCTTAGATAGTGGAGGGCATGTATGGCGTCAATCAGGCCTCTCAGCTGTTGCACAACACCCTTGACAAAGCCAATGGACAGCTGGGGCTGGCGGACCGTGTCCCAATACTCCCTCAAGTTGCCGCCTGTGGCCCACTCAAAGACGAGGAATTTGTCGCAAGGATACTTGTCAATGGCAGCAATAAAGGACACAATATGGGGGTGGTTGAGCTTGCTGATGGCCACATTGGCAAAGGCTTCCTGCCGGAAATTGCCTTCTGTTCCCAGATTTCTAATCTCCTTGATCGCTACTTTGCCACAGCTAGACTGTTGTTGAAATGTAAGCTACGGGGCGCACAGGGGATAAATAACAGCGTTCTAAACCCACTTGTAAAGCCTTGTGCCGCCGATGGTCTTTATGAATCGTAGCCCTGTGCACCCTGCCGAAGCCGCCCTTGGCCACATCAGCCTCGAACTCAATGTACGGAAGCACATGCTTTTCCGATAGATGGAGTGTCGTGACGCCATCGTAGAAAACAGGCGCGGCTAGCTGCCATTGATTCTGAGAGAATATGTGGTAATTGTTGTCGCTGGCAAAGTGTTGGCTGTAATCTTTCCAAGTCAACGGAAGGATTTTGTCCCCGAGGTTTTTCCATTGGAATTTTTGAATTTCTTTGGTGGGATTCATTCTGATTCCCAGAGCACAAAGCAAAAGTATTTTCTTGGCTGGGCGTTGCATGATAAAATGAAATAGGGCTTCCCTTTCTGGACCAGCGGGCAGGTCAAAGGCCAAGAATTCCTGCACCGTATCTGCCGTGACCAGTTTGTCAATGCAGCCGTCTGGAACAAAACCGTTATTATTGCTCAACGTGGACCAGAACAAGCGAGACAGGTCATCGATGAATTGTTGTTTTTTGTCTGCCATAATGAACAGATACAAGATTAGCAAGTTGACTGTAAGACGGTGTGCTTTTGATTGGGTTTTTTCATTCAATTCTTTTACTCGTACTCTTTCAAAATATACTTTTATACAGAGCAAACAAAAGGCGTATTGCGTCTATTTATCTCCCACGTCTTGTCTTTCCTGGCAGCCGGGTGGCTCATCCTATCTTTCCTGACACCCGGGTGAACGTATCATCAGCCGCATTAGGTCGCAATATATTAGGCAAAAATGCAATTTCTCCGCATTCCATCCGCCTCAACAATTAGTGTACAATATTCAGTATACTCGCAGATTCCGTAACGGCAGCAAATCTTCGCGAGTCACTGGTTTTGTAATGGCTATTTGGTAGTAATTGCAAGAAATCTTTGCAAGTGCGTCAGTATGGATCATGGCTCTTTCACGTCTATTGACGCACCGAAACATGATATTCGCCAGTTTTGTACTTGTTTCGCAGAAACTTGACAAGTTTTTCTGGATGCACACGTCCGCACGGAATTTCCACCGTCTGTGGGGTCTTGTCACCGTCCATATTTCCGTGTAAGTAGAAAGAGTTTGAAAAGAAATGTTGAAGAAAAGGTAGTGCCGAGACTTCAAGTTTGAAAAAGCTCACATATTCATGCTTTAAATAAAACGCCAGACATTGAGGCAGCCCAATTGAGGCAGTGCCGCAAGTATTGGGCGAAGTAGAGATAGACGTGAGGGGGCAGAGCGTCTCCCAAAATGTGCACTGCCCGATAGAGTCGCCTGAAAGTAAACGACTTGAAGCCCTGCAGTCAGCCTGTCAGACATAATCTCCCTGTTAAAAAGCGCACATTTCCTTATCCTCTCGATGATTTGACAGACTAAAATGCCAAGACTCGTATATCAGCGCGTTGGTGCCCGAGATTACGCCCCGAAGCCGTCCTGCCGTTACTTACCAATAGAAAATCTTGAAAAGTAAAATAAAACCACCTGACAGTGAAACTGGGCGTCCGAGTCGAGGCAGAGAAGAAAAACGGCAAAATAACAAATAACAATACCTTGGAAATGTGAAGTTTGTCTGAGAGATATTTTTTTTCATCTTTGTACAATATCAAGCTGTCGCCATGAAACAGATGGAGCAAAGCCGTCGGGAAACCCGTGGGAAACGCCCCAACTCACAAGCTCTGTCCGACGGTTCACGTGAAAAGCACCCAAGGACTATTGGCTTTTCATCCTCAGCCAGCGTGTCTACACACGAGATTAGCTTCTACACCTCAGGGTCTTCCAGAAAAAGCGATATTTTCAGTAGTCCCATCAAAAACCGACACGACTATGTATTGACCGAGTCAGAAGATGGCAATGATTCCCAGGAAGAGTCCGGCGCCCCCCACGATAACTCTGGCGGCTTAGACCAGATCGGATCCGAGTTCCAAGGAGACTCGGGTTCCGTCTCCCACCCGGTGAGCTCAGTCTGTTCCGAGATCTGACAATGAGCTAACCTTTCTCCATCAGAACAATCACAGTATCGCGCAAACCAGCGGTACGAACACACAGGTTTCCATTTACGATGTCTTGAATCGACAACAGTCGGCCAAGGAGATTTTGAGAAATAACTTGATTATGAAAATCTCACACTCCTATATGGAAACGGACGGAACCAAGAAAAAGAATGGCATGAAATTCTTTTACCCAAGAGAAATCTTCTCCCGTGTAGTTACAGAAGAGTCTGTGCGTGCTGTTCTTCAGGAGGATTTTTTGGAAAAGAATGATACCGAGTGTGACGACATGGCCAGGCGCATCTGCACACCCAAGACAGAGGGACAGAAGCCAGATATCAAATTCTGTTGCCTCAAGCGCATCTTTGTCATCCTGTTGGAAATCAACAAAACGGCAGCTATTGATGACTTTCTAAACAATGGTATCAACGACTCTCACCTGCCTCTGATGATGAATGACTTTAACCCGGATCAAAGTCTTCAAGGTGGACTCTGCTTTTGCCCAGAGAATGGCCCTTTGGAAAGAGATCAGTCCTTGGCCTTTACAAAGACCTGGACGATTCAGCATCTTTCAGACTTTTATCAGAAACAGTGGATGACAATTCCGCCGCTGCTCTCCATTGGAGAAAACCACAAAGAGGTGTACCATTACCAACTGAATAATAACGCCATCATTCCGTACGATGAGGTAACAAGATACGACCCAAATTACGGATCCTGTCACATGTTTAGAGTGCGCTTCCACGAGAATCAGCACGAACTGGATACGATGGCAGTAAGTTTCAAAACAAGAGCAAAGAGAGATCTGACAAAAACAACGAAAAAGCTAACCGTCAGATCGATACAGAAACCCCCCAATCGGGACGAGAGCTACGACCCGACTACTCTGGCAATTTTGTTGAAAAGTGCTTGCACGGCAAACGAGAAGCCATCAATGGCGAGATTGAGATGCTAAAGCATTTCAGCCACCACGCCCACGACCACATGATCTCTCTTCTGGCCACGTATGAGATTGATGGTGGTATACGCCTGCTCTTTGACCGTGCCGAGTGCAACTTGATGGAATACTGGAAACGATATCCGCCCAAGACGGCGCCGGAATCTCAAGGAGGAGGAGTTGTCATTGACTGGGACACTGCGCGCTGGAACGCGGAACAAATAACGGGCCTGGCCAGTGGAATCCTGGCGCTGCACAAGTACACGACCATTTCCAAGTCCGACAACTTTGTAGGCATCCATGGCGATATCAAGGAGCAGAATATTCTGTGGTTTCCAGGTCACCCAGGCAATCCCCAGCCCAACACTGGCCGTCTCAAGTTTTGTGATTTCGGTCTGTCTCGCATGAATAAGCACCGGACGACGTCAATGCGTAGCGAGACCTTTTTGGGGACGCTCTCGTATCGTGCACCCGAGGTGGACAAGCAAAGTGGCAATGCTCGCGGCCGCGGCTACGACATTTGGACATTGGGGATTGTGTACCTGCATTTTGCTACCTCGATGCTCGGTGGCTATGACACGGTTGAGAGATTCTCAAAGGACAGACAATCGATGGATTCCGGGACTATGAAAGAGGACACTTTTTTTGAAACAGACCCTGATGGGAGCAAGCAGTGTCCTCACAGAATCAAGGCTGCCGTCAAAAAGGTGTGTTTTCTTAAACTGACTCCTCTTACAAATCTACTAATACTTTACTAGCATTACGAAAAGCTCCACAGCCACCAATCATGCACGCAATTCCTGCATGAACTTGTCGATCTGGTGGATACGCATATGCTGGTGATTGTCAATAAGACGTCATCAACGCGCCATAGAATAGAGGCAGGATCACTACATGAAAAGCTGGAGAGTATGTCAACAAAGTGCAATTCCGAAACGGGCAGAGCATATGCTACTGAAGCAGTCCCTGTCAAACGATATCGACGGAAAACCGGCTGAGCAAAAAGATTGTAGATACAAAGCCAGTGATAAAGAAATGACTATCTCAAAGGGGGTGGAAATTGGGAACAACCCCATGGATATTTGTGTCTTGGTAATATTTAAATTTTCTATCTTTGCGTCGTGTCTTGGATAATAAATACTACGTAGTTAAGTATGTGAAGTAAAAAAAAATATGTAGAAACCCCAAAAAAATCTAACAATGGGCTCAGTCGGGGATCGAACCCGAGACCTCGCACAATTTACATTGGATGTAAAGGGGACAACCCGAAGCGCGAATCATACCACTAGACCACTGAGCCGTTAGAGGCGATGGTCGACGTCCAGGTCCATCAGCCTAAGTAGCAGTTACTGAGTGGCATGTGAAACAGGCATTGCGGCTCTTCTGAAGAGTGTGGATGATTTTGTACGGGAAAAATCAACAAAAAGTATGGGGAAAAGTGGGTAACAAAAAGCAAGCAATTCAGATGTGAAAATGGCTGTTACTACACCATTCCATACTCTGTCGGGCACATTGTGTTGGTTTTCACTCGTCATTCTTGACGAATTCATATTTTTACAAAACTTATTCTGGTCTGTCCCGTGGACATGATCACTGCTCACACTCTTCCCTGCATGGATTTTACGCCCCTTCACATCCTTTACTTTTCTTCACATGGCACCGCTTTCCACATTCGACGCCATTTGACGCCCTATTTTAACAGTCAACGCCCCTTCACACCACCAGGACCGTTTCTCGTAACCCACCGCCTAAGTTTCTACGCCTGGCGAGTCCGTATTCGTCCCCACGCCCTAAGTTTCCTTGCGCCTGACGAGTCCGCATTCGTCCAACTCCAACGGCAGTTCGGCAAAGACACGCTGTTGGTGTTCGATCAGAAGTAGTGCATTTTGGTAATCCTCGTAGATGGGCAGCGCTTTGAGGTCGACCTGATTGGGAGTATATTCGAGGGGCCACTGCTGTCGCTGCTGGAGGGGACCATTTTGATTTTTGGTTGCCGTTCTCGCTTTCAATTTCGTTCTCTTTGTCAACTTTATTACCGATGCCGTTGTTGCGGCCATGCCTGCCTCGACAAACAGACGCTCGACCACGGCCGTGTTGACATGCAGCGCCATTTCGGCGTAGGAAACGGCACGCGCCAGCGGCAAAAGAACTCTCTCGAGGAAAAGGCGGCCGTGCTGGGGGCGCATGGTAAAGGTATCGGCGGGCGTGCAGCGAGGGCACCAAGCTGTGGCGGCAACACCGACGTCGATACCGATGCCAGTACTGGTGTTATGAGTCCGGCCAGCTTTTTCAGACGGGCTGGCACAGTGCTCCTCATCCCGGCAGCGGGCGGCAAACTCGGCCAGAATGACCATGCGCAAATGGTGTAGCGGTCCAGTCGGCTCGGCTGGTGGCAGGTGGTTGTTGCTGGCCGTTGCCGGATTATGACGGACCATGAGCGCCGTGGGCCAGGCAGGGTCAAAGCTGACGCGGGAGGCAGCCGAGGCGTCATCCCTGTCACCGTGCTCTGTATTGTCGTCAGATGACAAGGGCGAGGATGAGGCGGAAGGCGAAAAATGTGAAATGGGTGCTAGCGTTGGGTCGAGAGTGAGAGCACCGGCGAAAACGGCGTTTCCTCCTCCCATCGTCGGCGTCTGTCTTGGTCGGCTGAGGGCGTTGTCTCGTTGCATTGTGGCCACCCAGGACTGAGTCTGTTGCTGCCGAGCACTCTTAAAGTCGGGAGATGCCGACTTGATGGTCTGTATGGTCATATCCGAAGATGTCGGTCGCAGCAGAGACGCGAGCAGAGACGGGGTGGCCGACCGCTCTTTCGGACTGTCCACGGCCAGCTCCAAGAGCGGACCTTGCAAAGGAGCACCCCCTGAATCTGGACCTTTTAGCCCTTGCTCACCCCAAACGCAGCCCGCTGCCTGTCCTCCGCGGGCAGAGGCGTCTTCTTCCTTTGTATCCTTTTCCGCTGTCGGCCGAATTAGCAGTGATTCGTAAAGCTTGCGCCCGTTGCCGCGGTCTGTAACGCTCTGTCCGATCACAGTCCAAGTGGCTTCTTCTCTGTCCTCGCTCTGTGGAAGATTTGCTGCACCGACCGTGTGAGATCTATTTGGACTCTTTCCGCTGGGCGAGGTGTCAATGCTGCCGTTATTTATGCTGTTGCTGTTGCTGTCAGTGTCGCCGCCCCAGACATTGATACCCGCCTTCTGGGGATTATCCTCTTCGGTGGGAGCAGGGCCCGACGCGGACGGTCGCTCGGACAGAGGTACAGTGCCCTCTTGGCAGGGGGGCTCTTGATGAACGCACACATTAGTCCCGCGGCTTTCATCGATGGCGCTCTGTTTACCGACAAAAGAATGCATTTCTTGGCAGGGAAGTTTGACGGCCATAAAATGGTACGGCCGGGCGTCTCGCTGTAAGAGAATGTTGGACTGCATCTTTTCAGAGCCCGTGAGAGTGCAAGCAGCTCGAAAGGTATTCTGGTAGGTATTAAAAATAGATGACTGAGTGCGAATTTGAAGACAAGGTGAGCACAAGAGGAAAGTCACGTGTTTTGTAATCATTGTTTACTTTTGCCAATGTCATGGTCGTACAAGTCATCCTCTGGGCAAGCAAAAGGCAGAGTCAACTTTGGAGATAAGAACAGAAGGAGATCACTGGAGATGGCCGGAAAGTTGCCAGAAAGGTCACGCAGCATGTGGACAATACATTCTTGTTGACTCTGAGGAAAATGACGTAGGAGGTAGCAGAGCAGTCGGATTACAATTATAAACATGAGTGTAAAATTTAGGTTGAAAAGACGTAAAATGTCGAAGCGAAAACAAGTCCAACAACATAGCTCTTACTTTTGCTTTGTATTTCATTATTGTATTTCATTTTATTTCATGTCATTGTATGTCAATAGGAGCCATTTTGGTAGGCGAAAGGATGTGCGTAATAAATAGGATTGACATGGCTTTTTGTCATTTTGCAGCCTCATCTCGTTGAAGCTTCTCTTGAAGTACATTAACAACACCATCCTTTGGAACAAAAGATCTTTCTTTTTCAAAGAAATGTTTATACTCATTCTCAAGAGACTTTACACATTTTCTGCTCTTTTTTCGCTATTGGCAGTAATTTAAACTTTTTATTACATGTTTGAGAGGTTTATTTACTATCCGCAACTTGTATTCTGGTTTCCACACTTTTATCAGTCTTTAGTATGTAGTCACGTGACTATTTGTGCTGCGAGAATGGTTGCACGTGCCACTTTTATGGCTAAATCCCCCCCAGGTACCCTCCATTCGCCGCAAAGCGCATCTGCTCCTCGCGTAGACTGGCCCAGCTGTTCAACTCTTCCTCCTCGTCTTCCAGCTGCATGCCCATTTCTCCATCTGGGCCGCTGCAGGCTGCCGCTCCCATCTTTTCCAGGCGCACTAAAATCTCCAAAAAGCGCGTCAGCTGTACTTCGGGAGGCAGCGGCTGGGAAGAGTCTCCATTCGCGAGTCCAGATTCCATGACTGTGTCCTGCCTTTCTCCTCCGTCCCCCCCTTGCCCTCCCCCAACGGGTAACAAGGTAGACGCTACCTGGCGAATTTTATTGATCAAAGCACTCCCGTTCGGCTCCATGTTGCACTGGGGGATGGCGGCCAAGACCAAGAGCAACGACTGTGCAATGCGGCGGCGCTCAGTGGCTGCGGCGGCTACAACGTCAACGTTATCGCCGCTGCCGTCGTTACTGCTGTTGTCGTTATTGGTACTGCTACCTTTGCCTCTGTCCTTGGCCGGTAAATTCAGCAGCATCTCGACATAGTAAGACCGTGTGGCCAGCTGTGACGCGTAAATGTTTGTCTTTTGAATGTCGTACTGCACCTGGCGACGCCGCTGTGGTTGCGTGCCGAGGAGAATCCGAAGATCGTCCGGAGGGGGATGGTCAAGGGAAGAAGAGCGCGCCTCTGCTGCCGCCCCGGCTTTCCAATAGTCGCTGGCTGGATAGTAGCGATACCCTGGAACGTCGTCAAAATACTCCTCGGCAGACACGCCCTCGCCTTGGCCGAGTGGCAGCCGCAATTCCGGTGGCAGCGTGTCAATAACGGCCTGCACGGCTTGAAGCCCTGCTAGCAAAAGCGCCTGCTGCTCGGCCTGGCTGATTTGTGCCAGCCCGCAAGCATACTCGATCGTTGCCACGTGATCCATGGTGCTGTAAACCTGCACGGCCTTGTTGAAGCCGGTCACGAGCGAGACCGTACCGGCGGGCTGCGGCCGGATGCCGTCCGCCTCAATGTAGGCATCGTCTACCTCGATCGGCAGTTCCGGATAAGGGTGTGCATTGCTAAAGAGGGGTAGAGGAATTTCGCCGAGCGAGGCGCCAATCTGCATCATGGACCGGACGGCGAGGAAGAGAACCCAGAAAAGGCGCCGGCCAATCTGCTCGTCGATATGATTGATGGGAGGAGGTGCGGCGGTAGATGAGGAAATGTCGGAAGGGGTGCCGCTGATGCCATTGCTGTCGGGTGTCGAAGCTATACCGTTCCAACCTTGGCCACCTGGTCCCCCGTCCCCCCGTCGCTTGTTTCTGGTCCGATGAAAGCCCAGCTCCTGCACAAACGACATGGTCTCGGCCATGAACCGCCGGCACAGATCCCATTGGATGGTATAACCGGCTGCCAGTCCGAGAAAGTAACTGGTTGCTGCGTCGTCCACATGTACTCGCAGCGTGTTGTAGAAGAGGGCCCCCCGTGCCTGTAACGCCACCGTGCGGCAGCATTCAACCATGCTAATGGCCCGAGGGAACCGCCGGACCTGTGCAGCTGCATCTCGGCCGCCCTGTGCCTTGAGCTGCGCTCGTACGCTGCGTGGAAAGGAAGCAGCTAGACAGCCAATCATGCTGGCCAGCAGAGCTACAAAGGTCGGACGCTGACGGCGATCGGGACACATAAAGTCGCGCCGGAACGTCGGCTCATGCGGAAAGGGCATGAGCGGATGCATATAGGTAAAGAAGTCGTCCACCAGGAGCGCCAACACGGGCAGCGGAGCAATGGCGTCAATGAGACTGGCTGGCAGTACCGAATCGAGTCCTGCGCTTGGAGCGAGTCCGGCGCCGACCCCCGGACTACCTCTGGTCTTTGCTGAACCGTCCAGTTCTCCGGCTCTCACAGTCGAACCCACCACGAATTTGCTGGGAGGCCCTCGCCGCCGGCTCTGATACTGAAAGGTGCATGCCACTCCAAGATCTTGGCATGATAGACAAGGCACGCCGCCATTGTCACACTGGCTGTCAATGACTGCTTTCTCATTCATCTTTCCTTCGGTCTTTCCTCCAAATACCTACACAAGTAACCCACCCTAACTTTCCGCGCCCGACACATATCACAGGCTTTGCGGATGCGATGCATCTTGCGCCGTTCGACCGTCGTCATCGGCACTGCAGACGGACTCGTCGACGGCCGCGTCGGCAAAGACGTCGGCTTTCCAGCCATTACCGTTGTCACAAAATAGTTCTTATGTCAAGAATGAGAACGGACAGCAAGCCATGTGGTGTTTGAACGGCCGAGTTCGGGAAAACTCCGGGAATTTTTTGCGAGGAGGGCGGCCCGCTAATCCGGCACGTGATGTGTGCAAAATCTCGTGACAATCGCATATCACCTCTTGAGCGTTGCAAAAGAAAAGACCAGTTGGCATCTTTGTCGAGCTTTACTATCAATTTTACTCTGTATAGGCTGTTGGTGAAAAATAGACTCGCTTATATTGCGGTGACGCCGAATACTCTGACGGGGACAGCAGCTAGCAAGATAGACGATGACTCTGGCAGAGTTTCATCACGTTTTGGACGCGCTCGAGGCCGAGCAGTCTTGTTCTTTGGACTCCCGCGAGCCGTTTGATGCGAGCCGCCTGCTCCGGCTTTTCTACCAACACACGCAGTCAACAGAGTCACAGCACCGCTTTCTGGCAGCGTTTTGGGACAGGATGGGAAAAACGGGAGATTTGGAAGAAAATGAGACGTCACCGTCTCTTCTCTCTATACGTTCCACCGTCAATGCCATGGCTTCTGATCTGGTGGAACATTTGTTTCTACCGTGTGAGTCTCCAAGCAGTGCCATAAACGATGGGGATATTTGTAGGAGCCAAAGGCGTCTGATAGACTGAACTTGGCAATTTGCAGTAGATAATTGACCGCAATTCATTTTCCCAGTGTGTGCCGCGAGTGTCTCTCAGAAGAGAGGCCAGAATAGAGTTTCCAGAGCATCGCTCCCATCGCATACCGACCTCTATATTTTTGCCCCATCGCCTTTGACAGCCGTGGATAAGGAGGGCGAGAAGGTAGGTCCTGGAAATGTGAAATGAAAGACAAACGCGCTCTCATAGTTTTTATTCTAACCCATGATAGACTCCCGCTGGCGAGACGGCTGCAAAACTGCTCCAGTTGCTCTGCCACGACGTCTTTAGACTGCTCGACGGCCAGGCCTCTCAGCTTTCACATAATGTGGTCAGTCTGGACGAGGCAGAAGCTGACTTGTTCTGCCGTTTTCAGTTGGTGCTGGAACAAGGCGCCGACAAACCCACAGGCGCGTACTCTGCCCATCTTTTGGGAGAAACCGGATTGGAGAAGAGCAAGAATGATCTACGGGTGCCACGGGTCATCAGCCTGCCTCTTGCCAGCCCATCTCTGCTGGCTCTTCATGCCGCTGTGGGTCACATTCTGCATGGCAGCGGTGCAAGTCACTATATTTCCGACGTGCTGGCCGATACAGAAGTCGAGGACTTGCGTACAGACGGAGCTACACATTTGGCCACTCTCATGCGGCTGCGGCTGGAAGGCTGGTGGGACGGGAAGGGAGGAAGACGAGAGGAGGTTTGGCTAGATAGGGCATTATTTCTAGGAGTTTAGAGGGCTTTTACCGCATTCACTTATTCTTCCGGCCTCGGTATAATAACCATTTATTAAGTATCAAGATAGGTTTTACATCTAATCAAGGTCTTGACCCAAAAGTTGAACAAAAAAAATATGACTGAAAAAGCAAATCCGAGCCAAAACGCATCTAGCAATGCCAATTGGGTATTACTCACACTTTCCTCCCGTACGTGACTACTCGTCGTCCTCATCCTCCTCTTGGGTCTGCGGCCGCCGCCACTGTAGACTCGGATTGAAGAGACGCTCGTCGTTCTTGATGTGGTACTTGAAGAACTCGTCAAAATCGAGCTGTTGTCTGACCTCGCGCGGCTGCTCATGCGAGGGCAACAGGCTACCCGTATCACAGTCATACGGGCGCCAGACGGTACGCTGGAGGGCCTGGCCGGCACCGTCGCCGCCATCAGCCTCGGGGATGTAGAGGGCGCCGGCATGGCAGTAGGGAAACTCGACGTGGTTAACCGGGCAGCGGCCAGCAGTAATGTTCCACATGGGCGGAGGGTAGGCGGCCTTGCTGCGTCCGGTCGTGTCATCGGGCGGCGGAAACGAGCCCAGCCGCAAATGGCCATTGTAGGTGTTGTCCGTGGTGCGCAGCCAGTTGAGCGCCGGCTCCTGCAAGTGGCTGGGGAACTGTGGCAGTGCCATCCAGCCACAGTAGGCGACGGCCACCGGCACGGCCCAGAAGGCGCCGCATCCGTCGCCGGGGATTTGCTTGTGCGTGATGGAGGTGAAGCTGGCGCGCTCGACAGAGTGATGGTAGGTGCGAGTCCAGTCGTTGGTCCAGTGGGCGCTGAAGCTCATGGCCACCGTGGCCTGGGGCGACGTAATGGTAGGCAGAGGGATCGACAGCTTCTTGGCCGCCCGGCTGAGGCCTCGTCCGGCGCTGCCAAACATGCGACCCCAGCGCGAACGCTTGCTGTCGTCTGGCCGCGGTGCCTTTGGTCGGTGCTGCGGCCGTCTGCCGCGCATAATGTCCATCAATCCGGAGAAGAAGCCGCGCTTGACAAGGGAGTGAGTTGTGCTGTTGTTTCCAGAAGCCACGGCGGAAAGGATGGCCGTGTCGTCCTGCTCCGCGTCCTCGTCTTCCTCGTCTTCCTCGTCTTCCTCGTCTTCCTCTTCATACTGCCCATCGCCGCCGCCATTCGCATCTCCCGTGCCACTCTCCAAGTTGTAATAAGGGCGATTCTCGTCCTCCGGGTCATACTCGGCCGGCTGCGACGGATCCCGGTACCTGACGTGCCTCCACCTTCCCATACCCGTCTTCTTGCGCGATGAGCTGCTCGGCGGCTCGTACTGGTCCTCGGTAGCATTGTACGTTTCCTCGTCCTCCATGGTAATGGGAGGAATCTGGCGCATCGGCACATTGTTAATCCGGTTTGTGTCCTCTCTTGAGACTGGATCTTCCTCCGTCACGCCGTAGGGGTTGAGCGGGTTGTGATGATGGCGGCGGTCAAACTCTTCGTGCCGGTTTCGATGGTGCCGGTTCGAGCTATAGTGTCCGCCGTCACTGTCGTCACGCTGGGCCCGTGCAGAGCCACTGCCACCGAGATTGGTATTGGTAAAGCCAAAGCCCCAGGTGACGGTCGGATTGAGCGAAAAGGCAGCGTCAAAGACGTGGCGCTCGACTTCGGTGTTGGAAATCTCCACGCGGTGCGACACCTCGCGCGTCATCTTGCAGTTCTCGCCGTAGCGGCACATTTGGCCGTCCATCAGGTGGATGGGCTTGGCGTAAAAGTAAAAAGCGCTGATCTGGCAAAAGGCCGAGCAGCGCGTGCCCAAGTCCATGTGGTGGCTGCACGAGCCATCACGCAGCTCCAGTTTTGGCTTGCACTTTTTGCCGTCCACAACGACAAACTGGTCCACATCGTTCCAGTGCATGTTGGATGGGCTTCCTGTGTCGACGCTGAAGCACTCGGACCCAGCATCGCGCTTCATCAGGTTGTGCACCATCTGGCGGTTCAACGCCGAGTCCTTTGCTTCGGCCACGACCACCGTGCCGTTGGGATCAGTATAGAAATCCTTGCCATTGTGGATCACTGCCCCCAGTGCGCAGCACACCAGACCGGAAAGCCCGACGATGGCGGGAAACTTCATGGTAGAGTTGGACGCTGCGATGTGGAGCCAAAATGCTATTGAGATGAGTCAAGTCAAAGCCACAACGATTGCCAATGTGATGACTCTGCTCGTAAGAACGGTGCAGATAATATGCGTGTTTGTTTTTGTGCTTCTTTGTAATGTTTGGTTTTGTGTTTTTTTGTAACGTTTGCTTTCCGATTTTTTTTTTGCTTTTTTTCTTTCTTTTTTTTGTGTCTTTAAAGGTTTTTTTTGAAAGTTTTGTATCTATTTGCAAGACAATTGAAAGTGTGAGTATAAAGTTGTGAAGAAATTCTGGGAAATAAAAGAGTAACTGATAATACAACAGTTGGGGAGAATTGGGGGAAGCAGAGGATGCAGGAAAATGTAAAAAAAGCTTGTGGGAAGAAGTCGTGGGTGGCTTTATCTAGGCTGGGGATAGTCGTAGACTAGACATGATCCACGAGACCAAAAGATTCTCCCATGGCTCTCTAATTACCCCTGGACAGGGCAAAGGAAAGCAACTCTTTAAAAGGAGAGTTCAAAACTCGACCCTTGATAGATTTAGCGAGAAAGAGGAAGAGTCACCCACCCATTTATCAGACAGAACACTGTCTCTTCTTCCAGAAACAGTTTCTGATTCATTCCATAGATAGATAGGGCGACTAGAGGGGGTGCCTTATGACTCGCAAGGCTGCAGGGCATTCAATCTCTCCCGCAGAACTATCCCTTGGAGTGTTCCTCGTGACAGTACTCGGATAATTCCCTTTGAAAACCATGGACCACATATAGGTAGGGCTTTCGTCCGAATACAATGCCCACGTCTTTTTTTGTGTTTGTAGGGCTTTCGTTCGAATGCAATGCCCACGTCCTTTTTGCAAACCAGCCCTCCCACAAAACAAATACTCACCACCCACCGAATCTATTCGCTTCCCCTTTTTCCCTCTTTCCTCCATTCTGTCATTTACTATCCGTGGCTTTCTTGTCCCGTAACTCATCTGAACAGCTTATTCCCCTTTTACCAATATCACCAACCTTTTTTCACATCCGTTTTCAAAATGCTCTACATTGCATTTCTCCTCGCCCTTCCGGTTGCTGTGGCAGCTACCAGCACCGAGACTTTTCCCACCCCTACTGCATCTGGCATTCCCGATCTCTATGTCATCCCGGACAGCCAGTATGAAATCGAGCAAGGTCTCGTTGAGCAGGCCGCCCCCCCTCCGGCCATTTCTCTGCCGGCCGAGGCGCGGCCCTATGTGGTTCATTTCTTTGATCGTGTCAAGGCGTATGCTAGTGCCTACCTCGAACGTCAAGAGGTGGATGACGAGGTGGCAGAGTTCCTTCTGGGAACTGTCAGCGAATGTGCCGAGCGTGGCATTGAGATTTTTGATACGCAAGAGGCCGAGAACCGAGCGTATGACGAGATGATGGACAGAATCCAGAAGGATGTGCGCGATCACTACGAGGAAGAAGCTTGGGCCAAAAAGGCCAACGATAAAATGGCCCAACGCCGCCGAGAGCAGCGCCGGCACGAAAAGAAAAAGGCAGTCAAATTGCAAACTGCTCAGGCCAATGATGATTCTGACGAGTCCAACACCTGTACCGGTCCGGGAAGCCGAACCTGCGGTGACGGCTCCAGCCAGGTCAGCCGTATTGGACGCCGCTTCTTCCACTCAGGTCTGATTCGCATCTGGACCATGGACGATGAGCGCCGCTACCAACGGCTGCGATCCTCGGGGCTGTCCTCGGTCGGGTGGCTAAAGGGAGCCGACAGCCAGGAGGACGGCAAGAAACATGCCGACGGCGCCAACAGCGATAGTGCCGAGTCCCACGGCAGCACTCCTACGGAACTCCGTACTCTGGCCAAGCGGGAGAAAAACATTACCAAACCCAAGGCGCTGCAGTCGTCCAAGACTACAAAGACACCGACGCAGACGCTCAAGGCGACCAACACAAGGACTGCCATGGCGGCCAAGGTCCATACGCCTCCTCCGGCACCGCAACCCAAGACACAGGCCAAGATTGCACAAAGCAAAACTACTCTGCCCAAGACGACTCAACGCAAGACAACGCAACGCAAAACGACTCAGGCCAAGACTACACTGACTAAGACTACTCCCAAGACCACTCCCAAGACTACTCCCAAGACTTCTCCCAAGACCACTCCCAAGACTACTCCCAAGACGACTTCCAAGACTACCCAGCCCGCCAAGCAGACAGTCAAGACGACAAAGATACAACCGGAACAGGCCAAGCGTACTACTACCACGACACCCACTCCTAGAATCGCCACGACTACAGCGAAGCAGCTTATCAAGGCTGTCATTAAGACTACTTCAACGTCCAAACTCACCAGCAGCAGCCACGATGAGCATCATGACAATGTTCTCCCCAAGGACGGTTACCGCAACAACCGCCGCCACTCTTCTACCACCACATCCTACTCGCCCTCCTCATCTTCCACCCCCATCAACACTGCATCACCATACGAGAACAACGATGGCCGTCTGGATCGCTACACTGGCAGCCACGACTCTGATGAGTACCAGGACGGCAAGCCCAAAAAGTATGCCGGTGCCGGTCTGCCGCGGGTTGGGCACGGCCACCCCAAGTATATCGAGCCGGAGATTGATGACGAGGGCGAGGTGATCAAGGTTCCACCAAAGAAGAAGGAGCGAGCGGGCAGCATTGAGCTGTGGTCGCTGCGCAACTACAAGGGCCACCGAGCTGTGTATGGAGAGGAGATGAACAAGTGCCACACCATTGACACGCTGACGCACCACTACCACGGCTTTGGCAAGTCGGCGCAGCCACTCTGGGACAATATCTGCTGTCTGCTCTACACTGTACGAGGCTGCAACGGCTATTCCATGATGATTGCCGGCCCGGTCTCATCTTTGGAGTCTTACGACATGGACAACAAGGTCCGGAGTGTCAAGTGCATGGACATGGAAGGCTGTACTGCCTACCTGCTGGATGACAAGATTTAGGGGGCAGGCATGCCATTGATTGGTAAAAGACAAGGAAATTTGGCTGAATAAGACTCGGAGTTGGAAGCAGGAAAAGGCCACAATGTACAGAAAAACCGAAAAACACAAAAAAATAGAAAACATGTAAACACCAAAAATATAGGAAAACAGAAAATAGAAAAATACTAAACACCAAATTCACAAAAAGACATAACGTAAGTGATACACAAACACAACTGCACAAAAAAATCAGCACCTTGCATCGCACAAAATGCCAGCCAATTGTCCAGCCTAGCCCTATCGATGGAATATTTTTTGTTGGCAGTCAATATGGTGGCATAGTCCCAAGTAGGGAGTGAAGAGAGGGGGCGCGGCTCTGTTCCGGAGTCTTGGCGAGAAGTCAACATTTGTGGCCCCTGCTCCGAGGGATCCCATACCCCACAGTGGAACACGGAAAGAGCCGAGCCGAAGTTTCGGCAGCCTAGTGTGGGTCCAGTCCGCTTCTTGGGCCATACACAACTCAGACATCTAGCCCAAAGTCCCTCAGGCATCTAGCAAAGTCCCTCCATGCTTAATTTCAACTCCCATAACTGTGCATATTACTGGGCTTAGAAAATCCGCCTCATGACCACAATAACCCCTGCAAAGGTACCGCCCTGGTACTGCTGAGGGATCCCTTGGAGTGGCGACCACACTAGATACAATAGTACGCGGCTACCTATTCCATCCGTAGTAATCCTTCTCTAGGAGAAATATGAATGGTTTCAGTGCTTTGATGACCAAGAACAAGGCATCTGATATGGGAATTGCAAATACCTGTACTCTCAGAAGAGAGGCCAGAGTATAGTCAGTCAAGGCTGCATCCCATAATCCACAAAAGGGAACTTTTCCGTTGAAGCTAAATTAGCCCTGATAAATTGTAGCCGGAGTCATGGTATTTCCGAAAGGGGGATAGAAATACAGCACATGACCCCAACCACAGCCTTGTCGGACTAGACAAGTCTCCTCTTATAAAGCCGACCCCCACAAGGCCCTAATTGTGCCCGCCTTATTGTTAAAACCCTTGGTATTTTTTTCGCTTTTGTGACCTCTCCTTCTGTCTTTAACATATCGCCTCCCCTCTTCCGTCTACTCAGCTTGTCGTCTTCATTGTTTCAACTTTATCTCACATCCAACTCCATCACCATGCGTATCTTGCAAGCCATCGTCACGGCTGCGGCCGTCTGTACTGCGGCCAAGATCAACCCGCACGAGGTGCCACCAAACGAAGGTGATGTTACCCACACGCCGACTGAATACGACCTCTACCTGTACTCTCTGCCCAATTATCGTGGCCACGTCTACCGACTGGCCGCACACGAATGTGGTAAGTGTGATTTTATTTACCGTTCCTTCGTTCCTTTACTAATAAACCGTAGTCCCTCTGGAAGAGTACAACATCGAGGTCGGCTCCATTCGGTATTCCGGTAACAGCTGCTGTTTCTTTTTTGCGTGAGTGCCTCTCTTTTTTCACTCTCGTCCCTCGTATCTAACAGACAGAACCGATAAATGTGACCACCTTCACAAGGCTCAGCGCATCGTTGGAAACGTCCACGACATTAATGTCTGGGGCTTCCCCGATGTTCGCGCTGTTAAGTGCTTGTCGCACAGCGCGTGCCGCGTCATTAGAGCGCAAGCCTGCGATCTGAACCGTAAATGCTATCTCTCCAAGAAGAAGCAGGGCCGCTGCCCCTTTGATAACAGCTGCGTCGAGTACCACCCGGTGCAAATACGTGACTGGCACTTTTATCAGGCGCCAGACGTGCTCACCGAGGACGGCTACTATGTTCCCTTCAACCCCATCAAGGAATACTTTCACGTTGACGAGAACGGCCTGTCGTCCTTCCGGCCGCACATGCCCAAGGATGAGCCCGAATCTGTGGCATCGCATCGTCACGGTGGCAACGACAAGTACCCACCCGACCCCTACGATCGTGACGACTACGGGTCGTACGACGAAGACGACGATCTGGCGCCGCCCCGGGGCCGCAGACAGCGCTTATGGGACAAGCTCAAGAAGTGGAGCCCCAAGAATTGGGGCAAGAAGAAGTCGGACTGAGTCAAAAAAGCTGGGACAAGGTAAGCCGGGAGCAAGAGTATTTCCACTCCAGGTATTAATCCAAAGCAGTCAGTCCCAGCAAGACTCTGCTCCCAAACGTTTGATGAGAGGGTTTCAAGGGGCAAACGTTCTGGTAGATAAAAGTAAGGAGATTAGGATAATAAATCAAGTGTCGACTACGTATAAGAAGCCAATCGACCCATATGACCCAAAAACTTTGATTAACTATCAGTATTATTTTGAGAATCCTTGCAATTAAAATTGGGAAGCTCTACCGTGCCGCTGCAATTTCTATGGGACTTTTGAGTCGAGCAAATGACAACGGTTGCTTTCCATCCATTCCAATTGAGCAGACTTTCACAAGCGGCCCTCAGAGCCGACCTGCGTGCCACCTGGCCAATCAATAGGGAGATGGTACAGCAGTGGTGAAAACAGTGGAGGTTTGAGGGTTGCGAGGCCTACGAAAATCGATGCCCTAATCTGACGATATCGATACACGAGGCTATCAGTCACGTGCCAGTGTCACTGCCCTGAGTCAGGCTACAAGTTGAGCTTTGTCAGTACAAAATGGCAGTTCAATAGCCATAGGATATATGTACTTCTTTTTGTTGGAACTATATGCCTCTGTTTCGTGATTTTTTTCCTGTCAGCCTCTCTCGTCTCAATTGCTAGTAACTTTCATCTCTTCAGATCACGTTTCGTCTCCCTATGCTTTTAGCTGTTATTCCCCCATTTTAATTCTTTTAGGGCTTCTGCTCCGCTTTTTTGCTTTTCGTCACATTTTTTGTCCCCGGAATGGCTTCTCATTCTGTCCCATGCTCCAAGACGTATATTTCGTCCTCCCTTTCTGCCCCTCCATTGTTTCCCTAGTATGCAATGCGAAATTCTCGTAAAAGTAGACTGTGGGTAAACTATTCACCTTTATTGCCCTACACTGTATCCATGGCCTCGTGCAGACAGCCTTGTACCCTATAGCTTCATTTTTGTGAACCTCCAATATTATACTTGGCTTGCCCTCCCTTTGTTAGTCTACACGAATTCCATGTACTTTTTATTCCTATATAATTGTCTTTCTCCATAGCATGCAGTCTAATAATGCAGTCGTCTTCTCAACTCTGTCAGCATTTTTATCCAATCCGTATCTTTGATCTTTTTGTCTCTTTTTTATTTCAAGATTTATCGATTCCACGTCGTCTTTCAACATCCCAATCAATTTGTTTACCCTGAATATATCTCGGCACAATGTCTCCCATTCGTACCTCTGCCGGTGACCCGGTCTACTATCTCGATGCCACCCACTGCTACACCAACTACGGCGGGTACGGCATCTACCATCGTTTGGCCTTGAGGGGCTCCGATGACCAGACGGAACAAGAGTATGACGGGTACGTCGGAGAGGACGACGACGAAAAAGACCTTGATCACAATCACGGCAACTACTCGGACGATTTGGAGGAAAACAATGAATACGACACGGAAATGCAGCAAAATCTGCTTCATATGCACATCCAGGAGCAGGCAGCGCTGTCGGCTCATCCTCATGCCTTTGTTCGCTCCCACCACGAGCATGTTTACCGCCACGGCTACCATGTCCACGAAAATCGTAATGAGACAGAGAGGGTAGTGCGCATGGCCAACCTTGCTGCTGCTTCTGCTTCTGGCCATGTACACGCCCGTAGTGCCGGACTTGTTCGTGCTCAATCTTCTGCTTACGCTCAGGCTCAAAGCGAGGGTTATGATTATTACCATTCTACGGCTCACCCTGCTGCTTGTTCTTCTATGACGTCCCCTTTAGAGACGCGCCCGTTGATTACCCAGCAACTACTTGGCCTAACATGCGCTGATCAGGCCCAGTTTGACGAGGAGATCCGGCCAAGACCGGCACCGACAACAGCATTAGAGCTTCGATCAGACACGGCCATTGATCTAGCCACCCTCGCCAACAACACCAAGACCAGCAGCAACAGCGGCACCAGTTTTTGCACTGACCCTGCTTCCGGCAGTACCGGCACAAGCCCCTCTGTCGGTGTAGACACCACCGCCGCCACCGTTGGCAGCGGCAGCATTAGCAGCCACCACAATGACCAGGTCAGACAATCTGTGGAGGGGGAAACGCTGGTGGAGCAATCAGAGCCGACCTCGGAACAGAACACCGACGAGGATTATTACATGGTGGACCAAGATGACCACCGGAAAGAACAAGCCAGGGCGGTGGCATTTCAGATGCAAACCAGACAGGCAGACTTGGGAGGCGCAAGGGGACATGAGGCGGGAAAGGAAGAGGATGAGCAAGTTGTGACTATCATTGTGGCAGGAGCCAGCAACGCGAATAACGGCAACAACAACAACGGAGGCGACGATGACAGCAGCAATACCACAATGACCATTGATACGAGCAGTGTCTCTGCCAACGCGTCCAACGCCATTGGTACTGACGATACCGTTGACGACGAAGTATGTATCGTCAAGATCTATGACTAATCTGGCACTTGTGAGCAAATGTGCGATTTACAGAAACTGAGAGCCTACGACACGGTGGGAAGACGACATTTTGTAGTGGGATAGGTAACTACAATTTGAAAGGAGACAAGCAGAACTTTTAAAAACAGAAAGGACGAATACACTATAGCCCTCATGGGTGGAAGCAATTGTTGCTTACTTCGGTTTACATCTTATCTATTTTCTCTGAAATAGTTTTTGCATTTTCCTCTATTTTGGGTAGTCAGATACTGAGCTTGAAATGGGTTCGGCTTTGGGTTTTTATTCTGCCTAGTGTTATCTACAATTTCGCAATTATTTTTGAAAATATTTTTGAAAATCTTAAACCAGCGTATTAACTCAATATCATAAGGGTGTCTATGCTACGACGAAGCATGTTACTGCCAGTTCTATATGACAAGAACGGCCCCATCACCTCCTTACCTGCATTCCCTGCCCCTGTACTTCTTGCTATGTTGCCTAGTAGTCCTCTCTCTATCCAAAGCCGGCTTGATTCGCTTTGCTGCCGCTCGCCCATAGCCCTGCCGGTTATTTCCCCTTAGATCTTCCCCTTGAGCGTCCCTGCCAACCGCGATACACACTCAATCACCTCGGCCGGCTCCGGCAAGCAATAGTAAGCCAGCGTCACCTTGGTGCTCGGCCCAATAGTCACAGTGAACAGGTGCTCTTGCTTGACGTCAGCGTTGGTGCCGTCATCGTGCGGCGAAGCCAGGCCGTTGAGAGCGCGGAACATGTCCTCGTCCGTGGCGTCGTCGCCCATGCACAGCACAAACTCGAGCTCGCTGCTGGGCGGAGGAGGGGAGGGCATCGGGTTTGCTGTTTTTGCCTGCTCGTCGGTGGCCGAGAAGTTGGCATTGTCAATGGCCGCCACACTGCGCATGTCCACACTGTACGAGGCTACCAGTCGCTTGACAATTTCGCCCTTGTTGACAAAGGTAGGCCGAACCTCGAGATTGGCCTTGCCGGTCATGACGTCAACGTCCCAGGCCCGGGCTACCCCGCCTTGGAGCTCCTTCTGGCACTCCCGTGCCATGTGCTCTCCCTGCTCAGGATCCGCCAGGCGGTAGTGCCAGGTCAGGGCACAGCGCTTTCGCTCGATGAAGGAGCCTATAGTGTAAGGCCGGTTAGTCAACAGCGCTATGCTTACCAAGTCTTTTGTACCTACCAGGCACGCGGTCCGTGTATTTTTGAAAGACAGCCATCACCTCCGACTGCCAGCCCATGTCCAACTGCTCAGCCAGATTCTCCCACTCAATCTGGCCCGGGTGACGCATAAAACTGCCGTGCTCAGCACTAAAGCCCAATTCGGGGATGTGGCCCAGGTGCTGACTGAGGAAATCCTGGTCGCGACCGCTAATAATCCAGACAGCGTTGCGGTGGTCGGCCGCCAGTGCCTTGAGCGCCGTGATAATGGCCTCGGAGGGCACAGCCGCGCTCGGCTCGCGCACAATGGGCGTCAGCGTGCCGTCGTAGTCAAACAAGAAGAGACGCCGGCGGGCCGCGTGGTAGCAGGACTCCAGGCTGGGCTGGTGCAGTGCAACGGTGCGCGTGGCGCTGCGCATCGAGTGCAGCACCTGGACGTGGCGGCGCAAGAAGCCGCTGATCCAGTGCTGCACGTTGTTCGTGGTGACATGCTCATAGAGCGACGCCTGCATGCGTGCCTGTTCCGGTTCGGCCAGTGTCAATCCCCGGTGAATGGCGTCGGCCACCAGATTAAAGTCCCAAGGATTGATGTGAATGGCCTCGCGCAGGCTGCCGGCGGTTCCGCTAAACTCGGAGATGATCAGCGGCCCATGGTTGTCGCGCTGGCACAAGACGTACTCCAGGCTGGTCGTGTTCATGCCGTCACGCACCGACGTGATAAGGCCAATGTCGCCGGCACGCAACAGGGCATAGTACTCGTCCTGGCTCAAGTACTGAGGGTAGTGCTGAACGGGTGAGAATCCGAGCGAGCCGTAGGTGCCGTTGATGCTCATGACGAGCTCGTTGACACGGCTGGCCGTCTTGGCCTCCTCGCTATCGCGGTCTTCCTCAAAGGAAGTCGGGCTGGTAACCTGGATCAGCACCACGCGCTCGCGCCACTCGGGGTATTTCCCGAGAAAGGTCTCAAACGCCAGCAGCTTTTTGTCAACGCCACGGATGCTATCCAAGCGGTCGCGGCCGACAATGATCTTCTTGCCGTTGTACAGGCTGCGAAGCGCCTCGTACTTCTTTGTCACCTCGGCACTCCAAGCCAGGCGCTCGACCTTGGCCACATCAATGCCGATAGGAAACACGCCAGTCTCCGTGGTGCGCTCGTCGTCCTGGGCCTTGCGTGACGAGAGGCCGCGGTGGCGGCAGCTGTCGAAATGGCGGGCGAAGCCGTAGCTCTGGAAGCCGATGAGGTTGGCGCCCAGTACGCCGTCCAGGATCTCGCGCCGGTGCGGCAGACAGCGGAAGAACTCGCTGCTGGGAAAGGGCGAGTGCAAGAAAAAGGAAATGTACATGCCAGGCATGCGCTGGCGCAGCATACTCGGTAGCAGCATCAAATAATAGTCGTGCACCACCACAATGTCTCCGGGCTTGTAGATCTCGGCAATCTTATTGGCAAACTTTTGGTTCATGCGCACGTAGTCATCCCACTGACGCCGATCGCCACGGCAATAGTCGGTCGGGCCATGCTGCTTGTAGTGAAAGAGGCTGTAGAGCTCGTGCTCGGCGTAGCGACGCCAGCGGCCCTGGTCCTTTAGCCGGATGCCGTCCTCGGCGCTACTGGCGTCGGCGGGCGGGTCATCGGCCAGCCACACCGGCACCGTCTTGATGCGCGTGTCATGGAAGAGCTGCTGCTCAAGACGCGTCATGTCGTCGCGCGAAATGAAGAGACCATCGGCAGTCGTGGTCTGCGGCAGCATCGGAGTGTAGGCGTCGATAGAAAGCGGTGCCGAGAGACGGCTTACCGAACTGGCAGTCGAGACAGACGTGGACATGGCAGGGGCAGATGTGGAGGTCGAGGCAGACGTAGATGATGCCGCCGGTAATTTAGCGGCCGGGGATATTGCTGCTGCCTCCGTAGGCGGAGTATCCGGCGGAGACGGCACGTCAACGGCATGCTCGATTTCGCCGGTCCAGGCCACGACCGTGTGGCTCCAGGGAGACGGCTCGGACGAGAGGAATGAGAAAGAGTCAAAAAGAGCCGACTGGCCACGGCGTGACCGGAGAACCTGATATTCCTTGGTCAGTGAATACAACACAAAAAGACGTGGCGTCATTGTCCTACCCAATCCTGCCCCTTGCGGTAGCCCAGCGAATGCGGAATGTTAAACGTCACTGAGATAACGTTTCCCGTTAGCGCCAGGTCGGGAAATTCCTGCCGCAGGTCATCCAGCAAGTTTTCTGGAACCGGAGCCGGCGCGGGGCCGGATGTGCTCGCCGTGTCCGCCATTTCCTTCAGAGTCTCCGGACGGCCTTTGTACTGCGTTGACGATCGTGCCACAAAAGGTTGGAGCTGATTGCAAATGTCGACTGCCCGGCCAATTACCAAGTCGAATTGGATAGTAATCGAAGATGACGAAGAGTCGTCGAACAGAACAGAATATGTTCAGGTGCTGATTGTTATGCGGTGTGTACTCGCGACTGTCAAGAAATGCCGCAATGCGCCAGGCGGCGATGCTGTCAATGCCGCCAAAGATCCAATGCTTCAATGTTATCAGTGCAATGTCGTCGACTGTATTGCTCTACTGCAATGTGACAAAAAGACGGTCAGCAAGTGTTTCAACAGGACGGTCAAGGTGCAAGAGTCGGTGAATGTATAACGGGCACGAAAGAAATAATCAGCAAACAAATCGAAACCAAGTTTGAAGCAAAAAAACGAAAATATAGCTGAGAAAAGAAAAAAAAGAAGACAAGGGAGAGAAAAGCGTAGTTGATGATAAGAGAAAAGACACCGCTCGAAGCGGGAATGTGTTGCCTGGGATAAGAAGAGGTATGCGGGGTATTACAGAGGTTAGAAAGAAGCCCAAAAGAACAGGCCCTGAAGGAAATCCGAGGTGATGCAGTAGATACAAAAGTTGAATGGTGATCTTTCTTTCAAGATAAAATGGCAGATTTGTCAGATCCACGTCACTGACGGCTGACGGCAAGAAGATGAAAATTGTCAGTGGCGTTACTGGTCTTGTTCGCTGTATCCGTCGCTCTTTCCACCAAAGAACAAGCAATGATGCTTGTAATGCTGGGGTGCCGTGCCGTGATTGGTCAGTGCCCTCTCCAAGTCGGCAAGGCAGGGCGGGGCAGGGATGCATGCGATTGGCGGAAGGGCCGGCAAGGAGGGGAGCTGGGGATGAAGTGGGGAGGGCCAGGCCAAGCCGACCGCCAGGAGAGAGCCAGAGAAGAGCCCCAAGGCAAAAACAGCGCACAGCACTTATTCGGTACAGACATGGAGGGGTAGTTTTCGACCAAGCCTTGCGGGCCACAGGCGGGGTAGCAAAGCCAGGAAGGTGCAACCAAAAAGAGTAGCCAGAGCAGGCGCAAGCAGGAGACAAAGTGATACAAGATAATAGGAAATAGGAAGAAAAAACAAATAGAGGAAAGAGCAAATCAGATTATGTAGAACAAGAAGAACACAACTGTACCTAGATGTAGCTTTCGAGCCTTAATGGTAAGAATCGAGGCGTTGATGCTTTTCGACTTGTGTGGTTCTGAATGGTGAAATTTGAGGCAAAATTGAGTCTCTTTTCTGTCCTTTTCGTATGTGCCTTGCTTACGCTCGAAAATGGCTTCAAAACTGTTCTGAAAGGATGCGACTGACAGGAAACAGCGCTCTGGATAGAATCCAAGAAGGGCAAGTCCTGTCGGTTTTTGAGGCAGGAAGCAATGAGGGAGGATGGCAGGAATGAAAGTGATACAATGGAAAAAAGGGAAGAAGAAAGAAAAAAACACAAGAACTTTGAAGGGGGGCAATGACTGATTACAATCTGGATGCCACAGCGGGACTCGTTTAATCTTTTCTAATTAAAAATATCCAGCACTAAATGAGATGCCAAATTGCTAACGATCAGGTCGCCAATATTTTATCAAATGATTTCAACCCCCTGGAAACCTCACAACGGGCACGCAGTGCCGAGGTGGCCTTTTGAGGCAATGTCAGTGGCATTCTGCCGACCATATCTGGTAGTTACATCGGGCGTCTGGTGTGGCACTTTTTGGGCATCTTTTGCCGCTTTCTTCGGCATCTTTTATTTTTGATCCTTCTTTTTTTTACTTATTCCTTATATTCTCTCACGGCTCTGTCAGATTGCCTTACCGAGTCGCTTATCTTATGCAAGAGCGGGAACCGGGACCGGGTCGGCCTGTTTCGTTTTCTTCCTTCTGGTGGTGGTCTGTCAGACACTTGATTGCAGAATCGGAGGATATCGGGGACTGTTGCCGTCTTCTCCTGCCTATCGCTGGGCCGTCTGCGCAAATCGGACAGGCTGCTGTCAAGTTGGGCTACTGCTGCAAGCCGAAGGGGGGTGAGGGGAAAGGGAAAAAAGAAAATTGAAAACGAAAGGATCAAAATTGATCAAAGGAGGTATGTGATGAGAAAAATAAACCGTGAGGAGAAATGAATAACAAAAGGTCAGAAAGGAGCAGAATCAAAGGCTACCAAAAGAAGCGCAAGTTCTGTCGATGAAACGGGCATGCTGCAATTCGGATCTCGGAGGTACGATTTACCGGTCATCTGCATTCTGATTGCAACTGGCGCAACCAAGTCGACGGGCAACTGTCTCAGTATCCACACGTCCACCCGCAGCTGTTCATTTCAAGCGGCCGCTCCAGCAGCGCATCCGTTGTTATTGGCGGCCGTGGCAGAGAAACATGTCAGACCCAGAGCCTCGATTGCAACTGCAAATTGATACAAATATATTGCACAACACGTTGCCAACAAGAGCTCGCTTTTTTAAAACGACGACTATTGGCCCGGTCGGGTGCAGGCGATCAGGGAATGGAAGAAAGGAGAGCTCCTTCGAGCGTTAATTCACGTGAAAAAACGTTTTAAGCCTTGTGTCCACGACGCACATTTTCGCCATGTTGCAATCTAGTGTACCATGGCCTGGAGAGCCACAGGCGATGCTACAGTGTCTGAGCGCCGCTTCTCGCTTCGAAAAAAGGTCTGTTGCACACCCCAAAGCGAAAGAGCTGACGACACAGTCTAATCAGAAAACGTTTGGAAGACTGTCAAAGGCGGCTCCTTTTTAACTTTGAAAAAAAGAAACAAAAGAAAAGAAACAACAGAAGAGAAAATTTGAAATTAAAATTAGAAGCACACACGCCTTGCCGCGCCCGGTTCCCCAAAGAAGGACTGTGCGTTATGACGATAGCTGCGCCACACTCTATTACAGCTTGAAACCATGAAACAATCGCAATGGTGCAGTATTTCGGACGATTCCATCTCAACGTGGCCCAGGAAAAAGGGGCACTAGCAGAACAGTGGAGAGGGTGGGACAGGCACAAGCCAGTGGCAAGACAGGCGATGCGAAGCTGGCCCACAGACGTCAACGGGACAGAGATGACGCTAGGAGAGCATCATCGAGCAGTCGCTTGGCCGAGATGAAGTCAAGCAACGGCCTCGAAAAGACGTGAGAAGAACGCTCGCCAATGTCCTTGTTGAAGCCAACAGGAAAGAAATGTGAGCTATTCTGCCGATTTATTGTCAATGGGCGCTGCTGGAGCAATGGGCCCAAATTGAAAAAAGGGGAATATTGCTATTCCAACATTACTTGTTCAGGCGGCTGCACATCCGGACGCGCTTGTTGGGGGCCAGTGCCCATCTACAGCATCTTTTCTGGCTAGTGCCGGTCTTGTGGTCGTTTAAATGGCACACTACTTCGTATTGTATCCGGATGTCGAGGACGGGTACTAATACATAACATGCGGCTTCCTCCTCTTGGCAGCTGTCTTTTCTGATGCTCCGAGGTGTGCATCTCTTTCCGGTTTGCTGCCATACACTCGTTTTACGGACCTCTGGCCGTAGTCACTCGCTATTTTTTTTATCTTGATTTTCTTGTCTGCTTTTCTTGTCTTCTTGGTTTTTCTCCGACTTGGTCACTTCGACCATGCAGATCTCTCTTTTTCTGGCGGCGCTCATGGCTGCCGGCCCGGCTGCTGCCTGGCCTGGCATGAAGCCTGGAGGAGGTCACGGTCATGGCCATTTGCATGCGCGCGGCGGTGGCCATCACAATCACGAGGACATTCTCCGCGATATCAAGCGACATGCTGCTGCCGAGGCGACGGTGCAAAGCCCCAGCCTGCCGCAGGTCAAGACAAAGGCGCGCCAACCGGTGCTTCTCGGCGATCTGGCTTACCTGCGCGACGAGGAACTGACAGAGGCCGGCCGTGTGGCCAAGCGGATTCTTCTGGGTGAAATGTCGGGTGTTTACCGGCGGGAGGAGGGCAGCGTTCAGAAGAGGCACCTGAACAAGGCCTGCAAGGCCAAATCGGCGAGCCACAATCACACGGCCGTGGCGAGCTCGACGTCAGGGCTGTACAGAAATTCAAGTCTGTCTACATCAGGTGTTTCCGTGTCTTCGACTGGCGTTTCTGTCGGTGTTTCCGCGAGCGAGTCGACCATAATTTCTGCCAGTGTTTCCGTCTCTGGAAGCTCTCCGGGGTCTTCCGTGACTGTATCCGCCAGTGCGTCTTTGTCTGCTACCACTTCTACGTCGGCCTCGTCTATCCTTACCTCTTCTGTCTCGGCTTCCGTCTCGTTGACTTATTCCGCCTCATCCTCCGTCTCGACTTCTTCCACCTCATCTTCTGCCTCGACTTCTTCCACCTCATCCTCCGCCTCGTCGACTTCTTCCACCTCATCCTCTGCTTCTGCATCTGCTACCGTTGCCAGCTGCTCCGTCTGGGCCCAGGTTGCCGATGATATCTCCCCCACATTCAGCAACGGCAGCTTCGGCTGTTCGTCCCTGGCACGCGCGGCCATCCGACTCGGCTTCCACGACGCCGGAGCTTGGAACACGAGCGTGGCATGGGGCGGCGCAGACGGATCGATTGCGCTGTCAGAGAGCGAGCTGGCGCGGTCGGACAACGACGGCCTCGGCCCGATAGTGGCACAGATGAGAGCGTGGTACGCAAAGTGGCACAAGGTGAATGCAGGCGTGGGCATGGCCGATCTGATCCAGCTGTCGGCGATCCTGGCGACGGTAGCGTGTCCTCTGGGTCCGCCGGTGCGATTCTACGTGGGGCGCGAAGACGATAGCCGCGCGGCGCCCCCAGGGCTGCTGCCGTCGGCTTTTGACGATGCGGCGAGCCTGGTGGCGCTGTTTGAGGCCAAGACGCTGTCGGCGGACGACCTGGTGGCGCTGGTGGGTGCACACTCGACGAGCCAGCAGCTATTCACGGACGCGGCTACGGCCGGGGAATACCAGGATTCGACACCGGGGGTGTGGGACGTGGCGTTTTACACGGAGACCAAGTCGGCGCCCCGTGGTATTTACCGCTTCCCCAGCGACATTGCGCTGTCGCAGTACAGCGAGACGGCGACGACATGGTCGAGCTTTGAAGGGCAGTCGGCCCAGGGCCACTGGAATGCGGCGTATGCGGACGCGTACTTCCGGATGAGCCTGTTTGGAGTCAAGAACGTGAATAACATGGTGGACTGCTCGGAGGAGGTCGGATTGGGGAACGCCAGGGGAGGCAGTGGCGGCAGCAACCGCAGCGGCCGCTTCGGCCGGTCTTAATTGAAGGAGATAAAGAGGAGGCATTCTTACAGACGGAGATATTGACGCTGGACTTGTTGTCCAGCAGCTTTGTATGCAATCCTAATCCAACTAATGGTAATACCACAAAACACGCTTTATGATGGGCACCATTGCTGCTGTGCGCCCCTGTTCTGCATTTTGGGCGGCGTCCCTTAGTTGGGCCTTACTGGCTGACAATCGACATATTAGCTGAAGATGTACACTCTACACTACTTTGTACATGCTTTTATTCAATCAGACTTTTAGCTCTAGCCCTTTCCATATGTTTAATTTCGACCTCTCCTTTCTCAACAATTTTGGCTGTCTTCTCTCTTTGCATTCTTTGTCTGTCTCTCCCTCCCCCTCTCCTCTTTTGACCTTTTCTTTTTCTCCTTCTCTCTCCTCCTTCACCGCCCCCAAGCTCAGCTCTTTCATTCACAATCTAATATTAGTTAGCGCACGCTCCAAAAATGTGATCTGGTGAAATAGGGGGCTTCCGGCCTTGCAGGGGGTGCCCCTGGTAAAAAGTCATGGCCTCGAGTCGGCCATGCCCTATCTGTCGCATTCGCGCAGGAAAACCCGTCACAGTCTGCGTCTTTGGTCAGGTTGTATTTTGGTGCCTTTTCTCGTCACTTTCAATAATCTGACCCAATTTCCTCGCAGCTATATCGTTCGTCCATTATTCCCCGCCGTGCTTTTTCTCGCAAGGCTCTAGCTCAATCTAGAAGGACCACACGAGAAACGAGCGTGCCCCCGCCGTTTTTAAAAGTGATCTCTCCTTTTGTCTGTTGCTGCTGCCTCGGGCACGCCGTCTTTGCTCTGGCGCTTTCCAACGCCTCCTATCCCTTCTTTCCTGATCTTGGACTTTTTTCATCTGTTGGCTTTCTTTGCGGATCTTTCCTTCCGAGGCTGTTGGCGCGTTTTCCAAATTTATGTCCCCCCTTTTTTTCTGCCGCGCTAGGCCCCTCTGCAACACGCAACGTCTTCCAACAGCCATTTCGCTTGTCCCAGACTTGCTCGAGCGTCCTTTCTTTTGCTTTCTTCTTTGCACTTCAAAATCGATTTCACCTTGATACGACGGCGTGGCGACACAATAGAACAAGGACACAAGTACAGGCTTCCGATTGTAGTGCTCGAGAAATCGGTAGCATTTACGACGACGCATCTGTGGCGATTTCGCGTCGTAAATTGATCAATTGCTTCTCAAGAGAGCCAGAAATCAACGGGCACTCGTCTACTTTTTACGGCCCAATATGCTTGACCGCGAGGGCACACGCGACATGCCACCTGTGCCTATTTCCATCACCATCTGCGGCGACGGTGGCTGTGGAAAATCGTCCATCACATTACGGCTAGTTCGCTCGCAATGGACTTCAGACTACGACCCCACGATCGAGGACAGCTACAGTGTGACGCGCCGTATCGACGGCGTTACCTATCACCTGGCTCTGACCGACACAGCCGGCCAAGAAGAGTACCGCGGCATGTGGGCATCGTCCAATCTGGGTGCCGACGCGTTCCTTCTCGTCTACGACATTACGTCAAACGACTCGCTTGACCAGCTACAGTATTTCAACGACTTGATCGACATGGAAGCCGAAACGCGTCTCGATAATGCGGCGCGGGCCCAGCTGGCGGGCATTGGCGGCGGCAGCGGCGACGAATCAAGGCGAAAAAAGCGAGATAGTATCAGTGCTCTCAGTGGCAGCCGCATCGTGCCGCCCGTCAAGATTGTGGCGGGCAACAAGTGCGATCTGCAAGAGAGCCGGCAGGTTCCAGCAGCGCGCGGTCTAGACTGGGCTCGGCGCCGCGGCTGTGGCTTCATGGAGACCAGCGCGCGCCTCGAGGTCAACATTGAAGAGACGTTTGCGCTGATTGTGCGGCGCGTCGTCGAGGCTCGGCAGCTGGCAGAGCAGGACATGCTGGGGCCACAAGGTCGGAGCGCGGCCGCCGCTGCTGCCGCTGCTACTGGCGGAATGCCCATGGACCGACGCGGCATGACCAAGCCGTTGAGTCCACTTCCGGGAGACAGCGGGGCATTTAGCGGCAGCAATGGCCTGGCGGCAGTCTCTACACCGGGCGGACCAGCGGCTGGTGGCGGCAGCTTTGAAGACGAGAAGCACGCAAGGCAAGCTGGCATGATGCGAGGGCCTCGCATCGATGGCGACCGAGTGGGACGTGGTGGCTTCTGGAAGACGCTGCGATGTTGGTAGAAGGAGAGGAGACGGAGGCCGCGGAGCACAGAGTTTTGATGTCGGTTCTTTCTATTGCAGCATTTTGGGGCAAGGACGATGATTTTTTCCGGCTTTTATTATATGGATTCCCATTAGCGAGCGGACGAAACGGACGAAACGGAAGGACGGGCGTTTTTGGGTTATGGGATTGTATTGGGGGCAGGTTAGTGTGTCGATATGTTTTGATAGATGTATTTATTCGTTGCTCATGTTAGGACTGGCGACACCATTACTTGATCTAGTCGTTTGGGCATTCTCAGCTTCTCCGCGTTCTTGACGCCGTCTAGGTCCTCCCTTGTACTCTCATCTTTCATCACTTTGCTCGCTTCTCCTCCCACTCCCGCCACCGGGCAAAGTCTGCATACTCGAGCGTGTGCTTCTTCCCCTGGTATCGCACGACACGCAGATCACCGACTTGGCGCCATTGCTCAGGCCGTCCGGTCCAGCCGGCCTTGCGCATCAGGCTGGTAATGGTCTGTTCCTTGGTCCAGCCCTGCTCGGGAGCAACGTCGGGTAGATAGGTTGCACTGTAGCGACGGCCTCCGCTGCTGCTGCCCGAAAAGGACAACCGTATGCCGTGCTTGCCCAGTTCCCAATCCAGCGGCCCCGTGGCCGGCTCAAAGTCGGTCAAGAGCGTTACGCCCACCTGCAGCTGTGGCAACTCTCGTCGGGCAATGGGCCGGAAGCGCGAGTCGTTGAGCGCCGCCGTCAGCGCATACGTGGCCAGGCCGTCCTCCAACGGATCCTGAGTCTCAAACGTGCCGATGCAGCCGCGCAGGACGTGTCCATGTTCCTCTTCCTCTTCCTCCGTATCAACTCCATCGCTCATGTTCCACGTGACGAAAAGCGGCGATGGCGGTGCCGCATCCGACGGAGGCTCCATACTGGCTTCCTCTGCTGCCATGGCCCCGACATACGCCGCGTAAGACTGCTGTACCTGGGCCAAGGTCATGGCCGGGCGCTTTTGGAGATGCGCCGTCAGCGTCTCGAAGCAAAAGAGACAGTGCTCGATTGTTGCCATGGTTATCGTTGTCCTAGAATGGAGGTGGGCTGTAAGGGAACAGGAAGGATAGAAGAAGATAAAGGGAAAAGGACTGGGGTGATAAACAACCGGTGACGTCGGGTGGTGCAACGGTCTTGTACGATAAAAGCAGCTTTATGATGACGCTCATGTCTTATCGCAGTGGGGTCCTTTAACTGTATCACTTGCACGTGATGTTAATACAGTGTCTATGTGATTCCCGCACGGTGGTAAGACACTGCGGTAAAGCCGCGGCGGTAAAACTACGGTTTCATCTTTTGTCGCAAGAAAGCCGCCGGATAGAACAAAAAACAGCAAAGGGCTGGCTGAAAGCCCCTGAGGTTGCGATGGTGTCCATGTGGCCCGGAACACGGAACCTCTGGCCATTTTCAAGGGAATTAGTACTGCTCTTCTCAGTGAGCAATGGTTGATTTGATTCTCAGTTGATTTCTTTTCTTTGGGTATTTATTTATAACTTGGCCTACAGATGCTATTTTGGGAATAAATACCAATTCTCCACCGACAAGTTGGGCCCCTTTTTCCCTGAAAAAACTGAGGCTCAGCAACCTTTTTAGCCGACGATCCCTCCATCTCGCATAAAATTAACACTACCGCTGCCGAAAGAATCTCAAAGTGTTGCTTGCTACTTTTTTAGTCGTCCCGTCTCAAACGCGTGTTTCATCTCATCAAGCTCATTCCAATTCTGGACCAAGAGATTCCCTTGCAGGATAAGAATACCACTTCTAATGTGACACTACCTACAGCGGTTGGCTTCAAGTGTATGCTCTTTCAGCACTTCTGTTGATTATGGGATGAACGCCGGGGTGCTCAACTGGCTCGAAGCTTGCCAAAGCATGACTGAGAAATAACATTTCAAAAGGTGGTTTTTCCTTCCATCTACCGATTGCTTCAGCTTTTTCTGGTAACTTGTGGCCCTCCTTGAAACGGTGGCCTAGCTCGTATTTCCAAAATATTGTACAAGAGACGAAACGGGCTGTGGACTGTGGCCTAGAACGGGGGGTGAGTTTGATAGATGGATCCTCATTTTGCTCATAGCTATCCCCTTTCGGATTGGGGGTTATGATGACTTGCTCTCTCCGCCAGTACAAATACCTTTGCGATCTCTCTCTCTCATGGCTGTGACCGTTTCTTCATTCCTCAGTCTTTTTCTCAAGCTTTTTTTGTCAACTTCTTCTTTCGCCTTCTTGTCGCCGGTCGACTCCTTTTCTGTGGTTTCATCTTTTTTCTAATTTCTCTCGGCCAAGCTTAAGCAACCAAATCTTTAAAACCCAACTTTCAACTTTTATCCTACAAAATGAAGTTCTTTTACCTTGCCGCCCTCATTTCCGTCGCCATGGCCGCTGCCATCCCACGCGATGTCGCCGACAACGTGGCCGTCACGACCGACAAGGACGGCAACATTGTCGAGTTTGATCCTGCAAAGGTGGTGGTGCGGCATTAATGGGCCGAAGAGGAAGAAAACGGCATCTTGCTATCGACCATGGACACTCGGGACCACAACGAGTCCGCAGGGAGCGAACGGGATAGGAAGCGAACATCATTTTCATGGAGCGAGGGTTTTCTAGATGACTGCATATCTTTACATTCGAACAAGATAGAAATAGAGAGTTTTGAGCAGGATGCCCGTACATGGCAGTAATGGTTGATGTGGGTCTAGCCTGACTTGCTGTGCACATTTTACGTGGCATTAAATTATTTTCACGTCTGCAGTGGAGGTTTTCAACAAGAAATTGGGTGACATTGGTAACAACCGTTGTCATCACAGTGAAGAGTGGCCATGGTAAAGTATGGCGATGGATCTGTGGGGAGATCTAGCTACTTGGGGCTAACGTAAGCTGGATTTTGTGGGTGGTACAAAAGAGAAAAAGGCAAAGGGAAAAAGAGCAGAAAATAGAGATAAAACGTGCAGCGAATAGAAACCCGACATTGGTTTGAATAAGTCAGGACAGACATGTAACAAGATGAAAATAAAACAAAAAAGATGCGCGAATCGGATTCAGAAGCAGCCTGACTCGTCAAATCGAAATAGAGCTGAGCCTGTTTTATTTTCTCAACTTTAACCAACGACTACACAACTGCCAGCACGTTTCTGCTCAAACTGGCCTATACAAACCATCAAAATCGCACGTCAGATGCGGCAACAATTTGCACATCCGTTGAGAATGCCCGGATTCTTCAGCAACCGCTTCTATAGCGGTTATTGGTCGATATTGGCGCGGCCCAGGGACGGGACTAAAGCGGCTTAAACGGGGAAATTTTTGCTTAGCTTTGCTTCTGCCCAGACAGTTTTCATTGATGACAAGCTCTCTCCATCAATTTGATATCCCCGTCGACAGGTTATATCCAAGGTCTCTCTGTCATGGAGGACGCTACCGGACAGGACACGTCGGCACCGGTTCCGGCTCCGGACTCAGCTCCGGTTCCGGACCGGGCCTCGGATGTTTCCGAAGTGAGTTTCTCCTCTCTCTTCCGCCGTCTCCTCGCTAACACAACTTTAGCTCATCGACGCTGTCAAGGCCCTGATCGTGCCGTTCATCGCCGACGCAGACCAGGCCTTTTTCGAGCGCGCCCAGGGCGGTCCATCCACCGCCTCTGGCCAGCTGCCCATCCGCACAGCATTGGTAGAGCCTCTGGCACCGGCCCAAGTGGTCGATCGGCTCCAGCTGACGCTGCCCAAAGGCGAGGGCGGCGGGCGGGCGGCGCTGCTCGACTGCATGCGGCGCGTGCTAGCCCTCAGCGTCAACACCTGGGACCAGGGTTTCCTGGACAAGCTGTATGCCGCCACTACGCCCGTGGGCGTCGTTTCTGACCTGCTGCTGTCCGTGCTCAACACCAACGTGCACGTCTTCCAGGTGTCGCCGGCGCTGACAGTCGTCGAAAAGACAACGGCCCGGACGCTGGCCGGCCTCTTTGGCTTTTCTGGCCCGCATGCCGGCGGCATCACCACCTCGGGCGGAAGCACCTCCAACTTTACGTCGCTCATCATCGCCCGCAACACCTTGTTTCCCGACACAAAGATACACGGCAACGGCGCCGGCCGCCGCTTTGCCGTCTTCACCAGCGCCCACGGCCACTATTCCGTCGAAAAGGCCGCCCAGGCCGCCGGTCTCGGCTCGGGCGCCGTCTGGCCCGTCGCTGTCGACTCTTTCGGGGCCATGGTGCCAGAGGATCTAAAGGTGCAGATTGCAGCAGCCGAGGCGGCCGGCATGACGCCGCTCTATGTCAATGCGACGGCTGGCACCACCGTCATGGGCTCGTACGACCCGTTTGAGGCGATTGCGCACATATGCCGGCCCGGCGCCAACGGCGACAGCAGCCCTTCCTCCCCTCGACGCCTGTGGCTGCACATTGACGGCAGTTGGGGCGGCGCAGCCATCTTCTCGGCGCGTCACCGTCACAAGCTCCGCGGCTCGCACCTGGCCGACTCGCTGACGGTGAATCCCCACAAGATGCTGAATGTGCCGGTGTCGTGCTCCTACCTGCTGGGACCCGACATGCGCGTCTTTCACCGGGCCAACACCCTTCCAGCCAGCTATCTCTTCCATGGGGGGGGAGGGGACGAGAAAGCTGCCGACGCCGATGCCGCTGCCGCCTCCGGTTCGCCCGACGAGCTCGAAGTCTGGGATCTGGCTGACCTCACCCTGCAGTGCGGCCGCCGCGCCGACAGCCTCAAGCTGGCGCTCGCCTGGGTCTACGAAGGCGCTGCCGGCTTCGAGCGTCTCATCGACCACGCCTTTGACATGGCCGCTCTCTTGGCCCGCCTCCTGAGCGAGCGACCCGGAGCGTTTTCCCTGGTCTCGACCAACCCACCGCCCTGTCTGCAGGTGTGCTTCTACTTTGCCGCCGTCGACACTGACCCGGCCGTCAACACTGCTCGAACTCGCGCCGCTGTTAAACTGCTTGTCCGTCGGGGCTTTATGATTGATTTTGCCCCTGGCGCCCACGGCAGCTTCTTCCGCGTCGTCATCAACTGCCAGACTCGCCCGGGCACTGTTGAGGGAATTGTGCGCGCGCTGGAGGCCGTGCGCTCCGAAGTAGTATAGCTAAGTTTTTTCCGGTACATCAAAAGAGCGGAACGATTAGAGATATGAGGCCAACTTTCAGCATGCTTATGTAATGAATCTCACTACTATCAAAACGAATTATGTCACTGTAAACACAGAGATACAGGCTAAGAACCTGATGGCCGCAAAGACTAACACGACAAGCAGCCTCGAGAGAAGTCCAGCTCGTCCGATTGTCCGATTCCAATCTGGCGAATGATGAGGATGCAGAAAATGCGGAAACACAAGAGAAGGGTGGACAAAAAGAAAGAAAATAAGCCTGATGGTGTGCCAGCGCCCAATTTTCTCACCTCTATCTTGCTGCAAAGCTTGTGCACAGCTCTGTGCCGGCCGTTACACTGCTATAGACGGCCAGTGACGCAGTCGAGATCAGCAGGAGAGCTTGATTGAGATCCTGGGTGTCTGGCGCCAATATGCCGCTGGTACGCGATTGTGGCCTCATTGGGCGCGTTTTCGACATCATCAAAATTCATTTCGGATTGTAGTGGCTACTGCCAACTTGCTGTCTGCTCCTGCCGACACATCTCCCGCGTCCAATGCCAAAATGGCCAGAGGAGCACTGCCCCGGACCCTTAGCCGGGGTCCAGCCACGCTGCCAAGGCCTATCCTGCGAGACCCTTGACAGTGGCTGTATTACTACATTTTTACTCCACTCCATAATCAAGAATCAAAAATTGAAGATATACAAACAGCCCTTTTGAATCATAGACACTAGGCTAACCTTAAGTCTTCTTCTGGCCGACCGAGAAAGCATGCTGTCCGTCCCATTATAGGCATAATATGTAATCATATCTCAGCATAGCATAACCAAAAAAACAAACAAGAAATATAAATAAATGACAATAAATCATCGTCCGTCTTGATCCTATTGGTATTGGCTGTCACAAAAGATTTAATCACAACATAGCACTAAAAAAAAAGACGAAGCTCATATGCGGCAGGCGTGTCGCCGGTGTCGTCGCCACCATCATCACTGTCGCTTTCATCGTCATCTCCATCCACGGCCATGTCCCATTCATGCTTTATAACTGGTGGTGTTTTCGGTTTCATTGGCTGATGTGCCTTTGTCGAAGACGCTGCCGGAGCCGTGACGACATTCACTTCCACCACCATATCCTGGCCCTCTGGCATTTCGGCCACGACTTCATCATCCAGCTCAACCTCGAGCCCTTGTGGAAGTACACGCACAGCGCGAGTCAGCTTGCTGGAGTCCAAGTTCCACTTGGAGGCAATTCGAGTGACTAGCTCGCGCACAGTCCGCTGGAAGAGATATATGGCGCGGTAGAGCTCGTTCCTACTGACATTTCCGTCTTTGTTGTTTCTGCCATTGATAGGTGCATGACGGCAAATGGTATAAATACAGGCCACAGGTTTGGGCCGGTCCGAAACGGGCGGTCGGTAATTTGAGTCCACGCCTAAGGCTTCGATCCAACCTATAAGATTGCCGGCTTCGTCATATCTCTCCTTCACTCGAATAGGCTGGTCGGATCCCTGACGTGACAGCGAAATAGGGTGAGGACTGAGGTGATCATCAAACTCTGCCCAATGGCCCTTGGCAGTTGAAATAACTCCGTTGGCAGAAGCAACGGAAGCAACGGCAGCAGCGGGAGCAGTGCCAACAAGGGCGCCGCTGATCGACAACTGAGAGTGCAAGGACAGTGAGCTGGGCGAAGGGGAAACAATAGACGAGCCGGTGACGGAGCTGCGTCCGCTCTGGTCGCGCCAGGCCAACAAATTATCGCGAGACTCAACCTTTTTCAGATCGGCCGGCTCGCCAGGCAGCGAGACAGGGTGTAAGTCTGGGTCGTCCAGCTCGTCGCCGCGCAGATATAGGATACTGACGGGTCGTGTGCTAGTAAACATGTCCTGGAGAGCGCGCAGTTTAAAGTGCAAATCTTCTTCCACGGCCAGACGCAGTCCATTGGAAGAGCCACCACCACCTGCAGTGCTTCCGTCAGTGCTTCCGCCGCCGTTGATATTGTTGTTGTTGACGGCTGAATTGCCTCCCCCCGCTCCTCCACCTGAGCTTGTGGATGACATGGACCATGTTCTCTTGTGCTTGGGGGCCTTGCCTGCTCGCTGGAGCTCGGGAGCAGACAGCTTTGAAGACATGGCAGTGGTGATGGCGGCGCCGCCAGAGCGCTTGCGCTTGTTGGAGTCTTTCATGCCACTCTCGGCCTGGGCAATTTGCTGCTTTAGTTTGTCAATCGTCTTTTTGATGTGGGCCACATCATTTGACAGCTTGCGCTCAGCGCCGTGATCGCGGAACAGTTTTACTTTGCAAAAACAGATTTCCGGGCCGCCAGGAGCAGATGACGAAGACGCGTTCTTGGGACTAGGAGGCAGTGGCTCAGGTCCTGACTCGGACAATGTCGGTAAAGGATAGGGCGTAGTCTTGGCGCATAGCCGCACGGGGATGCCCTTGACACCTTTGGAATGACTAAAGTCTGTCGAGAGAAAATTGAAGCGGACGGCAATGTTGCACTCAACTCCGCCATGGATGCCGGGAGTCCAGATAACCGAAAAGCCGTCAAAGGAAGCGGATTCAAGCTCGATACGGGTGCGCTTCTCGTCGCCCTCAGGCGGCTGACTGGCCTCAACGAATTCGACGGCTTGCAATTTGCCGCCGCGCTGGTGAGCTTCGTTGGTGCCTCGTCCCTCTTTCCACAGGCTCCAACAGATTCCGGGCTTCTGGCGTTGTTGCTCGTCCTCAAACGATATGCGCACATAGGTTCGAAATCGTGTTCCGGGCACAATGGGCGATTCCGGTTGGGTGTCGACAATGGAAAGCGAATAGGTTTGTCCCTTGTTCAAGTAGCTGATGGGGATCTCGTCGACGTGCTTGATCATGGCTGTAGGAGCATTCAGTGTAGTGTGGTAACGAAACTTTTCAGCCGATGGTGGAAGAGTCAACATGCTCAAGTTGGCACCACCACCGACACCGCTTCCAACACCAGGTCCAACAGAACTCATACCCAAACCCATGGCTGCCGCTCCCATGCCAATGCTCATGCCCGGGTTGATTCCCATACCCCCCGCATACGGTGCGCCCATGCTACTTCCACTGCGGCCCCCGCCTGTCGCTACACTGCTTGATTGTAGGCCGCCAAATGATGCCGGCTGGCCCATGTGTGTCTGATGGCCACTATGTGGCGGTAAATTAACGAGGCCCGGATGGTTTGGAAACGGTCCTGGAGCTGTGGCGGTGTTGATAAGGGAGGAAGCGTCGTGTTCCATGGGCTCAAAAGAGTTGCTATTGCCATGATGTACAAAATTCGAGGGTACAAACGACGGATGCTGGGACGCGCTTTGCCCAAAATCATGGTGGTAGGTGTGGAAATCCTGGGGCTGCAGAGTAGAGTTCGCGTAACCAGCTGAAGCAAGATCCATCATAGATGCGGTGGCAGAAGCAGGCTGAAGGGTACCATCAGGCAAAGACAGTGCCGGAGTAAGACCCATGCCCATGGAGAGCGTATGAGAGTTCAGGTCGCTAGTCTGGTGGTGGTGAAATAGAGGATTTGGGGCGCCGGGAGCGGCGGAATAGTAGCCAGTATTATTATGGGAAAACCCGGGCATGTTAAAGGGATTCGAATCAAGCAGTGAGGGTGTGAATCGCCAAGGTTCATGGCCAGAGGCGCGCGGAGTCGGATCTTGATCGGAAAAGACGGGGTGGCTAATACTTTGGCTTCTGTGGAATCTGTTAGCAAAGAACACTGACAAATGAAAAGATGGCAATTCTTAAATCATAAAAAGCCAATTGGAAACAGATACAAAAAAACGGAACGAGCACAGGAACAAAACTCACCGATCCTGCCCGGAAGTGACTGCTAAGGGCAAGTTGACGTCGGCGGCGGCCGAGGATGCTATTGGTAGGGCTGAGGCAGCGGAGGTGGAGGTAGTAACCGTAGAGGATGAGGCAACCTCGGGGAACTGCTGGCGGAAGTTTGCCAGCAATTCGTCGCCGGGTTTTTGCGAACTTGTCCTGGGAGGTCAGCGGAGAGTGGGAGACATTGTGTTTTTTTGTTCTGTCCTCTTTTATAGTCTTGTCTTTTGTATTTTTCTCTTCCGTTTTCATTTGTTTTGCTTTGCGTTCGGTCTGAAAGAGCTTTTTTTCTCAGCGCTGAACTCACCGTTGGCTAAACATCATCAAAATTGTGCCCTGCTACGGTAGCAGGGCTGTCAGGAATAATGTATCGGACGATTGAGGGCTTGAAAAGACGAAAAATAGAACCCTATTCAGCGCGGAAGGCTGGGCGGTCGTCGACGAAGGGGAGGCTGCAAAGGCGGCGACTGCGACGAGACAGACGTGCACTGGTCGAAAAGAGAGGCAATCATAGATCGAGATAGTTTCGATCGGTATGTGAAAAGAAAAGGTTGAGAGAAACCACCCTAGGGATGTCTTTGTCTGCCAGGGACGGATATCCAAGTGAACAGTACAAGAAAGGGAAATGAAAAGAAAGAATGAAAAAAGGGAGGAGAGAAAGAGACAAAACGTTCCGAGTCTTTTAAAAATATCAAGGGAAAACAACATAAAAAATAAGCGCTAAGAAAATAAATTGAAGCCGCCGGTGACGATACAGATAATCGCAAAACGCTTCTCAATCGCCCCCAGACAAAAAAGCCGCGCCAAGCAGATCGCAACCAAAAAGGCAAGCAATATCCAAAATCAGCCCAGTCAAATCCGAAAAGAATGGGCGAATTCAGCACTAAATCGTCATCAATAAAGGTGTAACGAAAAGAGTAAATGAATGAGAAGGTGAGTGATAGAGAGGATTCAGGCTAGCATAAGACAGAAGGATGGAAGACATCAAGAGCCTGCAAGCTCGACAAAAAAAGTGACTATAATAGCTTTTGTTGGAATAGACGTTGACACTGATGATATTCTCGGGAGAATAAATTTGCTTGATAGAGGCTCCAAATGACAGCTCAGGGACTGGGCAATGGAGGAAGGGGGGGTGGAGCGGTGAGTGCAGGTTTAGGAACGGCTGGTACAACGACGAAAGGCGGGTGGCTGAAAGGTGCCGATCGGTGGATGAATGATGTCGGTGATAGAGTGTGGGAATAGTGTAAGAAAGAAAAGTAAAGGAGAAAAGAGATGGCAAGAGAAGAAGAAATTAGAAGATGTGCAGGAGAGAAGCAACAAAGTCCCGTCCAGTTTAGGTATGCACCTCAGTTTGGCATGTCGCTCTTTCCCTGCATATTTATTAACGTCGCAAAGTAAGGGTTGCACTTTCTACTTCTATTCGTAACGGCACGCTAATACGGTGTGCAGAGATGACGACCGACCAGGGGGGGGGGGATGGACAGGAGCGACGGAGGGCAGAAGGAGGGGAGGCGGCGTCGTTTATGGGGGGCTAACGTGGAAGGAGGGGTGGATGTATCGAGGCGGCGAATGTAGCGTACACTACGAGGGAAAGACGGTCTTCCGGGACGGACAATTAGTTTTCGAGAAGATGAAGACCAGATGGAAGGCGCACTGTGCAGCGGCACGGATCATCCCCTATTGAACGCCGATCTTACAGATGATGTATGTCAATGTATGCCAGCTCTACCGGCAATGGTGATGATACTGGTTATTGTCCAACGTTATGCAATTGCTGCCAATGTTGACGCCCGTATCAATATTTATGCTGATACTGTCATATTGCCGGCATGATGGCGAATCGCCAATGTCGTCATTGTCGTTTGGCCTATCTGCCGGTCTTTGATCCTTTTTGTTTTCCATCCCCCAACTTCCTCAGCCCATGCCCCGGCAAATATGTGAAACGCACTGTCTTAGCTCGACTAGCCGGGGAATGCTCCGCCGCTGTCTATCTACCGTAACGGACGGCCGATGACGAGACCACCTTTACCCTGCCGTGCGACGCCCTGGCGCGCGCCATCGAAGACACGGTGTGTTAACTTAGCCCTAGCTAGCAAGTCTCCGCCGTCAATGTCATTTTGGCTCTATTGTCATAAACGGGGTTTTCGTATGTTTTGGGGAGAGTTTTAGATGACATTTTTCAATCTCAGTTTTCCATTCAATCCCAATACGTGTTCTTGGCTGAACCTTTTATGTTTTTTGTGCAGAGCGCCGTCTGGACCTATACCCTGTACAGTTTTTTCTATTGTTCTTTCACGTCTTTCCATACGGCAGGCAATCTGCCGTGGCATAATTTTCTTTTACATTAGTCTGTGTCATGTAGTCTCCGCCTTGTCTGCTGGGCGTTGGCAAAACACATGTGGTGGCGACCAGGCGCAAAGTGCAGATTTGGGCAATGATGAAATAACAAAAAAACGCACCAAAAAACACGACACAATCTTAGACTCAAATCTTACTGCTTTGGCTCTATTTCGCCGAGGTCCATGACGTCATGATCAATGTCTTCTTCTATGTACCATAGACCCGCTTTTAGCAGGGGACGAGTAGCGCTAATTTAGCGTTGGCGAGACGAGATGCACACTACCAAGTACGACCACACTAGTGTAATGTAGACGTACGGAGTACGTTATGCTACGTAGGAGGGTTACTGCGAGTTCATTAACAGCGAACTGGGGGGCGATGGGGGTAGGGCTTCGAGAAATCTGACATGCTGCTCACCTATTTTTGGACGATGTGCGTGAGAGATTAGCAAAGGGAATGATGTACGAACTTGAGGGAAGGGAATACGAACATTTCCCAAGATTGTTTCGTTGATTCATTTTTGTATTGTTTCTGCATTTTTCGGTTTGTCTTGACTGATATTTGTTGTTCTTTTTCTTTGCTATCCCGGCGCTATTACTTGCCATCTCTCTCTACCCAATTGGTACCTTCTCCTGCAGGCTTCTACGTGGTATATGCGCGGCTCATGACGCTACTACCCCGTAAAAGGAGAACTGAAATGCCTTATCACACGCCTTACTTTGTTGGTGGCAGCTGTTGGTCCCAATGCAACGGCCACACTCCCCGTGGCAGCGCCGGGAGGCAAGGGAAGACACAGGCACAAGACAAGCGGGCCGAGCAAAACGCCAGCGGGTTCGCCTGATTTTTAAAGGAGAACGCGGAGGTGAGGCGGGGTGCATAACATACAAACATACAAAACCAATGGTGAGCGCAAAGAAACGTTGAATCAATGAAGGTCTAAAAGATAAAGCCAAAACCAGCATAGCATCCAATAAAATATTAAGCTAGAACTTGCCATAAACAATTCGCAGAGACAACAATCTCAATGACAGAAAAGCATCGAAACCGATTTCTTAACCCTAAACGGAACATCTCAACGAGGCGAAACCAAAAATATCACTTTGAGGGGGGTGTGCACATTGCCGGACCCAAAGTGGGTCTATGTGGGTCTAAAGCGGCACTAATTTTGCCCTGGCCGTGAGGCTAAGCAGCGGGACATGCATTTGCATGACGTCATGCTTCATTCTGTCTTCACTACACTCATTAGGACCCTGTTGTTTTCGCTCTTGGCATATACTCCGCAAGCAACAGGTACGAGCTATTGTGCCGTACAGTGTCCCCATTTTGGTGTGTGAAAGAAAAGTAGAGAAATGTAGAACTGACGAGCGATTAAAGGGAAAGAAGACATGGTAATTAACTTTTAAAAGGTACAGTATAAAATCATTGCCTATTTTGTTTACTTTTTACCTTTGTGGAATGTTGAAGGTCCTGGCCGCCGTTTCAGTCCGTCGAAAGCGGTAAAGATCGCTCGGTCAGGCATGGGATGGGTCTTGAATGCTTCGCTTTTGTCCGTATCACTCAGTTGAGAAGCGCGTTTCTACACTCGTTTTGCTTTCCAATTCCAATTGTCCTCAACATACTGTCGCTCATAGACGTGGCCATTGGTAGTGTGCCCGATTACTTACCATCTGAGCCCCCCAACTTCACAGAAAGCCCGAGTGGGCTCTCCCGCTGCTGGCGCTATTCCCCTTTTTGCGCTGGCATTACGTTTATTTCATTTTTGACCCTGACTCCTGTTTTCATGATGTCATTGGCATCGCCCGCCTCGTGGGTATGGATGGAAATGATGAGATGGCTGCAAAATACACTACAATTTTCAATTGCGTTGGGAGCTAGCGCCGATGGTGAACCAGTTAGAAGGCTGACGATGGCACACTTTAGTGGACATTTCATCCCTGGCGGTGCTAAACAAGGCGATAACGACTACACCACATACGTCCGAAGCTACAAAGTATTCCGCACACGTAGGTAGTGTAGTGTACGTAGTGCTATGGTAGAGCGCGCTATCTTGCTGTGGCCCGCACGCTAAATTCCACAGTAAAATGTCTCTGCGAGGAAAAACAATCCACCCATAAAAACATAATGTATGTAGTAGTGTCTTGCCCGCCCTTGTTTCTGAAACGGGCCAACGGCCCTCTATCTCCTCTTCTCCCATACATTTCGCGTGTTCCATGATCACCATGACGTCAAAAGCCTGGGTCCCAAATTAATTTTCAGGTCCCGAAAGTTGGGAGTAGCGTACGATGTGAAGGAACAGGAGCGTACTACATCGTACGCTACTCCCAAGTAAGAAGTGAGCTCGAAGGGGAATTGAAGGGACGACACCGCATACGGTAGAGCCACATGTGCCTTTACACGTGCCTAGAACCCGTAAGCAGAACGTTCCTTAAAGGTGTCGCTATTATCATTCAAACAAAAAGAGAACGGCATTCCACAGGACAGATAAACAATCTTAATAGCCAGTCAAAAGGCTGTGCTTATTCTCCACGGTGTCATCTCTTGCTTTTGTTTCTCCTCTCTGGCATCAACCAGAGCGGCGGCGATGCGACATTGGCTGGCTTGTCCATCGTTTTCCATCTCGTCACTGTTCTAACTTCTCTATCAAAATTATTCAACCCGGGGTGACAGGGTGCTTATGCCTGCACGTAATATCCGGCCAATGGCTCCGGTCAGCCAGGCCATTCTTTTTGGTGCCAGCGTCGTAGTTGCAACACTCCATCCCCAAGATGTAGATACACCATGCACAACACATGTCGCCATGATTCTTTGTTAAAGTGTTACAATTTACGATACCATTCATCACACCTCACCACTGGCCCTTGCTGACTGCTGTTGCATCGCCACATCAAAATCGTGCTGCAATCCGGCTTTTAAGAAGTTGTGGTTCTCGGATACCGCACCGGAATCCTTTACTCCATATCGTGGCGTAACGAAGTGGTGTAGTGGCCAACGACATAAGCAGTCCCATGGAAAGCTTTCCGGCTTCCGGCGATGTAAAATGTTATGTGGTCGATCCTATTATAGTTTGCGTGTTCCAGACTGTCGTCTATTTTGTTCTTGATGATCGTCAACCGGTTTGTGTTTTCAGCCACAACTCTCATATCGCAAAACTTGGCCCAGTTGTGTTGATATGGAGCGAATTTTTTAGAATTTCATATCTTTAGATGGCCGAGAAATGATTCTCGGAGCTAACAACCACCCATCAAGTCTTTTCGTAATGCTGTAGGAAGAATACGGATGAACCACTCACTCGTGAGCGTACTCGTTCCTTTATCGTCTGAATTCTGTATCTGGTGGCACTTGTTATTGATCTGACAGATGCTCCGAGCTTGGCAAGCTGTTCATAGCAAGATTCAGAATCGTGTCGGCTCTGGCGTGATCATTCATCTTGACCATATCTCTCAGGCCATATGGCGTAAAGCCCAAATCGGTGCTCTTAAAAGGAAATACAAAGAACCGTAGAAGATGAACTGAAAACGAACGGCTGCCGACTGCGATGTATAACAAGTAGCGCTATTTTCCACAGCTGGGAATTCTGACATTTATCAATAATTAGTAGAACTACCACATCTCAGTCAAGCAGAACTTCACTGTTCATACCACTGCTTTCAGCCGCTGTGCTTTCTGAGTCTGACGAACAGTGGTGATATGATTAATGTTACTGCAGGAAGAAACCTGCAGAAACTGCATTAAACCGTTTGAAAATGAGAATTTCGTCTGTTTTGCAGGCGTACGCCGCATCTTGTCCTACACAAATCACTCGTGTACAGCTCAGCCTCGACCATAGTGCGTTTTGTAGTATTACACCCATCGATATCCCTGTATGTCAGGCTAAGAGGCACCAGTAGCTACGGCCGCCGTAGAAAATTTGATGCTCAGACCTGATCGCCAGAACCGCCCCGTGGTCAAATGATTGGCCGTTGAGGTGTCAGTATTACGAGGCATCGAGTAGCGAGGCTTTGAATTGATAGCAGTAGGCAAAAGAACAATAGAATTCGGACGAAACGCAATGACTTCGTTTTTGCATCATTCGATCCGGCTTTTGTGTAAAAAACCTCTTTTTGAAGTTTAAACTTTCCCTTTGTCTCGAAGCTCTCCTTCTTTGGCCTTATCAGCTTATCGCCCCGACTGACCGCTGATTTTCTCGAAAAGGCTCGCCGCTCCTTCCTCGCCCGCCGCCTTTGCCTGGCTGAATTAACTTTACGCCCTTTTGGTCATTCAGCCTCCCCCGCCCTTTCTCCCTCGACCCCCCTCCTCCCTTTGTCTTCTCCTACACTCTCTCTTCTCGGACTTCTTCTTCTCCTCTGCCTCTCTAGGTATTTTCTACTTTTCGGCTTCTGTATCCTTTTTTTACTTCGTTGCCCAACGCCCGCCGTTCTTGTTCACCGCCTGCCCCTCCTCCTTCCCTCTCTCTTTTCCAGGGGGGGCGTTTTAGCGTTTTCTAGCGGTCTCGGTTCGGAAACGCCACTGCTTACTACACAATATCCCCAATCTTGGGCTCTAAACGCAAGCTCGCTGCTAATCGTTTATTACTTGAACTGCCACCTATTCTTCATCGCGACCCTTTCTGCATCGAGCGTCTTTTCTGACAGAGTTTTGACGTCTGCCGTTGTGCACTTTCGCCCCCTCCTTCTCCCTTTTGTTTACCGCTTGCCCATCTCCTCATACTTTACCTCCTATCCTCTGCCTCTTCACCATGGCCGAGGCGGCCGAGGAGAGCCAGAGCGACGGCTCGAAGCTGCGCACTTTTCTTTCAATCTTGAGAAAGTGAGTTTTGAAGTTTTCTTCCGTTGCTTTTTCCCAGTCCTTTCTATTTACCGCTTCTTGCCTATCTCTAGCCTCTCGCTGTTTCATGTACTGATCCTCTTTCTCCTTTTTCTAGATTCGTCGGCGTGACTGATCTGGCTTCGGTGCGTTTCTCTCTGCCTTCGCAGCTGCTCGAGCCGACACCCAACCTCGAGTACTGGAATTACCTGGACGCACCAAATGCCTTTATTGCCATTGGCACGTCAGACGATGCGCTGGATCGTATGCTCGAGGTGCTGCGCTTCTGGTTCACCAAGGACCTAAAGTACGCTAAAGGCCGCCCTTGCAAACCCTACAACTCATGCCTCGGCGAGTTTTTCCGCTGCAACTGGGATGCCGAGGACAATGCTCCTCGTATCGTTCACAAGGAGCTCCCCGGTGCTAGCCGGATCAACGGGAAGACGCCCGAGAGCTCGGCCTCAAGCGTCAAGTCTGCCCGGTCGGCGGTGTCGGGAGCAGTGGCTTCGAGGCCAGATCCGCCAATGACTGGCACCCGCACCAACAGCGGCGCTTCTACGCCGGCGGTAGCAGCAGCGGCGGCAACAACAGCGGCCATGGTACTTCCTCCCGGCAGCGTGTCTGTGCCTCAGATGGGCACCAATGCCAGCAACCCCAAGGTGCGGGTATCATATCTAACGGAGCAAACATCGCATCATCCACCAGTTAGTGCCTTTTACATTAGCTGTCCCGAACGTGGACTGCATGCGCGTGGCTTCGACCAAATCACGGCCAAGTTTACCGGTACCAGCATCAAAGTCATGCCGGGCGAGCACAATTTGGGTATCTTTATCACCTTGGAGCGACGCGACAACGAGACGTACCAGCTGACGCACCCACCTGCGCATCTGGGCGGACTGCTGCGCGGTGCACTCAGCGTCAGCGTCGCCGACGTGGCCTATATCATTTGCCCACAGACGCGCCTCAAAGCTATTCTGCAGTACTACGATGAAGGCTGGCTGAACCGGTCGGTCAACAAGGTCGAAGGCATCATCTTCCGCTACGACCCGGACAACGATACGCGTATGAGCATCAAGGATGTGCCGGATGAGGACATTTTGGTGCGCCTTAACGGGCCCTGGAAGGATAAGATTGTCTTTACCATGGGACCGCAGCCAGTGGTAAGTTGTGGCTCATTGTACCTTTTCTGTCCCTCTTCTCTCTTCCTACTTCTCCCTCTAACAAACAGTCTTCCCATCCGGCTGAGGAACAAACGACCATTTTCGACATTGCACCGCTTGAGGTAGCACCCAAGGTGCTGCCACCCGATGATCAACAATTGGAGAACGAGTCGCTGCAGCTGTGGGGCGGCGTGACAAAGGCCATATTATCGAAGCAGTTCTCAAAGGCGACGATGATCAAGCAGGAGCTGGAGGAGAAACAGCGCGAAAAGGCGCGAGAGCGCGAGCGTACCGGCACCGTGTGGCAGCCCGTTTTTTTCGAGCACGTCACGGGCAACGGCGGCAAGCCGGATTTGTCGCCCAAGGGTCGCGAGGTGCTCGAGCGGGCGCAAAAGGGCGACTGGAGCATGGACGGTATTCTGGAAAGCAAGCCGCTACCTACCTCGGCGTCGTCGCCCAAGACAAAGTAAGAAGGCAAAGAGGGGAGCTGTGGGGATGGTTTGGGGGGTGGTGAGAGGCCAGGAGTGGCCGAGAGGGATCGGAAGAATGCGCCGGGGCCCTCCGTCCATCTGCTGGGGAAACAACCTGATTGGTGTACAAGCCGAAGAAATGACCTGAATGCAAACGGGTAAAAATCGACACATGCAAGAATGGTACAAACAACACTGGTCTACAACAAGGGAAGCACAAACAGGCATATCGGGCCAAACTAGATTTTTTTCGTCCCCTTTTTTTTATCTTTTTTGTCTGAAGATGCAATAGATGTTGGAGAGGGTTTTACATGGTGCTGGCAGCTGGTAGAAGCTGTCTACCTTTTTTTCTTTGACATTTCTGGTGTTTCTTGCTGCTATCGTTCGTCCCGTGTATATGCTCACTTTACTCTGCAAAATGCAGTTGGATAATTTTTTAAATAAGAGAGGTAATCCGACAAATGGTTGAATTGTATCGTACACTGATCATTGTGAATAAACGAGACAAGAAAACAAAAGAGTGAGGAGAAAGTACAACACTGATATGTCCCTGAGAGATAGTCCATAAAACACCAGTCGCCGTTGGCCCGCCACCATTTCCTTTTTCCCAATTTTTTTAATATTTTTTCACATTCAAAGTATCTCCATCCTTAGGCATCGACAAAGCCCTTGAGGTTGTGAAGGAAGCCGAGGTACTCGCGCTGCTCCTTGGCGTCGAGGTAGTCGGGCACAAAGACGGCCAGGGCCTGGGTGATGCCGCGCTCCTCGAGGAAGCGGTCGAGCAGTACCTGCAGGTCCTCGTCGAGGCTACCAAAGGCCGGGCCCGGGTACACCTTTTGAGCGGCGTGCTGGGACTCGGGCGAGGTCTGGTGGGCCAGCGCGGCGTCGGCGTAGTAGTAGAGGTTGTCGACCATGAGGCCGCCATCCTGGACGGTTGCCTCGATGTTGAGCGCGCCAACGCCAGACTTGCTGGGCTTCTCAACAATGATGGACAGGCGGCAGGGCACAGCGGCGGTTTCAGCACCGTCCACGTCATCCTCTTCTTCCTCGGCGCCCTCTGAAGTCTGCTGCTTTCCGATGCGGCCCTCACCCTCGATCTCGCCCTCGTCGGCCAGGGCGGCGTCGTCCTCGTACAGTTCGGGATCATAGTTGGCGAGGTCGGCAATAGAGAAAGTGACAGTGATTCTGATGGTTAGCGGGGGGGGAAAGAGAAGGAGGAAAAAAAGCAAAAGGAAAAAAAGAGAAAGGAAAAAAAGAGAGGAAAAAAAGAAAGTAGACTCACTTCTCGTTTCCATATGTCCTCCGCAGCACAACCTCCTCACGACCCGGAATGTCCTCAATCTCAAACAAACCGCTCTCGAGAAAGTCCTTGACGCTGGTCGCCTGTGGCTCGTTCTCGCGGATCTCCGTCTCGAACTGGATCTCGCTGGCTAGCTTGGCCGACAGTTCCGCGTCCACCTCGTTGGCCGCCTCCGGTGCGCGCCGAATAGCCGCTGTAGAGAAAGCCGCCGCCGCACGGGAGCAGCATGCATGCTGGCTCTGAAAAAGAGCCCGGCTGGAAACAGTCATGGGCGACCGCGAAAGAGTTGACCGGGCCGGCGCGGCTGAAAAACGAGCAGCGGCACGCGGCGCCGAGCGCGCAAGGGTTCTCAGCGACAGCATAGTGAGATTTCGTTGGTAATAAAGGCTTGGGAGGCGCGAATGCGTATGAGAATATAAATGTAGAGTATTACGAGTTGCGTGTGGATGTAAAAGCAGAGAGGGTAGTTTTGAGGTGGTGTGAAATTTTCAACTTTTCAAAGCTCCAAAATATTCCTCTTTGGTGTAGATCCACATAAAAAGAGCCCCACCAAACGGTCTGGAGCTGCACGTGACCGCAACAGGCTACTTCCATAAGATTCTTCTCTCCATCTATCTTGCAAGGAATTGGCCGAATGCCCGGGTACCCAACTCACAATTGCCAAGCTAATATCCTTTGTGACTGATGATAATGGTCCGCATTTTGTATACCGTTTATGCCATGCTCCTTGTCCCAAGTTGTATAAGGCCTTGTTCCGCCTGAAAGACAGTCCAGCTATCTCAAAGGCCTCACATTTTCCCTTTCCTAGCTGCGGCCAATTACTTTGATCTGATCTGCTGCGGCCATTTACTTTGATCTGATCTGCTTCTGTGGTTCTCTTGCTATTGCCGGGCCGGTCATATTGGCCCGGTGATGACGATGGTGGCGGTGGCGGTGCCCGACAGCCACGGCTGCGGCCATGGCTGTCTCCCTGCAGCTCCAGCACTGGTGCTGGGTCTGGCTGCGCTCGCTACCAGGCCCTGCACCACAGCTGGCGAATACGCCGCTGCGTAAGGCTTCTGGACAGAGATTCTCGGAAATCAGCACGGTGTCTTCGTGCTTGCAGTGTCCGCACATGTGGACGTGGAATATGTAGGTGCACATTGTGGCAATGGGCCGTTGAATGAATATGGCAAAATATAGATGATGACAGCTGTTTTGTTGGCGCGTAGAGTAAACTTGATAAAAACCAAGACGAACAGAGCAGGCTCTCTTGTACGGGGTAACAAGACCAAGCCAAGAACAAAATGAAAACGAGAGAATCGCATATGAAGAAGACAGGCTATTTAGAGAGGGACGGCAGCCATTGCTGAGCCTTTTAAGCTTCTTGCAAAGTAGTCCAAGGACCTTCCACGGCATCAACGGCTTTCAAGAGGTAGGACAGCGCCGTGTAGTAGCGAAGAGGCGTCCTGTTGTGAACTCGCAAAATCGCTTTCCGTTTTGATCTCAAGAGCTACGAGTTGTTGGCTATCTCTACGTTTAGCGGATATTTGGATTGTATCTTTTCCTTAATGGCGGCGAGCTCTCCTTTATCATAAGTTTATTCATTACATGGTTATATATTACTCTCTTCATCTTTCTCAGCGGCTTTGTCCTCTTGGAGGTGTCGCCTCGGACTTTCTCTCGCAAGCAAGGCTCTGCCACGTTATACGAGAACCGGTGCTGGAAGAATAGAGAGCACAGCGGCAGCACAGACAGAGGAGACGCCAGAAGGGACTCAATAGACGCGGAGCTTGTTAACATGAGCATTGTGACACGGCAAACACAAAATTTAGAGTAATGGAGGGAAAGGAAAGCACCAGGCTGTCTGAAAAAGATGGCAGAGGCGAGTGTAGACCTCCCTTGAAGTTGTTTAAAAGACTGCGGCGTACACATTGGATGAAAGAATGGAGACGACTTAGTTTTGAGAATCTTACCCGCATGTAAAACCTCAGATCAGTCGGAAAACAAACCACATCACGGCAGGGTCGAAACTCAAACAAGAAACCGCGACAACTGGGCCTATTCGACCCCTTGTATGCAGACTTTCTTGGCACGATAGGACAGGACGTAAAAACAAGTCTTGTCTATTTTTTGGCAACACGTCAGAACCTATATCTGCAACACGGCCCCCAATTTGGGGGAACACCGCCCTGTTCCCATCTGAGGGGACGACCACGTACCCCCCCTTCCTTTCACACTCTATCTGAGGGCACACATGGAGAAACCGGTAGTGTTGGCCCGGTGCAACGCCACGTAGACATTGAGTGGCTGTAGAGACTGCCAGTATCAGACCTGCAGGGCGGGTGAACGGAAGCCGATGCCTCGAGGAGGGGGCACTCCGGGGAATCCAGGGGAAATGTAGTGGACGGTGACAGCTAGCAACTTGTTCCGGGCCGCCGAAACAAACGCTATTGCGGCCACACAGAGACACCTATCACGCCTGGTATATGCAGGCACCCGGGAGGCGGACTCTGGTCTGCACACTTGCTTCTGGACGCCGGTGATACCAGTTCGATCTGGCGTTATATCCCCTCCCGTCCCTTCTCAGACCGTGAGTTCCTGATTATTCATGAATATGTCCTGGCTGCTCTTTCTTCTGACACCTTCTTCACCCCAAGTCTCTTTTTCCTCTTTTCTCTCCCTGGCCCTCTCCCCCCTCCTCTTCCCAGTATCTTTTTCAATCCCACTCGCACGCCAGCCAGAGATACTGCATCATGTTTGAATAATCAAGCCAGAGACATGCAGATTTCTGACGAGGAGTGGCCAGCAATGGCAAGACAGTCTGGTCGAAATCTTGGTCGGGGGCGAGCAAAAATTGGTGCCCAGTTTGAAAATGCCACCATAAGCCGTAAAGTAAAACGATTGTCGCAGAAATAAATGCATTTGATATACATATCTTCTTCCCTTCCACTCTTCCAGAGATTACACCTTGTTTGGGGGAAAGGCGGCCGGTCGCAGCACGCCCTCGGAGGTGATGCGGATCCAACGAATAGTGGTGAGCTGGGCCCAGTCGCCAGACCATTTTTCAAGCAGTTCGACGTCTTCTTGGTTGGTAAGGTCGGGGGTCACTGTAAAGTTAGTCTGGGTTGATGTGTGTGTTTGTGTGGAGGTACTTCAAATGAGAAGAAACTCACAAAATCCCTTTTCAAACTCTTGTTCGAGGATGGTTGTTCGGATCTTCAGCTGGTCCTCGCGAGTACTGGGCGGGCGGCCAGCGCGGCGGGCTTCCTCAAGCTCTGCCATTTCGGCTTTGTGCTGGTCCACAAACCTGTATGTGAGTCAAGGAAACTATGCAAGAACTTGACGAGTTTGGCAAACAAATCTTACCCCCTTACGATAGGCAGAAACTCTTCTATTGTCAAGGCCCGACTCTGTTCGCGGGCGGCTTCTTGCATGTATGCAGCGCGATCGACTATCCTGTTAGAATTTACCTCAAGACACAACACAAAAGGAACGTACTCATGGGCTGATGCAGCTTTCGTCGGGTCGAAACCATTTTTTCAAGGCGGCTGTCTCGCACCAGCGCCTTGTGCAATCTGCGTGAGTCCCTCGAGCCCTCATGAAGCGCTCCCAGCGTGCCCTTCTTCTTCTTGGCAATGCGCTTGCGGGTTTTATCGAGTGTGTGTGCCATGGTGGTTGATTGTCGTGATAGTATTTGATTTTGACAATGGTACCTTTGACGTTGGACGAATTAGGCGATTTTTTTTCTTACTTTTTTATCTTTTTTATCTTCTTGTTAGCCTATCGATAGCGACCACTGTCCCCGCACGGCTACCGCCGCAGTGGTAGTAGTGCGTTGCTCTGGAAAGCGCGCTAGCCTTTCATGGCTTGGCGGTGTACGCGTTAAAACGCGCCTTCCAGGACGCGGCAAGAACTCCATCGCTCCTTCCTTGTCGGAGGGGCCTGGGAGGCGGTCAAATTAGCGTCTATCATGTCTTTTTCCTGTACTAACTGCCTCTTGTTGCTTCAAAACTGCATTGTTCCTCTTCCTTGCTTGCATTTGCCTTGGTTGTCGACTCTCATTTTGTTCGCCCTCTTTTCTCCTCCATTACCCCGGCTTCCTGATCTCGTCCTTCGTCTTGTCGTCTTGTCCTTATTCTCGTCGTGTCTGATATTTTCAAAGCATTCCTGACGCCATTTCCTACCGACTTCCTCCTCTTTCTCCTCTTCGTCTGTCTTTTAATTATTCTCATCGCATGGCGCCTCGTTATTATTAATCCTCCGCTCGTCTCAGGATGGGCATCTCAGGTCGGTACCTTTTGCCCCTTGTCCGTAATTAAAATGCCATTTTTCCAGTTGCTAACCCTATAGGCCTCCTCCCCCTTCTCAAATCGATCCAGCGACCGATTGAGCTCAAAAAGTATAGCGGCGAGACGCTTGCTGTCGATGCATACGGATGGCTACACCGCGGTGCCATCAGCTGCGCCATGGAGCTGGCACAGGGCAAGCCGACGCGGCGGTTCGTTGATAGTGTCATGAATCGCGTCCGCATGGTGCAGCACTTTGGCGTGACGCCGTACCTTGTCTTTGACGGCGATTACTTGCCCAGCAAGGCCGGCACGGAAGCGGCACGGGAACGGCGGCGCGCCGAGAGCCGCAAGGCTGGGCTGGAGCTGGCCCGGGCTGGCCAGGCCAAGCAGGCCTATGTAGAGCTGCAAAAGGCCATTGATATCACGCCCGAGATGGCACGGCAGCTGATTGAGGAGCTCAAGTCGCTGGGCTTGCCGTACGTGGTGGCGCCGTACGAGGCCGACGCGCAAATGGTGTATCTGGAGCGTTGCGGTCTGGTCAGTGGCATTCTGTCGGAAGACTCGGATCTGCTTGTTTTTGGCGCCAAGCGTCTGTTGACCAAACTCGACATGCACGGCCGCTGCATCGAGATCAACCGCCGCGACTTTTGCGCCGTGCGTGAGATCTCGCTGACCGACTTTTCGGATCGCGAGTTCCGGTTGATGGCTATTCTCAGCGGCTGCGACTATCTTGACGGCATCGGCAACATGGGGCTGAAGACAGCCTACCGCATGATCCGCAAGCACAAGACTGTCGAAAAGATTGTGCGCATGCTGCAGTTTGACGGAAAATATCGCGTCTCCGAGAACTACTTGACCTCCTTCCGCCAGGCCGAGCTGACCTTTCTGCACCAGCGCGTTTTCTGCCCCGTCAAGCAGGAACTAGTGCTGCTGTCAGAGCCGACCGACGGACTCGACGTCGAAGAGATGCTCTTTATTGGCCACCGCATCGACAATGATGTTGCTCGTGCTGTTGCCGTTGGCGATCTCAACCCCATCACAAAGGAGCCTATTGTACTGCCACCATCGCCGGGTAAACGCCGACAGAGCGAACTTCAATCTCAGTCTCAGCCGCCTTTGCAGAATCACGAGACTCCCGCCCGCCGCCCCATTGATGCTTACTTCAAGCCCAAAGCCTCTCCCGCCTCTGGCCGTCTCCCGCTCGGCGCCATGGAGCCCAACTGTTTTGCCATTGACCGCGAGCAGGTTGCAGCTCTGACCCAGAACGGGCTGGCCCCACGCGTGTTTCCGCTACCGCGGCCATACATCAATGGCGGCCGCGCCTCATTGCCCATGACAGCCCCATTGACAGCCCCGCCAAGCCAGCGGAGTCGTTTCCCGAGCACCGGAAGCAACAGCGCTGGCCCACGGCTTCGGCGCCGCCAGACAGAACCCATGGTCAGCCTCCTGCAGCTCGGCTCTTTAGCAACTGATTTTCCGCCGAACACGGCGACGACCCCCTCTTCCCTGCCGAGACCGCAAAAGAAAATGCGGCTCAATACGGAGCCAGAGCGGATAGGCCAAAGTCCTCCCGAGGGCGCCGAGCGAAGCAAGTATTTCCCAGCGCTCACCACGGCCACTACATCCACAGCTCAAAAGAAGCGCCACACAGAGACCTTTCTCATGTCGGACGACTCCGTCGAAGAGGCCATGATGGGCCTGCCGGACTGGGACGACTGGGATGCTGCGGTCTCGGCCAAGGCGCTTTCACGAGTGGCCGTCTTTGAAGATAGGACGCCACCTAAAATCCAGCCAGCCGGCGACTTGGATCCGGAACAAGACAATAGCATTGTGCCAGAAAGCCCTGTGGCTCCCAAGACGAAATCGGCAGCGAAATTAACTTCAAAATCGCGACTCTCACTTTCCAGTGGCAGTGCAAGCCGGCGGCAGAACAAGAGGAATGTCCGACAGAGCCTGTCGCAGGAGACACAGACCCGAGAAGCGAGTGCAGCAACACCGGCAAACAGCCGACTTTCTCTCGCTCGATTCCGTTATGGAGGAAGAGCCGCCGCCGCCGTTGAGGGAACACGTGTGGTGCATGGGCTACCGACACCTGAAACGAGTTTCCAGGCGCTGACGACAACGGCGACAACGAGTGGCTTCAAGGCTGCAGCTGCAGTGCCCACCCCGCCTTCTGTCCTGGAAGAGAAAAAGACAAGGCCATGCAAGGCAGCGAGAATCAGTCTGGGAGACCTTGTGGCCGAGATGTCGCCGCCACGGCCGTCGTCATTGGTGGAGCGAAAACAGGCGAGTGCCAATAATATAGGGGCCAAGGCTCGGGCGTCTGGCCCTTGTGCGCGGGTCAACCCATCGTTTGTGCCGCTGCCTCCTGCCACACTGTCCGAGGTGGAAGCGCTAAACTGCGGCCAGGGCAGCGAGGACCAGATTATTCCTGACAGCGATGGGGAAGAAGATGGCGAGGAGGATACCAACCAGGAAGACGAGGACAATGGCGAGGATCAAAAAGTCTCTAGCCGGCTGGACCTGTCACGGTTTTTGTGTAATTGAGCGAGAGAGAATCAGGAGCCGAGTCGGGCCAAACACACAAGGCCGGACGAGATCAAAACAAATTCCTGGGTTATCGCCATGGCGTTTGGTCTTGGAGGAATATGGCGTTTTTTGGAGGTTTACATGATGAGGCACTGGAGTTTTCTATCTTTCTTTTCTTCCAACCCCTTTTATGAATATCATTTATTGCATACTGAGTGAATGAATTGGAAGAGGCACGGCTGAAAGACGAAAATTAAAAGAGGCACAGGAGCTGAGGATAAGAAATCAAGTACGACGTAGATATCATACAGTGCATAAAGCATGGTGTATAATACACACAGTATGCTTATCCACTATCCTACACCGCCTTTTAAAGTTGGCAGAAATCCGGGCTCCAAAAAAAAGTTAGCGAAAGCAAAGCAGCCCAGCAGGAAAATTTGCGTGAGACCTCCGCCTCCTCCTCCCATCATCTTATTTTTCCGTCTTTGCGATCCCCCACATGAAATTGGGTTCAAGTAAACCAAGGGAAAAAATATACTGCAAGAATAGAGGTATCTTACGGACGGGACTGTTGGCGGGGTATTTGACTTGTTTTGTCAGGCCGTCACACACGATAGACAAGGTCTTGTGCAAGAGAACAAGACGCCGACGATAGGATGGATGAGCCTACGCTGCAGGTGAGAGACAGAAAGACAAAGGGAAAAAGCAAAGGAGATGGAACAAAAACTGACAGGCACAGGATCGTCTGCGCGAGCATGCCAAGGCCTTTGACGGTCTTTTGTCGCTGATCCCGGCCAAGCTGTATTACGGCAATGGCGATGAGCCGAGTGTGAGTAGAGAGAGGGGCCGAGATGGGGAGAGGAGGGAGAAAAGGGAAGAAGAGAATGAGGGGAAATTGCTGTGCTGACAGAATAGGAACAATGGAAACGCAAGAAACAGAGCAAGGCCGAGAAGCTGGCGGCGCGGCGGGCCAATGTGGATCCGGACAATGTACTGAACAAGAGCGTCAAGGAGATTATGGACGAGCGGGCAGCGCGGCACAAGCGGAAGCGAGGGGATAGCGAGGTGGCCGAGACGCAGGACAAGGACGAGAAGAGCGAGAGCGATGGTGAAGACAGTGGTGCAAAGAACAGCGGGGCTGGTAGCGATGAAGACGACAGCGACAACGACGGCATCGTTAAGGAAACACCTGGACAGGGCTTTAAAAGCGTACCGGCAAACAAGGACGTGAAACAGGCCAAGGCTGAGCAGGAGGAAAATGTGGAGGAAGAAGCCAACGACAATGTGGAGACAGCGGCCGAGAAGAATGAGGCTGCCGCCAACGCCTCGGACGAAGTCGAGACCCTGAGCTTGGAAGCGGCCAAGCTCAGCAAACGACAGGCCGAAAAGCTGCTGCGGAAACAGCAGAAATCCGAGAGACGGGCCGAGAAGAGGAGGAAAAACGCCGAAGAGAAGGGAGGCAAGAAGGCGTCCTCAAAGGGAGAGGAAGAGGAAGAGGAAGAAGAGGAGAAGAAGGAGAAGAAGGAAAAAAGATACAAAAAGAGCAAGACGGACACCGCCCAAGATGAGCCTCTGCAGTCGACACTCGGCTTCTCCGCTCTCATGGACGTGGACGGCCAAGACAGTGAGGCCGACAACGACAATGGCAGCATCAGCAGCAGTGCAGACGTATCCGATACAAAAGTTTTTTCTGATGATCTCGACGGCAGTGCATCCAAATCCATATCCAACACGGCCATTGAGGCGGCGACCGGGGAGAAAGCTGGCGACAAGAGCTCGAGCACCAAATCACATATCAAGATCCCCTCGGACACAGCAGCGCTGCGGGCACGGCTGGCGGCCAAGATTGAAGCGCTGCGGGCGGCGCGCAAGGCCATTACGACAGTGCCGAGCGGGTCGGCGGCAGCCAAAGCGGCAGAGGCGGCGGCGGCGGTCGCAGCAGCAACGGCGACAAAAGAAGGGGGCGACGAGGATAACCACAGCAACAGCAATGACAGCAGCGGCGTGCTCTTGCGCATTCGTACACGGCAACAGTTGATCGAGTCTCGACGACAGAAGCAGGCGGAGCGCAAAGCACACAAAAAGGAGCTGCGCAAGGTGGCGAGAGCAGAGGAGGAGCGCAAGCGCGAGGAGGCAGTGGCATCAGCACGCGGGTCACCGCTGGTGACGCAGGGCAGCAGTCCGCGCGGGACGCACGGCGGCGGCGGCGAGGACATTGCCACGCACTTTTCGTTTGGCCGAGTGGCCTTTGCCGACGGCACACAGCTGACGCACGACCTGGCAACGGCCAAGGAGGCCAAGATCAAGGCCACGGCCTCGGGAGCGACGACGACAGGGCGACGGGGGCCGGCGGCATCAGACGTCAAGGCACAGCTGGCGCGGCTCGAGGCACAAAAGAAGCGGTTGGCCGGCATGGACGAGGAGACGCGGCGATCGGTAGAGGAAAAGGAGCGCTGGCTGGCGGCGCGACGACGAGCAGACACGGGCCAGGCACACCACAAGCACCTGGCGCTGTCGGCAGCGGCAGCGGGCGCGCTGGCAGACGGCGGACGCACAGAGACACTGCTAAAGAAGGCGATTAAGCGCAAGGAAAAGGCCAAGAAGCGCAGCGAGCGTGACTGGGCAGAGCGCAAGGAGGGCGTGGAAAAGGCACAGCATGGGCGGCAGCGCAAGCGCGAGGAAAACCTGCGCAAGCGGCGCGAAGACAAGATGCTGCACCGATCGGGCCTGGCCAAGAAGGCCAAGAAGAAGCCGGCGGGGGCCAAGGGCAAAGGGGGGGGGCGGCCGGGCTTTGAGGGCGCTTTTGGGAGGAAGTAGGGCCAGGAGAGAGGTGGAGGGACGACAGTCGGGAGAAGGGACGAGTTTAAAGGCAGCACAAAGCTCTGCTTATTCCGGGTACAACAAAAAGGCGTTTGGCATAAAAGTATAGACGTACAGGTCTGTACAGAAAAATACATGATAAAATAAAAGACTTGCAACAAGACAAAACAAAACGCCATCCAGACTTTTTTGTTTTCTTTGCTCCGTGTTCGCTCTGCCGTCGCCCGTCGTCCTCGTTCAGCTCGCTATAATTCCAATACGTCCGATGCAGCCGCTGTCCTCACAGAATGGAATCTAGGCGTGTAAAGACGTTCAAACAGGCTGCCACCACTTCGAGCTGCAGCTCCTTGTCCTTGTTTTTTGCAATTTCCTACTAGGTCAGCAAAGCACCCAACACGGGAGAATCGAGAATCTCACCTCTCCCACCACCTGTGGCAGGTTTGCGCCAATGCCGCTGCTCGTCGGCTTCAGGCCAAACGGCCACTGGCTATACTCGGCCAGCAGCTCGTCGGTCTGGGCAAAAGCCCGCTCCCGCGCCTCGTGGCCGAGCGTGCTCAGCGCGTTCTCCAGCACATTGGCGGCGTAGGCGGCGCAGACCATGGCCACGGTGCGCGTGTAGCGAAAGTCGAGGTTCTCGGGCAAAAAGGGCGAGGCTGGCAGCACAATGGTGCGCTGGGTCAGGACGTTGCGCACGCGGCGACGAATCTCCTCCTTGGCTCCGCCGTCGGCCACCGGGTGGGTGGCCATGTCAAAGAGCAAAAAGTTGCGCTTCTCGGTGCGCAGGATGCCCTTGTCGACGAGGCCCTTGGCCAGGCGCTCGCGCACCTGCTTGAGCTGGTAGCCAATTTTCATCAGGTTCCACGTCTCGCCGCTCAGCAGATCGACCCAGGCGCTGACGCTCATCTTCTCGCTGGCCTTCATCAGCTTGAGCGCCTCGTCGAGCAGGACCTCGCCCGTCAGGGTCTCGTCAATGACCTCAATGACGCGGTCGGCCAGCGGGAACCGTCGCCGCGCCGGGTCGCGCTGCATGCTGATGCGCCCGCGAAAGGCCAGCTCCAGCACGATGCAGCCACGCAGTGCGTACGAGATGTTGTCGTTCCAAAACGACAGGTAGCCCTGCTTGTCCTTAAGGCCCAGCAGCAACACCTCCTCCATCAGCGTCAGCTTCGGCTGCTTGCTGCGCTCCACGCTCTCGTTGAGGTCGCGCGGGTCGTACGCAATCTTGTGCCCGTTCTCGCCCTGCTCGTAGCTCGTCTCCGGGCCAATGTCCTTGGCCGCGTCACTGCTCTCGCCGCCGCCGCCGCCCGCTCCCCCCGGACTGCCTGTCACTGCCGCCCCGCCGCCTCGCCGTCGGGTCAGCCCAGAAGACATGATGGGGGCCGAGAGAGCGTCCGGGACGGAGTGTCAAAGAAGGGAGACGTCGTCGGGGATGGAATGGGAAATATCAAGAGGGAGAAAATCGAAAAAGTCGACAAGCTCGATTCCTTTGCATAAACTAAAACGGCTGCCCGTATCTGTGCGCTCGTGTCGCCCAGCACGTCTAAAGAAGAAGCCGAGTAGTCGTCGTGGTTGATGATAAGAGCAAGTTGTATTAACGGGGATGAAGCCAAGTCGTCTTGTTCTTTTCGGCCTGGCCAGATGCGTGCCAGCGGTGATTTGTTGCTTTAGCGCTCTCGGCACGTGACACTGGCGGGAGAGAAAAGAAATATGCGAAATGAGCAGGAAGAAGCTGCAGAGAACTGTGCGGGAAAGTACGATAATGATACTGGCCGATAAGGAGTAACCGACAGAAAAGGCCTGATTAATAAAGAACAATAATATTATCACAATGCAATAGGCAGGAGCTCATGAATCTCAATGAACCCCGATTTAGCTGGTGGGAAAAGGGGCAATTAGGGATTGCAAAGTGGGGCTACAAAGCTCGAACAACAACTTATCGTCTTACGCGCATGGTGTTGGTGTTGAAGAAGCTCCATTCATGCGATTTGCGGGAAATATGAACAAAGATTAGAAAGCCAAATTCCGAGTAGGCAAAGGCTGAGAAGCCAAAGTGACCACGGCGTCATCATAGAGAGTGATACTCCCTTAAGATTGTACATTCGCATACTGAGTTAATAGCCAATAACAGCTTTTTTAATAGTGGGCCAATATGAGATATGGGGTATTTCAAAGATGCATTTTTCGAGGTGCGAATAGTATCAAAAACATTTTGCTGGATTGTCTACACAATACGGGCGCGCCGCTCAAGCAATTTCCCTCATAACAGGTCCAAAATGTTGCGGCCCGCGTCTTCAGTGTTGACGCCCCAAGCATCGGCCTTGACCTCGATGACGAGCTGTCCATCCTCGATGACGGCCTCGTTGTATCTTTTGTTGCCGCACCGCGGGAGGGGGGCATTGGCAATTCGGATGGTGATGACGCTCTTGTCGACGGCCTCTGCAAAACCCTCTTGCAGCAGGTCGTCACCATAAAATCCGCTGGTCTGCAGGTTAAAGGCCAGGCCTTTGTAGTACTGCAGCACCAGCGCACCGAGCGACTCTTCCCACTTCTCTGGGACCTTGTCCTTTGTGTCCCGGTCCTTGGCCAGCTTAGCCAGCCGCGCCGCCAGGCCCTCAAAGTCGGGCACCAGTTGGATGCCCTCGTTGTTGAGCTGCCGGGCAATGGCCGCCTGTACGGCGCCAACACCGGGCTCGTAGTCCTTGCGGATGCTCAGACGCGCCACAAATCGCAGCGCTGTTGGCTCCAATGCACCTGGCGGTGATGGCGCTTTGTACATGGCCGTGACAAGCTGCGGGATCTGCAGCGCATAGTTGTCGTTGGTGCCCAGCTCCTGGTCGTTGAACAGAATGACCAGCCGGCCGTCCAGGATTGCCACCCCGGTGAACGTGTTCTCGCCCTTCTCGTCCACGTCTACCGTCAGCACATGTTTGTGCGCCAGGCTGTTGAGCTCGGTCACGCCCTCGTCGCCATACTTGGACTTGAAGTCGTCGAGCTGGGATAGCGCGCTCTTGGTGTATCTGGCCAGGCTGCTGCCCAGCATCTGCTTGATCGAGTCATCCCTGGCGTACGGGAAAATCGCCTTGAAGTCGACGGCAATCGTCCACGGCTGGCCCAGCGTCTGCGACAGCTCCTGCTCAAACTCGGCCTTTCTTTCGTCAAAATTGTCGCGAACTGGCCGTGTTAGCTCGAAAAATACATCCAAACCCCAACTTTTGGAAACGGACGATACTCACTGTTCCTGCGAAGTGCCAGAGACAATCTCTCTGCCGGCGGGAGACGAGGCATGGTGGAACAGTGGTAAAAATATATGTGCTTGCTCGGGACGGCACCTCTTTTCTGGTCAAAAACTGCTACTGGCGATCAAAAAAGCACACTGGCCTGACACTGCATCTTGTGAAGCTGGTTTGGATGCTGTGTCGTCTTAATAAGCGAGGCGATTCACCAGGCATTATAGCCGCTGCACGATACAGTCAAACAAAGTAAGAACTCGTCCGTCCCGCCGACGTCCAAGCAGCTTTGCGATTCGTAGTGCTCCCATTACAGGATATTCAGGCATTTTGGTCACGCAGCCTCAATGACCGGGAAACGATAGGTCGAAAATGGCCGACGAGAGCAGAGGCTCTAAGCCCAACGGGTGCAAGCGCCAACTTTAGGGCGCGGCTGGACCTCAGCTTCCGCCTACCGGGCTGCCTTGCCATGGCTGTGCGTAAATTGGGCGAGATTTCGTCCCAAAAGCTTCAGCCCCCAGGTGCGTCGGATTGCCATTACGGCGGGACAGTAACACGCTCCCTCGCCGAGGGTGATTTGTCGCAATACGCCGTATAATCATCTCGTTCCCGCCATCTCATCCTCTTGTCTTCTCGACTCTTCTCGACACCCCATCTCGTCAATTCCATCACTCGCCCTAAAACAATGGACAAACGCCTGTAGGTGGCCCAGGCGAATCTGCAAGCTTGGAAGCCTGACTGACCCGTCTCCATATAGTCCTCTCAAGGCCCGCGTTGCCATCCGCGACAAGTGGGACAATGAGTCGGCGCCGGTCAAACTGGCGCGACAAGAGCTGCAGTCGGAACTTGGCTTCACGACATTCATCAACCCCGAATGGCCGCAGCTGTTGGCCGAATTGGACGGCGTGTACGCCGACAAGGAGGACCTAGTTGTAGCAGTGGCCGGATGCGTCACAGTCTGGTGCAAAGTGTTCACAGGGATTCTCAAAGAAGCCAATTCAGACCCGTTACTGGAAGCCTGGGCAACGAGGCTGCTGGAAGCCTACCCAACATATGGCCGCCTCTGTCTCTTCATCGAGGTTGCCGCCCAGGCAGCAACATACTTTAAGAGTGACCAAGAGACATTCGTGCTGGCCCTGCCACGGGCAGCCGTAGTAGCGCCGACTGAGCTGGCCAAGCTGTTCCGGAACGAGCTGTTGCAGTGCTTTACCCAAGGGCCGACGCCCACGTCTCTGCTGCCTCGGACAGAATCAGCAACAGCAGCGGCGGAGATGGACAAGGCCTCGGGTAACCCGGTATTGCTTCCAAACGTCTCCGAATGTCCTTCTGTGGCCGTTTCCGAACCCAAAGCCACACCCGAGTATATCCCGTCGGCGGACTTGCTGCCGCGGCCGGATGAGCTTCTGCGGTTTCCGCCGTACCACCTGCGCGTAATGGACTATGGCCACAGTCGCATGGAGATCCAGTGCAGCCATGGGCCGTCGCTGCAGTTTCTGGCAGACTATCTGAAGCGATGGTGCCGGGTCAGCCACAGCGACTCGCGCAACCCACCCGTCACGGAGATCAAATTGCACCAGTCCTGTTGGACGTCTTCGCTTTTAAGCGACAGCATGACACTCACAACAGAGCATGTGCGGAATAATGCCTTTAATATCAATCCAACTATTGTGCTTGCTTTGGTGGAGCGCGTACTAGGATATGATCGTGTGTCCGTCGATGGCGGAGTGTGGACGTATCGGCGCGATGTGGCATTCAAGGACTGAAGGAGCGGCGTTTTGCTAGCATGTACATGTTTCGGTTAATGTGGCCTCTATGTGTACATTTTTCTCACTTTATGTGGCCTCTGTGTGTGTACATGTTCCTCGGATTATGTGGCCTCTGTGTCTGTAGCTGTCCAATGTGAATACACATATCCAATCATGCAAGGAAATGGAGAAAACCGCCTTGAGAAATATCCTCACAACGTCGCCAAGCGAGTCAGTCGTCGGTCGTCTGGAGACCGGCCGTTACGGTATTGCCACAGACGACTGACGTCCTTGACTTTGACCGTGCGTGTCAAGGTCGACTGTCTCGACATGATAGGACTGAATGAATGAACTTCAACGGTGGTGGTGCTCCCCGTCTTTCCCCCCGGGCTGGATGCCTTGTCGTCAAAGTCGGCCAGCCAGCTCTTCTTCATGGCCTTTTTCAGATCGGCACTCTCGTCGCCCTCGTGTCCAAACTGCAAGAGGCTCTCCATAAAGGCATTGCCAGTCTCGGCACAGCCTTTGATACGGCCAGTTTGGGGATCGCGCTCCAGCGGAAACATGCCGTCGAGGTAGTGCTGGCAAAACTGATGGCCACCGCGCGATGAGGAGTGGGCAAAGACGCGACCCATAAAGCGTGGCATTGTGTGCGAGCGGCGCGCAGTGCGCACAAAGTGCAGGACGCCCCAGAGGGCTACAAAGTCGCTGGTGTGGGCGTAGTGCTCAATATGGCCAATCGCCCGCGCGCTGATATGGGATGGGGAAGTCGATATTGCGGCCGTCTCGCGGAGCAGCCCGGAATCTAAATCAAGAGTCCGGTCGGGGCTCGATCCGGTGACCAGGCCAGCCGGGCTCTCACAAGCCTCTGCTTCCCGACACTGGGCCACAATGGTACGGTGCGGGTTGTTGAAGTGGTTGGCAGCGCTGCCAAACGTATAGACCTCAAGCTTGGCCAGCAGATCCTGTGGTAGCTCCTGCAGCAGCCAGTCGAGCACGAGGCCGCCCTCTATGGCGCCCTGGGAGTGCAGGATCAGGACAATCTTGGAGATGTTTGGCCGGTACAGCTTCTTTTTCAGGATGCTGTAGCATTCCCGGACGTCAGAGGTTGCGTAAGTAAAGTTGCGTTGGACCAAGCACTCGATGACGTCGAAGAGGACACCGGAGCTGGAGATTAGCACTTCACTTTCTCATGACAGTCCCAATTTCCCTTCCTTTTCTGTTGCCTTGTCTCTCATATCCAACGTACGTCCTGTTGTGAATGCCCAGAATGGGCCGCCCAAAAGTCAGGGCCAGACGGTCTAGGTTGCTCTGCATCCAGTGGCGACCGACAGCCACTCCGTTTAGAAATACCCACTGCTCGTGGGCGTGCTCGGGCAGGTCAGCTGCGCAATCTGGGCTGGAGTGGTATTCAATGTTGCTGCGGCCGAAGCCGAAGCCGTTGAGCAGCAGGCAAAGGCCGTGGTTAAGAGCCAGGGCGAGCGTGGCGCTGACAATAGCCGCCCAGGTGGGCATGAAGAGAGCGGCGGGCAGCAGGCCGAGCAGAAAAAAAAGCTGCAGCACGGCGAGCAGCGTGTGCAAGGTCAGGCACCACAGGTTTGGCAGCGTCCAGGCCAGCTCGTCGAGCGGACCAGAGTCGGCCGGCCACATGGGCCACACAATATAGGGCAAAGCCCAGGCTAGGCGAAAGAACTGGCCGACGTCATGGGCGAGTAAACGCCAGGGGTCGTCGGTGTAGCTGTAGTTGATGACCGAGGCACCGCCAACCTGGGAGCCGTAAAAGGATGTCGAGTTATGGGCTGGCTCGGTCGCTTTTTTGGGAATTTGTGGTTTTATCGGCAGACTCGGAGCCGAAGCCGGATTCGAGGCCGGAGTAGAAGCCAGAGAGGGAGTTGAGACGTCGTTGGGGACAGCCGCCTGAAGAGGCAGCTTGGGGGCCAATGCAGAGACCGCTCCGGCATGGGAACCGCTCAAAGTGTCCATGGGAAGTGGTTCGAAAGGTGGGAGGAGGTGAAGGCGTGATAAGATGGAGCCAAATGCGGGTAAGAAGGGAAAAGTAATACGAAAAGATAGAGGAAAGCGACAGAGGGAAAAGGATGGAGATAATTACAAGAAGAAAAAAAGGAAAGAGCAAGCAAAGAGACAAAAACAGGAAAGACGCATGGCCGTGGCGCATGCCTCCTTCCGGCAGCGGCGGCTGACGGGTGCACGAGGGGCTCATCGGCAGCCAAGCCGTCAGCACAGCGCCAAAATCATCGTCAGCGATGCTCTCGGCGAGCGTTAGCAGCCGTTTTTAGGACGTCAAGCGCCCGCGTAGTTTTGGGCACCAACGAGGCCAAGGTCCGCGTTCTCCACACAAAGGCCTACACTACGTCTTTCTTATTTACACTTTCTGCTTGACAGCGCCAACACGCCAATGCTGCCCAAACAAGAGCCATGCTACCCCAGTATTGATCTAGATTTGCCCATGGCCCAGGCAGACGCTGGATACGATACAGAAGTGGCGGCAACAGCCAATTTTAGCATTTTCCGTAATGCACTCTCGTCTGTGCTGATTGAAAAGCTGTCGAGCCCGGAGCCGACACGGAAGCAGCAGCAGCGGCAGCGGCGGCGTCAGAAGAAGAAAGACAAGGGGGAAGGTGGAGGGGGCGAAGCTTCGGCGGCGGACGATGTAAAAGACCCGCAGAATGCTCAGGAGGACGACCTGGCAGAGTTTGTCGACTACATGGCCCGTGAGGTGTTCAACCTATTGCTGGCCGAGCTGCAGACGGTGACCCACGAGCAGTGGAGCACTGATGCCGCCGGCCTGCGGACGCGATGGGGCGGTGTTGGGGGGGTAGAGGCCGAATCCTCCCTATCGTCCTCGGACGCCGACGTCTCTCCAACGCCTCTCTGGACGCCCGAGCAGGTCATATGGTGCATCCCCGGCCTCGATCCTTCGCCGGCTGCCGACTCGCTCGTCGCCTATGGAATCACTGCCGCTTCCAGCGCCGGCTCCAAAGCCAGCTCCAGTTCGGCCGCCTCCACTGACACCCCCGCCGACATATTTGCACCGGCTATCACGACGTCCCTGCAAACAGTGACGGAAGCGCCGCCCCCGCCGAGAGCGTCCCGGTCAATGCGCGACCATGTCGATGCCTGTAAGCTGTGTGGCCGTGACTGGATCGACCTGACGTACCACCACCTGATCCCACGCTCAGTGCACGCCAAAATGGTCAAGCGTGGCTGGCACCGGCCCGACGAGCTGCAAAATGTGGCCTGGCTGTGCGACGCCTGTCACCGCGCTGTGCACCGCTTTGCCGACCACGAGACGCTGGCCCGCGATTACTTCACCGTCGAGCGACTGGCGGCGGTGCCCGAGCTGCAGCGTTTCGCCGCATGGGCTGGCCGGCTGCGATGGAAGAAAAAGTAAGGCAGCAGCGAGACTGGCGGTCAGAAGAAAAGTAAAAATTGATGGGAGAAGAAAGGCCAAGAAAGAAAAGATGCAATGAGGCGCGATCAAGATAAAGAATAATCAAAGCAATCAATTAATTGAAAACCATGTATACTTGTTTTCCCTCGAATGTACGCCCAACGCCAGTCATGACATGACAGATTCTTCTGTCCCCGACCACCCGGCATTCTCTTTCCTCTCCTTCCAAAAGTACAGCTCCCTTATGCATAGTGTGGCGTGTCATATGGTTGATTGGGCTGGCGGCTGTGGCCGTCCTCGAAGCTGCCTCCGTGCGCATTACCTAGAAGCAGTGCACGGTCATCGTCGCCATTCTTTGCGCGACCGTGTCCGCCTTGCAAGCCGGCCTCCTCCTCGCGGCTCTCCTCGATTGTGCCGATAAGCTCGGCTACGCCTTGTGGCAGAACCACCTGGCCATGCTCGACACTCCAGCTGGTCGTGCGCACAACTTGGCCTTCACGCGCCTGGCTCACAGAGTTGGCCACCATACCGGCACCCACCACGCTGCCTGACCGGATCACGGCCGGCACGCCGGGGCCGCTGTTACGCTGGGCCGGCACTGCGGACGATCCCCACAGCTCAGAGCTGATGGCGTGGTCAATTTCCTCCTTGTTGATCCCAACGCCCACGGAGCTCCGGTAGGCGTCAAACTGTGTGTCACGCTCGTGGTTGTAGCTGGATCGCCGCCCGCCATCGCCAATGTCTTCTTCACGTGGCGTTGGCGTATTGTACAGCTGTGTCGATACGGCCGCTGAAGCTGGCGCCGGAGTCACCGATACGGCTGGCAGAGACCGGCCATAACTGCCGCTGGCGTTGTGCGATCGATAGGCGGTTGGCACGTCGTTGTAAGGGTTTGCGCGCAAGAACACGTCGCCCGACGCCACGCCGCCGCCCATTTCAATTTCGCTGTAACCGTTTCGGTAGTTTGAGATCGGCACGGCGCCCGGGGGGCTGTAGTCGTCAAAGGCAGACACGCGCCGATACGTTTTGATCGAGTAGATGCTCATGATGATCATAGTAGCTCTGTGGAGTTAGTTTAGGGGACAGAAAGAAGAAAGACATGGAAAACACACAGTAACGCGGCGTCAATTCCGAGGCCGATAATGGACCATTCTCGTTCGGAGTATTTGATATGGACGAAAATGTCCATGGCCAGATTGCAAAAGGCACAGGTCAACTTGATGACATGGCTGGCCAACATAAAAAACGGCGCCAGGGTCTCGGAAAATAACTTGGAGACCTCGATGAGGGTGAGAAGGAGCGAGAGCACCGAGAGGCCAACATTGGTGCATTCCCACACAAGTTCGACAATAGGAAGCTCGCCCTTTTTGGTCCTGTCTTCATAGTCCTCGATAGTGTTGGCCAGCCGGTAGGCAAAGATGCCGATCAGGGAGAGCAGCAGGCCGATCTGCAGGGTCCAGACAGGCAGCACAAAGGCCTGCCGCCATCGGGCGCGCTCGAACTGAGCTTCTTTGCGAAAGGAGGAGGAGGACATGGCGGCGGAGGGGGAAGCCGGAGGCGAAAGCCGGAAGTGAAAGCCGGAAACGGAGGCGAAAGCCGGAAGTAAAAGCCGGAAACGGAAGCGGAAGATCCGGAAGACTTTCAGCCGCTATTTTGTGTAATTCGGTGCAATACGGCAGCAAGCCACCATATCAGAGCTGATCTGCTGTCTCGTCGGTGCCAAGCTATGTTGTTGTGGTTGTGCCGTATTTCTGTCGTGTTTCTGGCGTCTGTCAGACATCAGATGGGGCGCTTGGCGGTTTTTGAGGCACCACTCAGCCCAGCACGGGAATAAAAGCCTATTTCGCGCAAGCTGTACCAAATCCTTTTTCCGCCGCTTCCTTCGCCGTAAAGCAGTCTGTCTTTACCATAGTTTCCCCTCGTTCAGCCCTGGCCGTGCCCAATTTTGGCCCTTTTTACCCACTAGATCGCGCCATCTTTTCTTCTGGCGGGGGCCCTCGTCTCTATTTTTCTCAGCCTGTTGTCGTTTGATGCGATGATGCTCCGCCGTTGGACGCTGCGCTTCTGCTGCACTGCCACTCGTTTTCCCCCACTGCAGCAGAAACACGGACACGATAGGCTTCCCAACCTTTATTTTCCGGGGCGCTCCCTGCCCTGACCGTCACTGCCCAGTGGAGCGTTTGTTAGCCACCAGAGCTAATTTGGGAACGGGCTAGATAAATGGTAGGATTCTGCGGCTGAGCGGTTGGCCGGCTTTCGAACTGGGCGAAAAATGAAGCTCTTTTTGATTTCTTTTTCCAAGCCGTCCTCTGTCTCGCTGGGGTTTGTAATAGCGAGATTCAGCCTAGCTTTTTTTAGAAGACATGGCGGTTGTTGTTACTTTTGATCAGTCTGGCCAAAATATTCGACTTGCGCTGTCGGGTTTTTGAAGAAACAGTGAAACCTCGCGATACATCAGTGAGATTAATAAGGCAAAGAAAGCACACAAATGTGCCTCGTACGTGAATGTACACAGCACCGGGAAAGCGCAACCGCTCCAGCAGCAACGCGCTTTCCCGGCTTCCTTCTGTACGCCGGAGGACGAAACAAATCGAGCCTAAACTTGCGATGTAATCATGTTTAAAGGCTTCCTCTAGTAAATCCAATCAAGCACGAAAAAAAACATGCATAGCACCACAACTACAGCATTACAAAATCACAAAGCCACATAGCATCACAGCACTAAGCTACGGCGCTCTGGGCTAACTTGGGTATTACATGGGCAATAGCTGTTGTGGTGCCGCTTCTTTGGTCTTGTTCATTTTCTTCTTCGCTTCCGCTTCCTTCCGAATCCTTGTCGAAACTCTCTCTGCCTTGTCCTTGATGGCATTTTCACTCAAGCCCATGGCGCACAGCCGCTTTTTGTCTCGCTTGACCGTGTAAGCTAGATTCAAGACTACCCGTACAAGAACGACTGTCACGATCAGTACACCCAGGATGATGGGCGCCAAGATGGACAAGATGGTGGCGCCATAGCTGGCTCGATGGAAGGAAGAGTTGTCCTTCAGCTCGTTTGTTGCCAGGCCTAACTGCATGGCCGTCAAGGCAATGGCCACAAAGGCAAAGATGGACGCCATCAACGCAAAGTTTTCGCTAATCATTTCGTCATAGCTGTTGTAGCCGCCAATGGACGAGTAGCCTCGGAAAGGTGCCTGCATCGTCCAGCGGCAGATGCTGTTGAGCCGCGACAGCCGCAGTTCGCCAAACAGGAAGCGCTCGTGCACATCCCTATAGCAGTGGCGCTGCACCGTCTCCTTGGCCAAGGGCAACCACTCCCCCCACGTCAATTCTTTTGGTAGCAGGCCGGCATTCTGCGCCAGATGAAAATCAATCGGTTTGGTGATGAGGCAGCAATAGGAGAAGAGAAAGCCGCGCGCACAGGAGACGACTTCGCTGTGGCGGCTGGCCTCGGCCGAAGAGGGATGGCGGTCCTCAGCAGTTTCTGGATTCTCAGCCGGCTTTGCCAAATAGTCTGCCCAAAAATCGGCACACAACAGATACTGCGGCAGTGGCTTCAAGAAAATTTTGCCCGACCAGACCATGTGCATATGCAAGCGCTCGCAGGCCACAATCTCGCGTCCGGCCACGATCTGGTGGTGCAGAGGACGGGGTGGAATCAGCAGGCCCGCGAGCCAGAGGTACTTTAAGATCCTCTCGATCGGCCGCAAGTCAAACTCGGCCCGGAGGAACTTGGCGATGCACGTTTCGCTATCTATTGCCTTGATGGCGCCGCCCTCGTCTCGCCATACCGGTGGCAGCAGTTCCATCGTCTTTTTGGGCGTGTAATTCAGCCACGACGGGCTTGTGTCAAACGGGCGGCCGTGGCCAGTCATTATTGTCCTATGCGTGAATTTGTTTTTGTGTTTGGCAGTCTGGCACAGCAGGCAGCGGCAGGCTTATTTTAACCCCAACTTGCTGCTCACTGCGCTCTGATACTGCAGCCCTGACAGCCTAATGAGAGCCCGAAATGCAAGGCTGACTGCAACAGGGGTGGTGATTTCCAATTTCTACGCGCCAGCCACGGAAAAGAGTGGGCTATAATCTCGATACCACCTTGTGCTGACGCTTCGGAGCCGCATAGGGTCGCAGGAGGTTATGCTGGACTTCCATTTGACGAAGCGAAAGAATACGGAAATTTCCGCATACATTGGTGTTGTCTGCTTCTGCTGGTTCTGGTTCTGCTGGTCTGGAATTATTGTCGATTTTCTCTTTTTCACGACCTTGCTTTGCATACCCTGATCCAAGACAATGGCTTTGTCAATGGCTTTCTTGGACATAACGACTGCCGGCTCTGCCAAAGCCCCGCCCGCTGTGGCGCCAGAGGCCAAGGTCAAGAAAACCTATGACAATATCGAACAGGGATTCAAGATTCTCCAGAATCCCGAAAAGCCAGATGTCGACATTGTGGCCGTTCCGGGACTCGGCGCCAACCCCGAGACCAGCTGGGAATCGGACACAAAGAACAAGTTCAATTGGCTTTCCGATGGGGAGGAGGGTCTTCATCTGGACTTTCCTCGCGCCCGCATCCTGCTCTTTCGGTACGAGTCGGCCTGGGTGGGCAATATCCGGGTCAAGCAGTTCCTCGGCAATATTGCCTCCACCATGCTGGACGGCTTGCTCGCCGAGCGCGAGAACTGCCCGCGCCGCCCCATTGTCTTTATCGGCCACAGCATGGGTGGTCTGGTGATTGCAAAGGCCGTCGTGCTGTCTGAATCCCGCCGTGACCGTTTCTCTGCGCTGTTTGAGACCATCACCGGCTGTCTCTTCTTTGGAACTCCCTTTGGCGGCGCCATAGTGGCTGCCGCTGCCTGCATGCTGGCACACATTGGCGAGAAGTTTGACAAGGCCACCTCCTCCAAGTTGCTCGACATGATGAGGCCGGAGGACGAGAGCCTGCAGGAACTCCGCAACGACTTTCTGCGTCTGACAAGGAAGCTGTTCCCCAACATTGGCGTCTTCTGCTTCTACGAAGAGCAATTGACCGACTTTTCCAAGCTTGCCCACCTGCCCCGTTTCTTCAATGCTTTGCAGATTGTCATTCCTGATGTGAGTGGGAGTTTCTTCATGTTCAATCACACAATCCTTGCTGACTTATAGAAAATGAGAGAATTCGTCAGTCCCCAATCGGCAAAACTGGACGGAATAGACTCCATGGGGCTCGCCAGTGACCATAGGAACCTAGTCAGGTTCGACGGTTTCAAAGATTCGCGCTACCAGCTCATCCGAACCCCCCTGAAGAGGATTATCAATTCAGCCGTGCAAAATGTCAAGCCACGGCTGTATTCCTTTCGCGTCATTGACCGGGACAAGGTGAAGAAGGTTTTACAATGGCTGGAGGGCAGCGTCTCTATGCGCCTGAAACTGCACTCTTTGCGCAAAATCATTACGCCGTCGTCATGGTTGGTCAGCGAGACTGAATATACGAATTGGCTGCAGCAAGATGCTTACACCGACACGCTCTGGGTTCATGGCCACGAAGGAAGGGGGAAGACCGGCGTCGCTCTCTCGGCCATTAGCCACCTGAATGCTTGCATTGAAAAAGAAGCCGACGATAAACCAGACCAAAACACGTCGCTGCTCGCGTTTTTCTTTTGCGACAAATCCATGGAAGACAATACGGCGGAAGGCCTGTTGAAATCGCTTATTTACCAGCTGATCAGCCAACAGGAAGCATTGGCAGTTCATGCCTATGCTCAATTGGAAAAGGGCGATAAAAACAAGGCCAATGCTAATATTGCTTCCGACACAAGCGGCATCCCTGCCACGAGCTCGTCACTGTCTACGCCAAAGGCTGGCCAGATGACGGTGGAGAACTTGTGGAGAAGTTTGGAGCAGATGCTGGCCGACGATCTGATGAACGCCGTGTACATTGTCATCAACAACCTGCACACGTTGCCAGAGGATTCTGTCTCGACGAAGAAGCTCTACTCCCTCCTTCAAAACGGGCGGGACGTCACAGCCAACACCTCCTTCAGTGGTGGACTTACGGAGAGATTCGAGTCTCATTTTGATGGGGGCATCGCACATCGCAGTCAGAGAAGACGGGCTGTCGTCCGCTGGTTCTTCACCAGCCGCAACTCGCCCCCGGAGATGGGGGACATGCGCATTGTCGATTTGGGCCATGCCAAATACGAAAACCAGGTACAATTGCAGCTTCGCAAGCACGCCGAGCAACAAATTTTGGAGCTGGGAAAGCAAAAGAAGTACAAGAAGGAGCTCACTTATTTTGCCAGCAACCTCATTGGAAAGCGCGCGCAGGATATGCAGTGGATCGACATCACTTGTGTCCGGCTCGCCGAGCTGCCATCGACAGTAAGCTTTGCCAAGGTGCGAAGGATTCTCGAGGGCGTCCCTCAGAACCTGAGCGAGCTCCTCCACGATGCTTGGACAACCATGTTTCGGTCGGTATCCGATGAGGATGTGATTGAACGAATCAAAGAAATGCTTCGCAGCCTAATTCTTGTCAATGAGGACCCAACCGAAGAAGAACTGGCACTGTTGACCGGGTTGGGTTCGAGCGACCAACAGCGTGCCGACCTGCGCTATTGCCTGGAGCTCTGCAAGCCGTTGGTCAGCGTCAAAAAATCCAGTGCACAGTCAAAAGAGGGTGCCTTTGTGATTGCGTTTGTGAACACGGCAGTGAAAAGGCACATGGTTGAGAACCGGCAATCTCTACTCGGGCTTTCCGATGACGGCGTTCAATGGCAGCATGGCATCATGTCCCTACGCTGCTTCCAGCACATTCTCGAGGCCTTTTCCCAGCCAACCGATGCCGACTATGAAGAGGAATATCTGGCTAGAAAAGCTGAGGATGAAAAGAAGGCACTGACAAAGAAGACCGCCGAGGATGAGAAGCCTGATGGCGCGGAAGAAGGCACCGATTGTAAGACCGAGGAGGCTGTCAGTGAGAACGGGGAAGATGGAAAAGGGGAAGAAGAAGCGAAAACAGAAGAGGAAGAAAATGAAAAAGTAACAAAAGAGGAAGAGATGAGAGAAAAGAAAGAAAGGGAAGAAAGCGAAGAAGACAGCTCGGAAGAAAGGGAAGAGAAGGAAGAAACGGACAGCAACGGAAAGCAGCAGAGATCAGTTAAACACGAAAGCAAGGACGCAGCGCCGGATACGGAATATGAATCCGAGACACCAGGAGAGGCGATGGCATCACCAGCAGCGACGCCAGGGGTAGAAGCCGACGACCCGGCAGACGGCGGGGACCAAGCGACGCAAGCCGGAAGACGGGCGCTGCAATATGCGGTCAAACACTGGATACACCATGCAACGCAAGCATCGGCAGATTTTGCCCTTTTGCTGAGCCGTGAAGAGGCCTTTTGTCGTTCCAAATCCAAGATGCGGTACCGGTGGCTATTCGAGTACACGAGATTGGTGCCGATGCTGCAAGGTTACGGGCTATACAGTTTCACGTCGCTACACGTTGCGGCCTCGTTTGGATACACGCGCCTGGTGGCTGCTCTGCTGGATAATGGATACGCAGAGGAGCGGGACACATGGGAGTCGCTGCAGAACTCGCCGATGCACCTGGCGGCGCTGTTTGGCCATGTCGAGACGGTGGTGGAGTTGTTGGATCGTGGGACACCGGTTGACAACGGCAAGGAAAGCCACGTGTCGACACCGCTGCATATGGCGGCATACCAGGGACGAGTCGAGGTGATGCGGAAGCTGCTCGAGAAAGGCGCAGATCCCAACGCTGTGTGCAGCCTTGTCGGGCCAGTTTTGAACGTGAGCATCATGTCGGGCAACCACGAGGCCATTCAACTGCTCGTGGAGAACAATGCAAACCTGGCATGGTCTCCCCAACAGGCATCCGAAGACTATGAGAGGTTCAGCTCGCCGCTGGACACGGCTGCCAACTACTGTGGGCTGGCTGATTTCAACTATTTACTTGAATTGTTCAAACCGGTCGGGAAGAGGCTGGCGCCCGAAGCGTACGACAGCGCTCTTATCAAGGCGGCCATGTATGGAAAAGTCGACATCTTTGGCCGGCTGCTCGACTTTGACCACCCGACCCACGTATACCAAGAAGCGCTGAGGCTGGCGACGGAAGATGGCGAATGGGACATTGTGGAGGCCCTGTTGACGTCGTGCCGGCGCGGACTGCGATGCGAGGACGTGATCAAAGCGGTGGCCCTGTCAACACAGACCGATCTCGAACACATTCTAGGTCTGGTTGGGGCGGGCGGGGAAGGGGACTTGGATCAGGCCGTGATTGACAGGGCGCTTTACGATGCTACGGATAGAGAAAAGCTGGGCATGGTCAAGGTCCTATTGAAGCAGTTTCATGCAGACCCCAACGCCACGGGAGAAGAGTGAGCAAAAGTGTGAACGAGAGACGAAAACGGGGCGGAACTGACGGAAGCAAATGCAGATACGGCAATGCGCTTACGGCAGCGGCAAATGATGGCACCATTGACATTGTCACGGAGCTGATCGAAAGCGGAGCCAATGTCAACGCAGAAGAAGGGTGGGCCTTGCAGATTGCGGCGTGGCAAGGGCGCGAAGCAGTGGTAGCGAAGCTGCTGGAGCACGGTGCCTCGGTGGACGCCTTTGTTGTGAACGATCACTTTCCGAACGGTACAGCACTGCAGGCGGCATGTGAAGCTGGGCACATTGGCATTGTGCGGAAGCTGCTCGACGCGGGGGCCAATCCGGACTTGGGCGCGGGGCGGAATATCAGCCCGATCCAGGCGGCGGCCATGATGGCGGAGGGGGATATTCTGGAGCTGCTGGTGGAGCGAGGGGCCCAAGTCAACGTGCATGGCGGCGAGGACCAAGCGACGCCGCTGATCAACGCGGCCTGGACACTCTTGTGGGACAAGGCGGTGTGTCTGGTGAAGGGGGGCGCAGACATTAACGCAGCCGATGCGACGGGTCGCACGGCGCTGATGGTGGCAGCACGGACCGACGACCACGAGTTTGTAGCGGGCCTACTTGAGCATGGGGCCGACATGTTTGCCGTCAACAATCGGGGCAAGATGGCACTACAATATGCCATGCATTACGATAACCAGACTTGTGTGGAGCTGCTAGTGCGGCGAATGATTGCGTTTGTGAGAAATCTACAGACGCAGGCGGCGACGGCGACGGCAGAGACAGCGCTTGTGTCTCTTGGAGAAGCTCTCGGTCATGCGGCACAAGTAGCATCCATTGCGCCAGGGGAGACTGACAATGACAGCGACTATGGCAGCAACTATGGCGATTCGGAGGCGGATGGAGAGGGAGAGGCAGACAAAGGTACAGAGGAAAATGCCGAAGCGAGAGAAGACGAGGACACGGCAGATTTGGAAGCAGATGGGGATGCCCAAGCAAAGGAGGGCAACGATGAAGCAAGCAACAAGTAACGAGATGAGCATTCGAGCTATTATTCTTTCAGCAAAGATGATGCGCAATAAAACAAGGCAAAGACAGAATCAAAAGCTCTTATAGGCAGCACTACGCAATTTCCTAATGTCGCGGGTCGGCTTGCAGTCGAACAGGTCATAGGCGTGAGGCAGGCCGCTGACGATATGAAAGTCCAGGTCGACATCGGCACGAGCGAGCTGAGTGGCCCATATGGAGTCCTCCTCGAGGAAGAGGTCGAGAGAGCCGACATCCATGTAGGTGCTGGGCAGGCCAGCCAGAGAGGAAGCGCGGGCAGGCGAGGCATAGATGGAAAAGGCAGATTCGGGCAGGGCTGCCAAGGCGACGGCGGCGTCGTTTGGACCTTGGGTCAGGGGCTGGCCGGCGCCGTAGTAGCTGGCCCAGGCGAGGGCGTTGTTCTCGCAGGACCAGCCGGACTGGAGAAAGGGGCGGACAGGCCAGTCGTCGTCGTTGGCCGTGGCACCGGGATAGGCGGGCGCGCCCTTGGGAGGGTGGCGGTGGACGGTGCGGTCGTCCAGCATTGGGTAGATGAGAACGAGCTTGGCAATGGGGGGGGAGAAACCCTTGTCGCGGGCCATGAGGGCGACGCCGGCGGAGAGGCCGCCGCCAGCAGAGTTGCCGGAGACGCAGATGCGGGCCGGGTCGATGCCGAGGTCGGCGGCGTGGGTGGAGAGGTAGGTCAGGGCGGCATAGCAGTCGCCGAGAACGGTCTCGTGGGTGTATTCGGGGGCCAAGCGGTATTCGACGGTGAAGATCTGGACGCCGGTCTCGACGACGGTTTGGGCGTTGTCGGCAGCCGTGATAGCGGCCGAGGCCAGGACCATGCCGCCGCCGTGGAAATAGAGGATGGCGGGCTGGTTCTTCTGGGTGAGCTGCTCGGGGGTGGCGAGGCGGATGATTGTGATGTCGACGCCACCATGGCCGGGCACGCGGTAGTTCTTGCGGGTGACGGCGGGGACCTGGTCGGCATTCTTGTCTAGGTATTCCAGAAAGGGCCAAACAGCAGCTCGCAGGGCCAGGGCATTGGCGGGAGTTGGCGCTGGCTGAGTGCCGGCCTTGATGGAAGGCTCGATAACGGCAGCGTAATAGTCGGGGTTGTACTTTGGCATTTTGTTAATGGTCGATGAGGGGGAGCAGAGGCGAGGAAGTAGAGGGTGGAAGACAAGATGGGAGCCAGTACAAGAAAAGGGACGAGCTGACGACGGGGAGAGGAAAGGCGAGCAGAACTAGATGAGCAGGGGAGAGGACAGCAAGGAAGATAAAAGGCCACGGGAGGCTCAACTACGAGTACGAGTTATTAGAAAACAACAGCCATTCGACAGGCAAAGCAAGCCGACTGCTAGAAAAAGGCGATGCGGACAACTGAACGAATGCGAGAGGAGAATGCGGATTGAAAATACGATCCGGCATGTCCATTCAGACTGATCGGCGCCGTCAGTAGGCAAAGCCATGGCTAGCTCCTCTCCTCTCCGCATTATTCCTCGGCACAAAGCAGGGATACGGCTTAGAAACAAAGAAGGCGGAGAAACCAAAGAGTGAAAAAGTGTGGAAAGGTGGGGAAGAAAAAGAGGGTGAGGGGGTACGAGAAGAAGGGGAAAAAGAGATAAAAGGGAGAAAGAAGGAAAGGGAAGCCGGGAAGTACGAGAAGAAGGGGAAAAAAAGATAAAAGGAGAGAAAGAGAAGGAAAAGGGAAGCCGGAAGATAAGAAATCGAGGAAAGGACGGAAAGGAAGGGAGAAAGACCAAAGAGGATTGGAGTATTTCGAGAGTAAAGGCACCAGTTTGTACAGCAAGTACGGGGTCTTGCAATTGGAGACTAGTGTCGGCTGCTCGTAAAGAAAGACCTCGGGTTTCTACTGGGCTTTCTTCGGGTTTTTACTCTTGGCAGTTGCTCTCCTCGGGCATTTGTCGCTTCCCGGGAGTCCGGGAGACTCCTGCCAAACATGAATATCCGTATATGTGTCATCCCTTGTGCTGCCTGTGCTGCTTGGAGTCGTCTATCGTCAGTCTGATAGGCTCTTACATGTTAGCCGACTCTTTCATGGCTAAATTGCGCTTATTTTTATTCTTGTGTTTTAACATGTCTGATCAAGTCTTGATTGCCGTCTTTTGTTCTTAACGTCATTAACGGTTTCCATCCACTCTCCATCTTTATTTGCTTGATCCTATTCCCCTCCCTTTCAACTTAAATAGATCTATGGTTGCCCTTTACCGTCTGAGCACTGTAGCCTCGATTATCATCTTTTAGAATATCGTGGAGCCTTGCCAGTTAATTAAAAAAGAAAAAACGAAAAAACCGACTATTGGATAGCTAAATAAATAATTACAAGTCCCGTATCTGAACGGCTTGTCTTTGTACAAAAGTCTCGAGTTTCGATTCCTGTTTTCAATTATTGCTCCTTGAATTCTTATATATTCACGTCTTGCTTGGTTCTCACTGTGGGCTTACGGAAGTTAGCTTCAATGGCAGCAATAACAAACCAGAGATGGACGAGTATGGTGTGAATGATAAATCTTGTTCGGTAAAAGTACTTTTATCTAGCCTGGCCATGAATTGTGGCGTTGAAGGTCTATTCGCTTCCCTCTTCCGCTTTTGCCTTTTCCTTTTTTTCCTTTTTTTCCTTTTTTTCCTTTTTCTCCTTTTTCTCCTTCTTCTCCTTCTTCTCCTTTTTCTCTTCTTTCTCTTTCTTCTCCTTTTTCTCCTTCTTCTCCTTCTCCTTCTCCTTCTCCTTTTTCTCATTTTTCTCCTTCTCCTTCTCCTTCTTCTCCCCCTTCTCCTTCTTCTCCCCCTTCTCCTTTTCCTCCCCCTCCTCTCCCTTCCCGCTCTCATTCCATCCCTTTTCTCCTCTCCTGGCGACCATTTCCCTGGCCGGTTTCCTTTCGCCCTCTGGCTTACCCTTGCCCTTTACCAGGGGCGTCTGTGCCTCTCGCAAACCCTCAGGCTCGGCCGTCTTGGCCCAAAGTACCCACTCAGCGTGACGTTGACGCCACAGGTCACCACGCCAGGCGCGCCAAGACGAACGTCCAGCCCAAGTGCCGCGAACATCGTCTTCGCGGGCGGCCAACTGGGCCACAACGGCTTCTTTGAGGTGGAAAGGGAGGATGACGGTAGAAGAAGAGGGAGCAGGGCCGCCGTTGTCAGCAGCGACGCCGCCCACCCGCGACGGCACCATGACAATGGCTTCGACAACGCTGTGGCCGGCCGGGGAAATGGCTAGGGTAAAGATGTGCGGCATCAGGCGGCCGACAATCTGTTTGTGCAGCGCCGGCGGGATGTGGCGGTAATTGTGGGTGCTGGTGAAGGACGGCAACGAGGCCGAGGATGCCGGCGGTGGCGGTGGAGGGCGAGGCAATGTCTGCAGGGCGGTGACAAGGATGCGGGCCGAGGCGGGCGAGGCTGTGGCCAAGCGTGCCAGGTCGTCGCCCGAGAGGTCTAGCAGGGCAGCCTGGGCGGCAGCGGCAGGCGGACCGGGAATGGCCAGCATCGAGGCCAGCAGCAGACAGCCGTGGTGAGCGGCGGGGGAGACAGACAGAGAAGAGTGACCAGGTTTGCCATTTTCCGCTCCCTTTTCCTCCTCGCCCTCCCCTTTCTTCTCTTCACCCTCTCCCAAGCACAGCCGCGTGATGAGCTGGCCAATATTGTTGAGGTGGCGGTAGTTGGCCCGGCGGGCACCCACAGCTCCCTCGCCGGCATCGCTCTCCGGCCCCATTACAACTGCGTCGACAATGGCTTGTACGAGGGCCTGTACAGCCTCGGTTGCGACGTCTCGGGCCTGGCAGCGCTCGAGCAGAGCCCGCAGAACGCTGAGGCGGCCACGCTCAACCAGCTGAGCAACGACAGAGACGGTCTTGGTCCGACGGTCGGGGGCCGAGGCCAGTCGGTCGATGGGGACGACAACGCTGGCGAGGATTTGCTGCTGGATGACGTCGGTCAGATCTTGGCGGCTGAGACGCTCGAGCACGCGCATGGCCGGATAGCAGGCGATGTCGTTGCGGAGGTAGGTGGCAAGGGGGGTGTCGGCCTTGTCCGAGCTCTCTTTCCGAGCAAAGACGCTTGCGTACAGCGCCTTGAAGATCTTTCCCGGACTCTTGGTAATGAGGGTCTCGAGGAGGCGCGAACCGATGCGGTCGTAGATGAGGGAGCGTACCAGGTCGGAGGCCACAGAGGCCGGGTCGGCCAAGGAAGCGGGAGCATCGGGCAGGAGTCGGTCGAGGAGAGAGGCCGGGGCCAGCTCATTGGGCTGGACATCGGTTTTCTCGCCATTGTGACCGCCCTCCTTTCCCTTTTTCAGGTCCAGTTCCAACTGTAGCAGCAATTGCAGCACCGGGTTTCCCGTTGGGTGCGTTGCCAGGATGCGAAGGGCTGGACCGTCGAGAGCGGTGGCCACGTCGGCCAGGATCTTGCGGATGGCGCCTTCAAAGGAGGCCGGAGGTGGTGTCACGGGCGTTTCTGCAGATGTTGCCGCCGTTGTCGTTGCCGTTGCCGCTGCCGCCGTCGTAATGCCCTCCTTTTTCTTGCTGTGAAGCAGCGTCCGTGTGGCCTTGCCGTCGACGCCTTCGAGAGACCGGCCGGACAACACAACCAACAAGACACGCAAAGTGTGTGAGGCAAAGCGGTCCGTCAGCAGGGCCGGCAGGTCGGCCTCGAGCTCGTCCAGAACCTGAAGAATGAGCATTTCCATGGAGGGGTAGATGGTGCTGCCATCATCGTCGTCGTCGTCGTCGCCGTCAGCAGCGTCCACCATTTCAATATCGCCGGCGGTTTGGCCTTCTTTCTCGTCTTTGTCATTACTCTTGTTCGCCTTGTTCTTGTCTCCCTTGTTCGCCTTTCGTGCCTTTTTTTCGGCTGCCGCTAGTGCCGCCGTCTCAGACTCAATGACGCTCCACGACTGCTGAAAGAGCTGCTCACAGCAGTGGCTGGCAAAGCGGTGCGTCACCAGCGTCAGCACATGGCCCTGCATGGCCAGAAACAGACGCTTCTTTTGGCGCGGCGAGGCTACCTGGATCAGACGCTCGACCAGGCGCGAACACGACTGGCTACTGAAAAGCTTGAGCTCCTTGCTGCGGGCCTCGCGGAAGACGCTGTTGATAAAGACGCGGCGTTCTTCGGGAGTAGCAAAGTCGTTGACTTCGAGCATCTCGTCGGCGCGGCGGAAGTACTCTTGCTCGGCGTCAGAGAGAAGACCAAAGAATTCGGGCGCGGCAGAGTAAACAGCGTTCTCCTCAGACCGGTCAGGAGCAGTATATGGCTCGCTAGGGCCTCCTTGGTCTTCTTGGTCTTCAAAACCTCCACCATTTCCACGGCTCTCAGAGCCATCATGGCCTTTTTGGCCGCCGACCGGGCCTCTATTCCAGCCCCCACCGCCCACATCTGTGTAGAATGGCTCGACCGGGGCCGCACGTCGGGAAGGAGCCTCCTTTTGACCCGCAATCCGTTGCCAGCGATCCCAATGCAGGCCTTCTCGCCCGTCGTCTTGTGCCGCTTCTTGGTCTTGGTCTTCTCCTTTTTGTCTTTTCCACTCGCGCGGCTCTTCATCGCCCAGCTCGCGGTCGCGCTTCTTCTTGCGGCGTTCGTCACGCACGAGCTGCCGCTTTGATTTGCGTTGTTTGGCCATGGTGAGTAGAGCGATGGGATGAGGGCGCGGAAGTTGGAGAGAGAAAAGCTGAAAGCAAAGGTTTATACGGGGAAGCTAGTACCAGCAAAAAAAAGGGCCGGCAGAATCCTAATCTTATCGTGGCACACCGCTTTCCTCTTACGCTGCGCAACAGCCAGCCAATCAAAAGGTGCGCCAGCCCAAAGGTAGTTGTGGCCAAGAAAAAATAAGCACAAGCACGCATTAAATCAAATGCGAAAATAAAGGGAAAATTAAAAATAAACATCGTGGCTTTGGCTTTGGCTTTCCGCTCCGCCTCTCTCCTCTTTTCTTCTCTCTTTTCCTCCCCCACCCCAGCTCACCCGCACAGGTCAACAGCGCAGCACCGCCTTGTCAATTCTCGCCCTCTCAGGTGTGCGTACGGCATTCTTCTTCTTGTGGTTTTTTTACTTTTATTTTCTCTCCATTCTTTTGTTCTTCTTTGTCTTTTAGACGCCGTCTTTGTTCCCAAATTCTCAGCTTGAGTTGCGCTCAAGCAGAACGCAACGTTGCGACAGTTGCGATTACTCGGAAGACAAAGTTTGTGTTTAGGTATTTGGTCTCTGTCTATTCCTTTTCTGCCGCTTCGTCTCTCAGAGTCCTCCCTCCTCTCCTCGTCTCTCATATTTAATAGTCCCTCCTCCTCCCTCTCTCGTCTCTTTATTTAATAGTCCCCCCTCTCACAATCAGACCCGACTTCTGTGGCTTTCACTAGTCATGGCCAGTCCGTTGCAGTTTGCCTACCGCACCCAAAAGGCCATCGGCGTCTTCGATGCCGACCCGGTCTACGAGGCCCTCCCGGGTTTCGTTCCGCCCGAGGGGAATCTCCGGTGCTGCGTCTATTCGCCCTGCGGGCGCTACATGGCCTGGGCCTCCAGCGAGGCGGTGTTTGTGTGCGACGCCTCGGTCGGCCACACGCTGACCAGCCTGCGCATTGCCAACGTTTTTGAGCTCGGTTTCTCGCCCGGTGGAAGCTTTCTCAGCACGTGGGAGCGTCCGGCCAAGGACGAGAACGGCGACGCCACCAAGAACCTAAAGGTGTGGCAGTCGGTCAGGGGGGGAGACGCCAGCGACGAGCCGCAGCCGCTCGGTCGATTTGTGCAAAAGTCCCAGACCGGCTGGAATCTGCAGTACACCGACGACGAGCAGTTTTGCGCCCGCATGGTCACCAACGAGGTGCATTTCTACAAAAGCACCGACCTGACGACTATCCACGACAAGTTGCGCGTCGAGGGAGTGTCGGCCTTTGCGCTGGCGCCGGGGAAGAAGCACTCGGTGGCCGTGTTTATTCCAGAGAAGAAGGTGGGTGATGGAGGAAGAGAGAGAGAGAAAGAGAGAGAGAAGTGCTGACTTTCAGGGCCAACCTGCGGCTGTTCGGGTCTTCAACGTCCCCCAATTTGCGTCGCCCGTGTCGCAAAAAACATTTTTCAAAGGCGACAAGGTCCAGCTCAAGTGGAATGCGCAAGGCTCGAGCCTGATTGTCCTGGCCCAAACCGACGTCGACAAGTCCAACAAGAGCTACTACGGCGAGACTACCCTTTACCTGTTGAGCGCCAGCGGCGGCTTTGACGCTCGCGTCAGCCTCGACAAGGAGGGCCCTATCCACGACGTCGCCTGGTCGCCCAACTCGCGCGAGTTTGGCGTCATTTACGGCTTCATGCCGGCCAAGACCACCATCTTCAACCAGCGCGCCGAGCCGAAGCACTCCTTTCCCATCGGTCCACGCAACACCATTCTCTTCTCTCCGGCATCGCCAGGCCTGCCGGCCGGTCGTTTGGTGCTGGTGGCCGGCTTCGGCAACTTGGCCGGCCAGATCGACGTCTACGACTTGGCCAAGGATTACCGCAAAATCTGCACCATTGAGAGCGGCAGCCCCAGCGTCTGTCAATGGAGCCCGGACTCGCGCTTCATCATGACGGCCACCACGTCGCCGCGTCTTCGTGTCGACAACGGCATCAAACTGTGGCACGCTTACGGTGGAGGCCTCATGTACAGTGTCGACATGGTTGAGCTGTACAACGTGGTCTGGCGCCCGCTCGAGGCCAACGCCGCTACGGCCGTAGTCACCAGCGGCAGCACGGCCGACCCGCTGGCGATTGTGCCGACTCCCCACGCCTCGGCCCTGGCTTATCTGGTGACGCGCAAGACACCCTCGAAGCCGGCTGGGGCCTACCGCCCGCCAGGCGCCCGAGGCACTTTGACGCCGCTGCATTTCAAGCGTGAGGACGAGGGCGGCGCTGCTCACGTCGTCGGCAACGGCACCGGTCTGGGCGGCACTGGCGGCAGTCTGAGCAGCCTCGCGGCCAACGGTTTTGGTCGTTCGCGCCGCACCGTCCCCGGAGCTGAGCTGGTCGAGCTTTCGGCGGCCGCGCCCGTATTTGTTCCGGGTGCAGAGCCGGCCGATGGGGGGGCCGATACGCTGTCCAAGGCGGCGTTGAAGAACAAGAAAAAGCGCGGCAATAAGAAGGCCAATCGAGAGACGGACGGCGGTGGCGGTGGCGGCGACGAGAGCGGTGGAGGAGTTTCGCTGGCGCCTTTTAGCAACGGTGGCCACAGCGGAGAAGGCCGCAGCCCGGAACGGCGCGGTCAGAGCTCGTACCAGCAGCATCAGCACCAGCACTCGCGCAGCCAGTCTCGCAACAATGTGCACCAAAGCGGGATGCGGACTCGCAGCAACACGCAGCGCGCCCGTGAAGCGCCGCCAGGATTTGGAAACAACGCGGCGGCGACGGCGACGGCCTCGGCGGCTGACCCGACTACGACCACGACAAACGGCAGCAACGATGTTTCTTCGGCCGGCGCAAATAGCCAGAATCCGATTGCAAAAAAGATTAGGAGTCTGCAGAAGAAGATCCGGGCCATTGAGGATCTGGAGATGAGACACGCAGGTGGCGAGAAGCTGGAGGACACGCAGATCAAGAAGATTGGCACCAAATCGGCCGTGTTGAAGGAGTTGGAGGACCTAGAAAAGCAGGTGTAGGGTGAAGAAGGGGATGAGGAGGGGATGAAGGGGATGAGAAGGGGAATGAGGAATAATGGACTTAGGACAGATAATGAACGAGGGGTGGGCAAAGGAGGCAAGAGAGGATCAGAGGTGCAGACGACCATCAGACACTGGAAAAGGCGTCGTGGTTTGAGTCTTGGGAGCTGACGTTGCAGTTGGCTAGACGCAGATGGAAGTAAAGCTTATTGATAACCCATTGCTGCTTGAATACAGTCAGTGAGAATCAAGAGCTGGAGAGGAAACACTGGAGTAAAGCAACAATACAGGAGTCAACAGGTTGTTGAAGTAAATGAGCGTGGTGTGGAAGAATCAAAGGAGACTGTGGAGTCAAGTGAAGGGTTTACTACAAAACACATTATGTAATCATCGCGATATCTCGGACAAGGATGTGAAAGCCGACAATACCCATTGAATGAATCAAATTAAACTTGACATGAATAAATGATGCAATTGACTGCTCAATAACAACAAACAGAATACATTTAAATCAGAAAATGTAATAAACTATGAGCCGGAATATTCTACAGCAGTTGCCCAAAATAAACCTACCCAAATAATAGTCAACTCCCAACGCCTTCATTATTGTCCGGTTGATTGCTCAACCGTGCTGCTCGACAATTGCACAGCCACTCCTTACAACAGCTCGTCCACCTTTGTTGCACTCTCAATCGACTGCCGCAGCACTGCCGTTTCGCTTTCTGTCAGCTGCCGTACCGCTGCCTTCTCCATACAGCTCATGTGGCGCTTGGTAGCACCCTTGACCCAGTCGCCATCAATCATCCAAGAGTCTGGCGTGGCATACTCGGTCTTGTTGACCGCCTTGTTCTTGAGCAGGCTGCCGTTGTACCAGAGAAGACGGTCGTCCTCGTCGACGTGGGCAATAGCGAAACTGCAGACGCGGGATTTGCGGACTTGCTTGCTTTCCTTTTCGGATTTCCGAGATTCCAAAGCATTGCCTTGCTTGGCTTCTTTAGCTTTTGCCTTTCCCCCCATATCATTCCCTTCCTCCCACCCAATCATGCCTCCGTAATGATGCTCCATCCGGTACGGCACACCCACCAGCTCCAGGCCCAGCCACCAGCTCTCCTTGTCGCCGTACGTCATGCGGTATGTGACTTTTTCGCGCACCTCGTACGAGTTCTGCCAGCAAATGTGCAGCAGGCTGGCCCAAACTGCGCTGCGGCTCTTGTCCAGCACCACCACGCCCGAGTCGCCCTCCTCGGCGTAATCCTCCATCCACACGCGTGACGCATGCAGCGCCAGACTAGGCCGCCGGATCTGGTCCTTGTACCACGCGTGCCGCTCGCCAAAGGCATGCTGCCACAGCAGACGGTCGTGAAACAGCAGCGTCCCGCTCTGTTGAAATGCCTCTTGTCGCAGCAGCGCCTCGGGCGCCTGCACAAACACGGCGTCCGCGTCCAGCACAATCACCGTCTCGTAGGTCGACGCCAGCGCCGCAAACGGTTTCATGGCCCAGCCGCCATTGGGTACATTGGGTCTCAAGGCTTTGGCGTCGAAAAAAACCGTCACGTCGAGAAAGTCAACGTCGAGCGCCGCTTTCTCCGTCATTGTTCTTTTCGTTTCGCTCGTCGTCGTCATCGCCGCCGCCGCCATCCCTTCGGCCAAGACCTGGATCAAACGATTGCGGCTAGTCGGCGACAGGTCCTTGTCGCCCGCGTACGCCACCTGGATCGGCAACGTTGACCGGTGCACGTTTCGCAGCGACAAAATCAGGTGCGCCGCAAAGCGTAGGTTGCCCTCGCCCGCCGATATGACGATCCCCATTGTTCCCGGACGCATGGCTGCCCGTATGTCGAAAATTGGCGTCTGTCCCATCGGGTAACTTTCGCTGGCTCCGCTGCGCTGAAAATAGAGGTACTGCGAGGCTGCCACCTGGCCAATGGCTCGCTCAATTGTGACCCTGTCGCTCGAGCCGGGCGCCAGCGTCTCGGACCAGAAAAGCCAGTCACCCAGGATTTTTGTGCGTCGGCCCAGCTCGCCAAATGCTTGCTTGTTCTCTATTGTCACAGGAAAGTCAACAAAATACTGGGCCAGGTCTTCCACCTGAGTCAGGGCCTGCGTAAACTTCGAGTCTTTGGAAGTTGTCGCAACGGACTTGGTGACAGAATCCGGCCAGAGAAGAGCTGACAATCTACCATTTGGTGTAAAGTGGTAAAGTGACAGGCATAGAGCTGTGGCCAAGGCCAGGATGACGAGCAGCTTGCCATATTTTTTGCACAGTGGCCGCAAAAGGCTGACCGCAGCCATGGAGCTGGATTAGGCCAGAAGAGTGTGTGGGAGAAGACTGGGAAATAAAAGGCAATGAAAGAACAGGAACGGTAGAGAGGAGGAATCGGTATAAAGAAGCAAACACTGTAGAACCAGAGGGGCACAAAAAGCGAAATTGCGAGCCTCTTTTGCGGCCGACGACGCGGCACCAGAGCCACGTCCAACTCTTGTGCCATTCAGATGTAAAACCCTGCCGTTATTGGCCCGCCTATGCTCTTACATCGATCCAAGGTCAACTGGCTCCATCGCCCATTGGCTACGGCTGTGGAGATGTCTCGCTGACGCGTAGGCTTAATGACGAAACATTCCACACTACACGTACATCGTTGCACAGACACGTGACTTGGCTGGCTCGAGCTGGGCCATGGAAAAGGGGATAAGAAATTGTAGAAAATTCGGAAATATTGAAATTAGAAAAACAGAACCTTTCAACGAGTCGGTCGTTTTGGGCAATTCAAAAACGACGTTTTCAAATGGCGAGCGCCTTGCAGATTTGATAATCTAAAACTGGGGCTAACACGACGCCGCAAAATAGATAAGCTTTTAGGAATGCTCTGCCAAGCCGCTCCACAGTGACAAACCATACCCGATCTGGGGCAGACTTTCTCAAAAGTCAAGCGAATTCGAGAGCTACACAGGAAATAGAATGCGGCCCTAAAAAAGGTCTAGGTGCCTCAGATACTCTACGTTGTCAAGTACTTGGATAGGCAAACACAAAGATGCGCTTGAAAATCAAGCTCTTCGGTGTCTTTCGGCTCGGAACTAGTCACGTGATATATATTACCGGGGCTGTGTTTACGCTAACAGATCTACACTAACACCGCTAGTCTTCGCTTCTTCCGCGGCCCGCCAAGTCCCACTACAACGCAGTGGTAAAGGCTCCGACCGCCGTGCTGCTACTTCTGCCATCATCGAGGCCCATGAAATGAAGTCTATTTTTCGCAATAATAAAATATAAAAGAGACCAAAAAGACAACAAAAATGATTAAACTGTCTATATCACGCCTCATCGATCCTTAATCCGACCGCTCCCTCAATATAATTCATCCCTAGTGTCCGCTTCTTGGAGGGAATGACTGTCCCGATCCAAAGGGGATTATTCTGCCACTTCCGAGCCTGAGTCCCCCAGAGCCGGACCGTTCCATGGGCTCAGATCCGTGACTGTTATCAAACATTCTCGAGCTGGTGCTGGCAGCTTCCCCAGATGGCGCTGATGGGTACACACCAATGCCCCTATCGCCTCGCGAAAATGTGCTTGGACTCTGGCTGCGTAAACGCAAGCCGAGCCCTTGCCCAGCTGGCTGAACCCCAGCGCTTGCGCGGAACTCTACACAAGAGGCCGGCAACGAGTTTGAGCCGGAGACCGGAATCGACAGTGACTCTGACAGTGACCTGGACAGTCCACTGTTACGTCCTCGCACAGTTGATACTAGTCCAGACGACATGGCCTCTCCAGGTTGTGACTGCGCAAGCAATGGGCTGGATTGCGGGGAGCCTGCGAGTTGGTGGGAGATTGGTCTGCTTTCGCCTTGCGCATGTCTCAATTCCCATTGTCGATAGCTAGTGTTAATATCCGAGAATGCGCTTACCAGCCTTGGTGAAGGCTCAGTTTCGACCATTGATGCTGGACTGTTTTTATACCCATCTCCGGGAAAGCTTTCCGGTTGGGAATTGCCACTAAAGGGAACATTGTGGCTGTAACCCAAAAATCCCTCTGGAATAGAGCCGGCGATACCGGAAGACGCAGTCTCCAAGGGCCGAGTAAAAGCACGCGGAGCAGAATAAGACGTGCTACTCATAATGTCGCCGATCTCTGGTTGAGACTGTGCGCTCGGATTGCGCGTCAATGGCTGTGACGAATAACCGTCGGCTGGCTGGAAAGATCTTTGTTTCGGCTGTGATTTTTCAGACTGCAAAGCCTGGCGTGTCCGTGTTTGTATGCTAAGAGGAAGCCTCCCACGCCTGCTACCTCCCAATTGAGGGAACGACATGGCCAGGTGGCCAGGCCCGGGATACTCGGGAAGCCCAAAAGCGAGGTCAGAAGAGTCAAACTGTCGATATCCAGTGCGGTAAGTGGTGGCATTCCAAGGCGTCACGGGCGTGAGTGAAGCGTCTGCGGCGGTGGCATTGAACTGCTGTGATGAAGCTAAAAACTCGGACAGGGGAGGCCGGAAAGAGCCAGACTTGTATTCTGGGCTTGAGTTGGCTGACCACGACCCGACAAACATGGGCTCAGGATATACATAAAGATGGTTTTCGATACTGCTGCTAGCCATTGTGCCGACTGGCTCCTGTTGGAGGTGCAATAGAGATTCAGCATTGGGACGATCGTTCTCTTGCTGAAGTTGCTTCTGCTTCTGCTGCTGCATCAGCTGGGAAGCAGAATCAACCTCGGGCGTGCTTTGAGAAGCCATACTGTTTCCAGCAAGGCACTTGGCTACCGTCTGCCCGTTTTGGCACAAAGGGTCGGTGCTGGGACCCTTTTCTGTAGCACCGCCGGAAGAAGCTACGGAGCGCAGTTGTGCCATGGCCCCCAACCTACCAAGGGCTTCTTGGGCTCCGCTGCCGGACGACATAACTCCTCCGTGTGTCAAAGCACGGGACACGGATCTGGCGCTGTTGTCGGAAAGTACAAAGGTGGAAGCTTGAACCACCTCGCGGCTAATGCTGATTCTGGGATCGCTCACACTCACGTCCCTCCAGGCCCCTGCGCGGTCGTGATATCGGCGGTCTTCGTTCTTTCGAATGGTTCGGTGAGAAGACAGATTTGGTTTCCAGTCATCAGCAGCCGAAGAGGATGTAGACATTGACGGCCGAGAATGGGTTGGACTTTTCAGGGGATGCTGCGGATTCCACACAACGCTCGAGGCCTGCGGTGTTGGAGAATCTGCCCAACCGTCACTATCGTCGAGTAATGTTGGGGCCGGAATTGCGCTGTCGTGTGCAGGATAGGGAATATGCCAGTGGTAAGGGTTGTCCTTGTCAAGGATCTGATGGTGAGAGGAAGGGGAAAACTCAGTGGGCGACTGCTGAAACGAGGCGATGCGAGCAGTCCCGGTGCCAGTGCCATCATCATCGTCACCATCGAGCGGGACGATCCAGGGGTCGGCCACTGGCTCTTTTCCACTTTTTTTGCCAGGTGTATCCGCGCCTAGTACCAACAGGCCAGTGCCTCTCCTGGTTTGTGGCGCCGAATCATCCTGGCTCAATACACTGGACGGGCTTGCAGAGTCTGATTCGGACAAGCTATTGGTGCGCTCAAATACAGATGCCAGCGAAACGTCGGCCAGGGCAGACTCTTCGGCCACAGCGGCGTCGGCGGAAGGAATGAGATAGGTCTGGGCGCTCTTCTCAATGGAGATACGGCACCGATACAGTCGTTCTTCAACGCTGTCCCGCACGCTGTCCAAGCCGGCTGAAGGGCCAGCCTTCCTCTCAGCTCGCGTCAGGTGCTCCAACAGTTTCTTTCCATGAACAATGAATCGCCGATAGTCGTCTGGTAGACCCAGCCTAACATCTTCCTGTATGCGGCTGTCGGCGGCATCAAAAGAGCGGCAAAAGACGGCGGCCGAGCGCTCGAGCCAAAAATTGTGTACCTTCTCCTCGGCCAGAATGTCGACGAGGAAGGCGTGCACGACACTGTGGATGCGCAGAATGTCGACAAACTCGTGGCCCTTTTCGAAGCTGCGCTTGGAGCTGGTGTTGCTCCGCGAACTGGTGGGCGACACATTGTCGGATTCGGTTCGCTCCACCAAGCCAAAGGCAATCAGTATTTTGAGGCTGTTGTTGAGGGAACGGGCCTTGTGAGACGCGTCTCTTGTCATGACGGGTGTACGTTTGTCCAGCGCGCCGAGGCCCAAGACAACCATGCCGACGGGAATCCAGTTGTCGTAAAAGGCCAATATCGAGATGAGATTCAAGGCCGGACTGGCTCCCCGGGACTTTAGCTCCTTCCATATGACGCGGTAAGCAGTGAGATCTCCAGCCCGCGGCCTTGCGCGGTAGGTTCGTAGGTACCGGGACAGAGGCTCGCCGGTGGATTTGAGATGGCGGGCGGCCACGTGTATCATGACAGGCAAGCGGCCCATCAACTGAACGAGTTCTAGAGCGTTAGCCTGGTCGCTCTGGGACCAGGGTTGTCGCTTTTCCATCTCCAAGAGGAGAAGTTGGCTTGCATGCTGTGGATGAAGCAGGCCGAGCTCCATAATCTGGGGACTGTCAAAGGTATACTCGCCAGCAGCGGAGCGGCCGGTCGAGGTGTAGATAAGGCTGGTATTCTTTGCATCGGGGATGAAGCGCTGGATACCGGAGGTGTCGAAGCGGATACCATCAAAGACGATTAGCCAGTCGCTCAAGACCTTGAACCAGCAGCGAACAGTTTCAACAAAATTGTGTGATTCGGTCAGATGCTGGTGAGTTTGGCTGGCGTCGGAGGCCGGCCGTTTCTGCTTCAGGGCGGCGTTGACCAGGTCGCGCAATGGCTCATGATTGGCCATTTTCCAGTAGAACTGCTCTATTTCTGTCATGGTCTTGGCCCGAACCCAGTATATGCCGCCCGGATAGTCGGCACGGTGGCTGAAAACGTACTGACGAGCGAGATGTGTCTTGCCGCCACCCGGAAGCGCCTGGATCAGCACGGCCGAGGTGCCTTCGGCGCGCCTCGTCGCGTCAGTGAGCTTTTGGTGCAGTTCTTCCAGCTCCTTTTCGCGGCCGATAAAGTAGGCATTGGGGCGGAAGGGCTCGGGGTGTAAAAAGATGGTGTCGGGCTGGGTGCTGGAGGCTGAGTTTTGCGAAAGGCAACTGGGGGCCTTGGCATCATATGCCGTTTCTGGCATAGGCGATGTCTGCGCGTCTTTTGTGGCGGCTGCAATGACAGCAGAGACTTTAGGGGGGACGGAGGCGGCGAGAGGAGCAGAAGAAACAGAGGGGGTGGCCACGTCAGTGACTGCGTCGATGGGTGGAAGCAGAGACAATGGCCGAACATCACGAGCAGCTCCATCTATATGATACGGTCATTAGAATGAAAAGAAATTGAAATAGTAGTAGGTCTGGGATTCCATTATTGACAATCTAATAGGCAATGTTTGGCCTTTCAAGCCCATCCTTTACCTCTGGGAGCGGCAACTTTGCCGAGCTATGGTCTCTGCTCGGAGAGACCAGAGGACGCAGGATAAGAAGTATAAGCAGGCACCGGACCAGCTATAAGGACCTACCGGACAAAGTCAGGGCATCTTCCATTGGGGGCCGTTCCATCTTTGGATAGTCAGCCGGTATTCGATCAAGAGAGGGGCAGGGCGAAACTGGTATAAAACTCACATATGGACGACGGCGCTCGTTGATTTCGCGGCGTAGACGGGCTTCTCGGTCCTCGGCTTCGACAGTCCAGCGCACAGCAATGATCTCGGGTGCATCCATGACCCAGTCCAGGATGGCCATGGAGACGGTGCGATAGCCAGGGGCGTTGGTACTGTCAAACTTGCACATGGCCGAGTGGGTGGCCTCGATGCCGTAGTAGGTGACACCGGGCAGTTGGGGACTAGCCGAGTCGGCGTCGACAATGAGACATCTGGGGGTAGTTAGGGAATTGCAAATAGAGAATGAGACACAAGAGACGTATTACCGGACAGAACTCACTTTGTGCCTTTGAGATCTGTTTTGTGATTCTCATGGACCATGTGGATCTTGAAGCGCTGGTATATGTCGAGAAAGTGGTTGTTGATCTCTTGCAGACGCTCGTTGTCGTTCTTGAGCGTCTTGAGCAGGACAGACTCAGACTCAAAGAACTTTTTGGGCACAACGGCATCGCTCATGGCCTGCAGCACATGGCCCCAAGCGGCGATGCCAGAGCCAGTATGAGGCGTTCCGAGAAAGATGATACCGTAGGTGGAAATATAGATGGAGCGGTACGGCTCGTGATCGGCAGCCTGGACATCATTGGAGAAGAGCAGGGCGCGTTTGACGAGGATGCCGCCAAGACTGTGGGCAATCCATATGATGGGACGGGAGGAGGAGCCGACACTGCGGCGGTAGGAGGTGAGGTGGGTGACAAGGGTCTGGGCATGCTGGAAAATAAAGTCCTTGCTGGCACTGGAATTGTTACTGCGTGAATAGACGTCGGCGTTGTAGCCGTAGACAAGAATATTAGCCGGATGGTCGCGGAGAGTGCCCGGGAGCAGGGCGGCTGGCCAGAAGACGTTGTTTTTGGCGGTCCAAGTCTTCTTGGGGTGGCCGTTGAGGCCGTGGACGAGGACGATGTCGACACGGGCATCAGGGTGAGTGTAAGCACCGGTCACCTCGAAGCGGTTGACGTTGGTGTTAACAGAGGCCTGTATTGTGAGAAGGGGAAAGGAAGAGAAGAGAGAAGAAAGAGAAAAGGGGAGCGGCGGAAAAAGATAGGGGGAAGGAAGAGAAGAAGAGGAAAAGGGAAAGCTTTATGAGTAAAGTTACCAAAAATGCATTGCAAAGTAAACTCACCATTTTGACAACAAACCAACTGCTTCAAAAGATTGAGGACCAGCAGAAAACATGAATGAAAGCACCAGTGCCAAAGAGATGCGGGTGATAACCAGCAGTAGAGCCCGGACGAAGTTTTGGCTATTTATCAGCCACCGAGACAGGGCGACAAAGAAGAACGGAAGCGCTGGCCGAAAAAAGGCTGTTTCGTCAGGTCGCCTTCTCGCACCCAGCCTACATTGAGTGGAAGAGGACTGAGGACTCAAAGCTAGGCGACAGCGGACAGAGACAGGGCTTCAAACGTTTGAATGAGCAGCCCAAGGCTGGCCGATCGGCGAAGCAGACCGAGATGGCAGGGAGTCAGAAGGACGGTAAGAGGAGGATGAAAGTGGCAGAGTAGAGATAAGGACAGGGCGAGAGAGGGGGGAAAGAGAAGTGGAAAGAATGGAAGTTGTGAAAATAGAAAGCGAGAAAAAAAGAAGTGGAAGAATGGAAGTTGGGAAAACGGAAAGCGAGAAAAAAAGAAGTGGAAAGAAGGAACTTCTGAAAACAGAAAGCGAAGAAAAAACACAGCGGTTAAATCAACACAGCAAAACTCCCACAGAACGAAGAGGCTGTCGGTGGCTTCAAAGGAAATGGCAGAAAGACAAAGTGGCCAAAAGGCCGAATGAATGAAAAGCAGACAAGGCTTCCAGATATCGCGATGCAAAGCAATGCCAAAACATGGGGTTTAGCCTCAAAAGGGGGGTGTGACAGCTATATCCGACCGACGTGGTCTTGTGATCGGCTACAGCGGGCCGAAATGCTGTGGTAAGGAAGGAGCGTGGAGGGTGTTGCATGCGGTTTGTCTGTTAGCGGAAGCTGCTACTACCAGATCTGGGTCTTGTTCTGTAACTGCAGGTTTGATGTCTTTGTCTCTACTATCTTCACGTGTGTCTGAATTCCCACGAGAGAGATTTGCTGACACCCGACACTTCTTCAGAGTGCTCGGTGTAGGCAGCCAAGTCCTGGCGTTTTGACAAGGCAGACAGACGTCCGTCCAAAGCGGCAGCCGTTCTTTCCCCAGGTTGGCTGCAATGCCATACACCACCCAGGCTACGGGGAAGGAGCACTTCTCACACACAGCCACGGCTTTGCTGCATGCATAATGAGGCTGTGTAGGATTTACGTAAAGTTGACAGCCTCGTGAAGCGCTGGGCAAAAAAAGCCTTACTGTATTTAAAGTCATTTATGGTTGGCCAAGGCCTCGTTTGTAAACTCTCGACTGGACTGGGATCTAACTTGATATGAACCCGGTCTGCGATGCAACTGCGGCAAGGTGACGGTCGCTACACAGGGCTTAAGAACGTGTCCAGCAGGCTTTGCTCTTTTATTGTTATAAATCTGGTCAGCCGTATTTTATAGATTTGGTCAGACGATATGACAGTGTGACAATTATATGGCGCTGCGTCACAAGCTGTCTGTCGCCTGGTATATGGTGTCTGTACCACAGAAGCCAGTCTGGTGTATTGGTCTGTCTTGCCTTGTGCGTCGAGTCTGTCCAGGCAAACATGTTGTTCCTCCGGACATGTTTCCCGTATTCCATTTTCTCGGCTCCATCTGCCTGTCCCTCCGTCCAATCTCCGGCTGTGTCGCCCCTTGCCGAGCTACCCCCCCTCCCGCGACAGCATCAGCACATATTCGCGCGTGCTGTGGCCAAACTGCAGCAGATCCTTGTGGCGCAGCTCGACAAAACGCTCAGACGGAACGGTCTCATTGTTGAGTCGAGTGCCGTTGGCGCTGGCCAAGTCTAGCACGTAGGGCCGCACGCGGCCGATGCGGTCGCCAAACTCGTTGCGCTTCTCCAGGTAGCGGAACTGCAGGACGGCGTGCTGCTTGCTGACGCTGGGATGGGCGGCCAGCAGGTCGACGACGGCGGCATCGCGTCCAGCCAGCCAGCACGAGCGTGCACCCAGGTCCAGCGTATCCAACACACCGTCGTTGCCGGCGCCGTCCTTGAAGACAAAGAGCGTCCACTTGTCGCGGGCCGGCGGCTTTCGTGCCTCGGGCGGCTCGTGGTAGCGCAGCACAATGGCCGAGCCATCGGCCTGCACCACTGCGTTGGATGCCGCTGCCAGGATACCAGTCGTGCCGTAGTTTGGCTTTTCCTTTTCTTTCTCGGCGGCTTCTTTGCTGGCCTCGCCGCCGTGCTGCACCAACGCAAACGAGTCAGCCTGGGCCGGCAGTGGTCCGCGCTGCTTCACCGGAAGGCTCTTGGCTTCTTCCTTGCTGCTGTTCCGGTCATGGTCTCGGTCGCGTCCGCCTCGCCCGTCTGGCTTGTCTCGTCTGTCGCGATGCCTCTCTCTGTCGTCCTCGTCTTTTCGGCCTCTCTCGTCTCTGCGATGCCGTCGCTCTCGGCTGGCATCGTGCCGCCGGTGCCGCCGCCTCTCTTCAGCTGGCGACTGTGACCGTGAATGTGATGACCGCGCTCTTCTCCCGTGTCTGTCGCGCCCTCTCTCTACCTCGTCATCGCGCTGCCTCTTGCTTCGACCTTTGTCTCTTCTTTCACGCGACCGATCGCGCTCGCGTCGATGGCCGCGATCGCGTTCTCGCTCACTGTCATCACCGCCATCATCTCTTCTTCGCCGCCCGGGTTCCATGCCGACATTGGTGGACCCCATTATGGTGATGCTGGCGAGTATGTTTCCTGTGTCTGCAACTAGTCGCCACAGCTAGAACAATAAAAATGGGTCCACCAAGCACGAGCCAAGTTATCGGCAACAAGTCTCCTCTCTTACTGTCATTGATTTCAAGCCTTCGTTGCAATATACAGCTATATAGACAGGGAATCGTAGTCTCTTCTCCATAATCTTCCAACCTTGCTCTTATCTTGAAACATTGCTTCCCTCCTTTCTCTCATTTCCTCGTCCCCCCCTTCTTCCACCTTCCCGTCCCCTACGCCAATTCGAACTCATGCACCTCGCCACTAGCATTCATCGGCTTCCCGCCTAGTTTGTAGGCCATCCTCCAGCGAAGACGCACCGACGTCACCTTGTGAGTGTGGTCGTGGGAATGCCAGACGAGCATGGTCTGTGTGATGCCGCGGCTCTGCAAGGGTGCGAGCACACGCCCCGACTGCACGTGAAGCTGCAGCTCGTAGCCCTTGGTGACAGCCGACTGGAAATGGACGTCGGCCACAGGCTCGGCCGTCATGTTGGAAAAGGCAAAGGCAAAGGTGATAGCCAGCGGCGCGTCGGCCGTGCGTTTGGCCACCAACTCAATCTTGACAGGACCTGCGCACGCCACCTCGCGGTGTTCCTGTGGCAGCGCCGGTGCTGCCGGAGGCGCCTCAGGAGGCAGCGCCGAGGAAAAGGACCACTCGTCGTCGTCGGCTGCAGCTGCTGTGGCCGTTGCTAGAGCCGGAGCCGGGGCGGGCGGCGGTCTTGATGCAGCCAAGGCCGGTGCAGGGCTGGCTGAAGCCCGAAAAGCGGGAGAGGCAAGGGCGGCAAAGGGGTCGACAGAAGCAGACGGATGCGGCGTGGAAAAGGCGGACGAGGGGGGTTGAGGGGAGCTGGACTGAGACGTGGCCGAGGGCGCAGAGGAAAAGGGAGAGAAGACGGACGGGAAGGCGGCCGAGGCAGCTGGCGGCGGAGAGGGTGTTGGCAAAGAGCCTTTGGCCGTGCTTCCTTGTGTGACGGAGGAGAAAAGTGCCGGTCCGGGAACGTCTGGTCGTTAGAAAGGGAGAGGGAGGGAACGGGGAGATGAAAAGTAAACATACTACTATTGGCACCAAAGCCGAGGGCAATGCCGCCAGGCTGACCAAAGCTGGGCACTGGCTCGCTAAACGACAGGCCGAGCAGGTCGTTCTCAATGCCGGTGGACGCGGGTGCAGAAGAGGTGGATGCAGCGGTAGAAGCACTGTTTGTGTTGCTTCCGCCGCCACCGTCGCCGTCCAAATCAATGAGAGAAAGCTCCGGAGCAGCGCTGGCCGACGACTTTGCGCCAGCAGAACCAGCACTTGGCAACGGGCCTCCCCGAGCAATGGCAGCGGCAGCTGCCATATCGCCCCTTTTCAACAACTTGTAGCGCTCGACGGTGCGGTGGATACTGTCGTTGATCTCGAGCAGGCGGGCGACAGCCTCATGGTCGTCGGACTCTTCCTCGCACATTTTCTGGATCTTGGGCTGGGCGCTCGACAGCGACGCGGCCAACTCGGAGAAGACGTCCCCCTCGGTCATGGTATCGCCTGGCTGGAAGGCAGCCAGACGCTCCTCGAGCAAACGGGCCTTTTGCTGGATGCGGGCAACGTCCTCGGCGGCCTTGGCCCGGTAGTCCACCTTGGAGCGGGTGTCGTAGCCGGCCATGATTTTCATGAGTCGGTTGGCCTCTTGCAGATCCTCGGGAGTGCCGCGGCGGATCAGCTCCTGCAGCTTGGCCGACTGAGCCTCGCGTTCCTCCTCTTCCATTTCCTCGGCAGATTTGAGATTCTAAATGTTAGTCTTGTCTCACGAGTGTTGATGCCCTCCTCAACTCACATCACTCGGATTCAGCACGGCAGCGTCCTCGCGCCGCACCTCGGGAAAGGTGTAGCCCTTGTAGCTCAGCAGGCGGTGCATGTCACGGATAAAGCCCAGGTCCTCCTTGTAGCGGCTGGTCTCGCAAATGGTGCCGCGCCACTCCTCAATGGCTCCGAGGATGCGTGTCTGGACGCGCGTGGGCCGGGGTGGCGGCCGCTCGGGAAACCGCCGCACCAGCTCGTTGAGAAAGTCCTTGGTGCTGATCTGGAGATGGAAGGGGTAGCCGCAGTTCTTGACACAAATGTCGAGCAGGCTGAGCGCCAGCAAAGCAACGTTGGGATTGCGGTGGTTAATGTAGCCGACAATGGCCATGGCCGCTTCGCGCGGGGCCGAGCCCTTTTTGGCGTTGATAAGGTCGGCAATCTCGAGGTTCAGCGCCAGATTGGGTTCGTAGTTTTCGGCGCTGCAAGCACTCTGGATGAAGCGCAGCAGCTGCGACGGTGCCGGCTGGGCCAGCTCACCCCAGCGATCGCGCGCGGCATAGCGGGCAGAGGTAGCCTCCATGGGGGGGAGAAGGAAAGAGGCGGAAAGGAAGAGGGCGAGCAAAAGCCGAGGAGTACGAGGACGTAATAAAGAGTTAAAACTCGCCTTGGCTGGCGCGGTCGTAAAATCTATGCTGCCTCGGCATCAACCAAAGAGAGCTCCGACACCGACGCACAGCGGCATCCAGAAGACGGTATCGGAGGTGGTGTAGCGGCGAGCTCGTTGTTGTTAGGCACCGGTGAAAAGGAGACGAGCTGTCTTCTCGTGTCTGTCCACTGCACGGACAGTGCGGGGTGTCATCTTTCTACGCACTGTATTTATACACGGTATGCCCCACTATATTATATTTTGACTTTTTGTAATCGCCATGATGAGCAGCATTTCCACGCACAACTCGTCGCCGTACACTACGCCATGGTCCGCCACAAGAAAGACTTTCACGGAAAGGGGAAGCGGCTACATCATGGCCCGCCGCGACAGCCTAATCAGAACCGGGGCGGCGAAGTTGGCGAGGGGGAAGAGGCGGGCAAGCCGGGCCTCGAAGGCTCCGGCTCTCGACCCAACTTCAAGGCGGCCTGCTGGGATCTCGGGCACTGTGATCCGAAACGCTGCTCGGGCAAGAAGCTCATGAAACTTGGTCTTATGCGCGAGCTTCACATGGGCCAGCGACACGCCGGCGTGGTGATCACACCCAACGGACGCAAGGTGGTCAGCCCGGCCGACGCTGAACTGCTGGCGCAGTTTGGTGCGGCCGTGGTGGAGTGTTCGTGGGCGCGCACCAAGGAGGTGCAGTGGAACAAGGTGGGCGGCAAGTGTGAGCGGCTGCTGCCGTACCTGGTGGCGGCCAATACGGTCAACTACGGCAAGCCGTGGCGGCTCAATTGCGTGGAGGCGCTTGCGGCAGCTTTTTACATTTGCCGCCAGCCGACCTGGGCCGAGGCCATTTTGCAGCCTTTTTCGTACGGCACCGAGTTTCTGAATATCAACCGCGTGCTGTTGGATCGGTATGCGGCCTGCGCCGACGAGGCCGGCATCAAGGCGGCCGAGGAGGAGTGGCTGGCACAGCTCGAGCGCGAGTACACCGATAGCCGCAGTAGCGGGAACAGCGTGGAGGACATGTGGAAGGGAGGGAATTCAAATCTGCGGATAGGTGGTAGAAACGATGCTGATGACGACGACGATGACGAGGATGACGAGGAAGACGACGACGATGCCCCCAAACGCGACCCGTTTGACATTTCCGACGACAGTGACGACGACGCAGAGATGGAGGAAATACGGCGCAAAGTACTAGCATCACGACCGTTTGCTAATTCGCAGCCGGAGCCGAAGACGGAGACGACACCACAGGCTGGAACGTCTGGAAAAGCTATCGACCAGGCAGCGCTCCTGGCCGGACAGCTGCAGCTAGATCCCCATGCCGAGCCGGACTCGGACAACGACGGCCACTATGTCTCGGACGAGGACGAGAACGAGGACGGCGACGATGGCGACGATGACGCCGAGTTTGACCAAATCATCATGGCAACGCCTGTGACCGATCACACGGGCGTGGCGCGGCTGAAGAAGGAGAGGGAGAGGGCAGCAATATCGACGCGGACGTTTAGCTCGAATTTTGTGCCAGCCAGTAGGAGAGGGTAGGGGAGATGGGATATGGAGAAGAGAAGACGGATAGTGAGGGTAGATGGGGAAGAGAAGACAAATAGTGATGAGAGATGGGAAGAGAGACGAGGGCTATATAATGGCCGGATAAAGGTAAAGGCTCTACTGAATGGCCGGATAAAAAGCACAAAAGACAGTGGTCATTTCATTGTACATATATTACAATTTCTTACAACTTCCGCCTTTCACGGATCTCCTCGTAGGCCTGAATCATGTCGCCCGGCATCACGGCATCCCAGTCTTCAAAGGATATGCCACACTCTGTGCCCTTGCGCATCTCGCTGACGTCTTTTTTGCCTTGGCGGAGGGCGTCGAGTTTTCCTGGTGGTCAGCAAAGAGGAACGAGAGGAAATCAAAGTCGCCAATTCGAAAATCCCCCAAAAATAAAAACCAAAACTGCCCAATATCCCAAAACTGCAGCATCGACTTACCCTCAAACACCTTTTCCTTCCCTCGCATTACCCGGTACAGACTGCCGCGAGTCACCTGGCCGTTGCGCACTCGACACCCGGCAATGTTCTTATAGGCGCGGCCGCGCGTGTTGATGGGAAACACCTGCAGCACCTCGGCCTCGCCCAGCACCCGATGGGTCACCGTCGGGGCAAGTCGTGCGGCCAGGCGATCCTTGACGTCGTCAATGACGTGGTAAATGACCTTGTGGTCGAGCAGCGGCACGCCGGCGTCGGCTGCCAATTTGCGCATCTGTCCGGGCACCGGGATGGTGTTAAAGTTGACAATGGTGCTCTGCGTGGCCGCGGCGTGTTCAATGTCGAATTCCGTGACAGCGCCGGGACCCGAGCGCAGCACCCTCGGCCGCACCTCGTTGTTGCCAATCTCCATGATAGCGGCGCAGACGGCCTCCACCGAGCCCATGACGTCGCCCTTGACGGTGAAGTTGACCTCGATGAGGGACGAAGTGGAGGCGGCAAACACATCATTCTCTTGTGCCTCTGTCGAGTCTGACTCTGCCGCTGCCGCTGCCTTTTCAGCTGCCATCTTCTCGGCTGCCGTCGACACCTCTGCTGCTGCTTCCCGGGCCTTCATCTCCAACCGATACGCCGTAGCCTCGCGTGCCCGGGCCTCTGTCGGCGCCTGGAGCACCTCGTCGCCGGCATCTGGCAGCTCGCGCCAGCCCAGCACCTCGACGGGCGTGCCTGGTGGCGCCTCGTCAATCTCGGCGCCGGCCTCGTTGCGCAGCACCCGCACGCGCGCCCAGGCCGTTCCGGCAACAACCACGTCGCCCCGGCGCAGAGTTCCGCGGCGAATCAGCACACTGGCGGCCCGGCCTACGGGCTTGACGCTCGACTCCAGCACCCAGCCCTCTGCCGGCCCGTCCGTCTCGGAGCGCACGTCCAAGATCTCGGCCAGCGTCAGGATGGCCTCTTCCAGGTCCCCCATGCCCTGTCCGGTGCGGCCGCTGACACAGACGACCTGCACGTCGCCGCCGTAGTCCTCGATCTCGACGCCGTGACGCGCCAGATCGCTCTTGACCTGGTCCACGCGCGCCTCGTCCTTGTCGATCTTGTTAATGGCCACAATGAGCGGCACGTGGGCCGCCCGCGCGTGCCGCAACGCCTCCAGAGTCTGCGGCTTGACGCTGTCGTCGGCCGCTACCACCAGCACCACAATGTCTGTCACGCGCGCGCCGCGCTGCCGCATCGTCAAAAACGCCGCGTGCCCGGGCGTGTCCAGAAAAGTGATTCGCTTGCCGCCCGACAGCGCCACCGAGAAGGCGCCAATGTGCTGCGTGATGCCGCCGTGCTCCTGTGCCGCCACCGATGACTTGCGCAGCCAATCCAGCATGGTCGTCTTGCCGTGATCCACGTGACCCATAATGGTCACAATCGGCGGCCGCTCCGACAGTGCTGCCGCCTCGTCCGCGGTCGGCGCCGGCCGCGCTCGCAGGTCCACTGTCGCTCCCGACTCCACCGTGGGCTCAAAGCCATACTCTTGGGCCACCAGCGCGGCCGTTTCGCCCGTCATGATGCTGTCTGGTCCAATGTCCTCGAAGCCGAGCTCTCCCAGCTGCTGCACAAACAAGTCCGTCTTGATGCGCATCGCCGCCCCTAGACTGGCCACGCTGATGAACTCGGGCAGCCGGATCGGTTGCAGACTCTTTTCCGTCGCCTCTGCTGCCACCGCTGCTGTGTCTGCTCGGTTGTTCTCCGACCCTCGCGGGTGCCGACGCTGCCGCCGCTTTTCTTCTGCACGCAGCCGTCGCTGTTCGGCCCGCAGTGCATGATCGTACTCGCCCTCGTCCGCATCTTCGGGCTCAAAGCCGCGGCTTTCCCGCCGTCGTCCCTTGGGTTTGCTCTTCTTCTCCTTCTCCTTGTCATTGTGCTCTCGTGCCCGCCGTGCCCGCCGGCCTTCTTCCACCGTGTCCAGCAAGTCGGACAAGACCGGTGGCGTCACCACTTCTTCTAGGCCCGGCTCTGGCACTACAACTGTGTCTTTCTGATTTTGCTCTTGTTCCTTCTCCTGAGGCTGTGTCGCCTGCAAGTTGTCAATCTGATTCGAGGTTTCGTCGCGGTTCTCTCGTCGCCATGGTATCCGCACCGATGGCTTGCCCCAGCTGCCACCGCCGCTGCTTCCACCGCCGCCGCTGCCGAGACGCGTCTCAAACTCGCTCCAAAATTTGTTGTTCCTGTCGCCGTTTTTGTTTCCGTCCCGTGCCGGTTGCAAAAGGTCGTTGGCCAACTGGCTGAGCAGACCAGACTGTTCCTGCTGCTGTGCCGGCGGTGGGCGGAAAAAAGACGGCACGCGTTTCCGCGGTGCACTCTGTGCAAGCTGGGTCCACTCTCCGCTACCGCTGTCGCTGCTTTTGCTAGTCCTGTTGCCATCGGAACTCCGAGCCGGCGAGAACTGGTTGTTCCGGGACGGGGGGGGACGAGAGGGCAGGGACGGGGGGGGACTAAAGGGCAGAAACGGTGATGCTTTACCAAACCCCAAAGTCGGCGCTCGTGTCAGACTGCCAGGGGCTGGCAACGATGCCTCGCGAGAGGAATGGAAAGGGCTGGGTTGGTTTCGGCGGGGAGGTTCGTTGCTCAGGCTGCGCGAGGGGGCCGGCGACAGCGGCGAGCCCGGATTTGTGGCGGCGTGGCGGCGATCAAGCGCCCATTCGTTCCATTCGTTCCGTGACTGCCACCGCTGCTGCCTGAATCCATACTGAAGCCCCAAAGGAAACGAGTCGGCCGGCAGCCGGCAGCGGCAGAGGGGCAGGAAGGCGATATGCCTTGGCCGATTCTGAGGGTTAACGTTTTCTTCTCACAAGATGGGGAGAAACAGATGGATAATCCATCTATACATCATAAAAAACCATACCTCCCGTAGACTGCCTCTCAACATGACAGTAGGTGTACAGAAACGGCGCTTTGTGGTGCCATTCCGAGTTGTCGAGGCACAGCAAGAAAGTCGCTGCAGAAAAATTCAACCTATGACCTATGCGCATATCGCGGCTTATCGCGATTTCCTGCTTCTTATCGGGGCCCCTTTAAGCTAGTTAGTGCGCACTGTAGGCGACTACACTGCTGGCCTTTTCAGCCGTTTTCTCGAAGCAATCCCAACGTTTGTCGGTGTCTTCTGCCCTTTTTGCCGTCTTTGGTCTTTTCTTTAGCCCTTACTCGGCTCAGCTTCCTTTACGTCTCTTCTCGTCTCTTCTCGTCTCCGTTCTCCTCGCTTGTCTTCTTACTCTCCCTCTACTACTTGTCTCCTTTACTCTCCTTCTTCCTGCTTGTCTTCTTTACTCTCCTTCCTGCTTGTCTTCTTTACTCTCCTTACTGCTTGTCTTCTTACTCTCCCACTATGCCTCCCAAACGCTCCGGCAAGTCTTCTGTACGCAATCGGCTCTCAAAAACGACTGGAAACAGCCGCCGAGATGACGGTCTCCTCGGCACGCCCCCCGCGCCCTTCAAGATCGCCCCAGACAGCCTGGCACCGTTTTTCGACGCCCTGTCGCCACGACACATGTACATTGCACACGTGGACGGGATGCCGCGGACTTTTAAGCGCAAGATCTTTTCAGTACCGGTGCTTCTGAATGTGGCCGTGACGCTGCTGTTCGTCTTGCGGGTGTGGTACATTGGGCCCTACTACTTGCTGCTACTGGATACAGCGCTGGGAAACGCCAATGAGACGACGCTGGTAGCCCGCGACCTGCCCTGGTCGGCGCTGATCACGGTGGTGCTGCGGCGGGGTTTCACCTTTATGCTAGACCTGGTGCTGGCCGTGTTTGTCTGGCCGTGGCCGCTCGAGTTCAGCGTCGGCCTTGGCCCGCACGGCAGTCCACTACGCTGGCGATGGGCCGTGGGTTTCCGCGACAAGGAGATTTATGTGCGGCGCAGTCGGGCGTGGTACACGTCCAGCGGCGGCGGCGGCGGCAACGGGAAGACAGCGGCAGGAAAGGACTACATTCGCAACATTGCTGTCCGCAAGGAACTGCTGGCCCATGTGTCCCAGGCCACTTCGCCGCTACTGCAACAGCAAAAGACGGGCTACCTGACCATGGATGCCAACTGGGACCTTGACTGGGACCTAATGGTGTGGGCGACGGAGCTGGTCGACAAGAAGGAGCTGGCCCTGGATGCCTTCCGCACGCTGGTGCTCGTGCATCACAACGACTTTGGCTGGCTCTGCGTGGACATGCAGGCGCTGGGCGGCCCAGGAGGTCCTGGCGACGGAGTGGTCTCGGCGTCTGAAACTGAGCGACGCGAGAAGGTGTTTGCCTTTCGGGATGCTCTGGCCGCGCTGGGGAAGGAAGAAGTGTTTTACCGCTGGATCGAGATAATACAATTTGAGGCTACTCGGCCGGGCGGTCTGGGCGATGAGGCCCGGCAGGCCGAAGTGGCAAAGCAGGTTCGCGAGCTGTTTGCATCCAACGGCGTCGACTTTGACAGCTTGTGGAAGGATAGTGTGGGGGCAGACGAAATATGAAGGAAGCGGTGTTCGTTTTTTAATCAATAGAACTGGGGCATTGTCGAGTTGGCTCTCGGCTGCAGCATCAATGGGACGGAAAAGGTGAAAGCAACGGATAGAATAAAAGCATTTCGGTTTCGTCGTATTTTGGATCACTTGCTTTGAACACTAGTTGATTCTGACCGTCTATTTCTGGTCACTGATCGTCGGCTCTGGTGGCTGGAAGAGCTTTGAGCATTGATTTAACGCATATTGTCAACGCTACCTTTTTTTGCTGGTAGAGCTTTGAGCATTGGTTTAACGCATATAGTCAACACGCTACTTTTTTTTGCCTTTAAGGGGTTTGCCCAGGGCCGCCTCGCGCCTCTTGGCCTCCCTAGCCTCGATCTCTGATCTCTTGGCTTTTTCCAGTGCCTCGCGCTCTTCTTTTTCAGCCTGAAAAGTCAGTGGGAGTGGTAAAGAGGGGAAGACAAGAAGACAGAGGGGGAGAGAAGAAGACCGGGGGGAAGAAAATGGATAAGGAAAGATAAGAGAGGGTGAAAACACAAAACCCACCTGCTTCCGAGCCGCATCAGCCTCCCGCTTTTCACGAATCAGCTTCAAACGTGCCAGATCCGCCTTGGCCTCGTCCGTCTTGCCCTGCTCGTGCAGCTTGCGGTACCGCTCCTTTGCCTGCAGAGCCTCGATCGACTCGCGCTCGCGGCGATTGGGTGTTCCGCCAATACTGAGGTCCTTGACGGCGTCGGCAGTCGCATCAACCGCCGCCTGTGCTGCTGCTGCCTGTGCTGCTGCTGCCGATCTTGCCCCGGAGGCCTTGAAGGCAGCCGGACCGGCGGCACCGGCCTGCGTCTGGTTGCGGCTCGCCTTGGAGTGGTTGGGGTTGGCGGCCAAACCCGTGTCGCTGTCGCTGTTGTCTTCGTCTTCATCTTCATCGCTCGACGGCATATCGCCAACCTGGACGGTGCGGCCCCGTGCGCGTGCAATGGCTGCTTCTTTACGGGCCTTTTTCTCGTTCTTGCGGTCCTCTCGCGTCGGCGCCGAAGTGGCCACCGGGGCGCCGCGGCTCACCGCCGGACCGGCCGCGTAGTCGCCCTCATCATCCTCGTCCTCGTCCTCATCGACTTCCTCGTCGTCGTCCTCCTCGTCGTCTTCGTTGCTTCTGCCAAGCTTCTTCTGAGCATCGGCGCTCCACATGGAGATCTCGTTTCCATCGGCGTCAAGAGGGCGCAAATCGCGCGAAAAGTGCTTACCGCCTATGGGTCAGCCTTTTGCAGGGCGTATGACATTACAACTCCGTCTCTCTTACCTCCGCGCGTATACTTGCGAAACTTCCCGCCGCGACCACGAGAATTGGCTCCAGGCTGAGTGCTGCCAGCCATGTTGGACATGCCCGTCTTAAAAGGGCGCCGCGAAGCGAAAAAACTCAAAAAGTGAGTTTTGCGGTGGAGGGCGAGGAGAGACAAAAATATATTCGCAAAGAAAAAGGTCCAGGTTGTTCAGAAAGCAAAGAAGAATCTCAAAGGTAAACCTAGGTCGACTCAAAGTGAAATACAACAAGAGGGGCAGTAAGTAACTATTAGCACAGCCCAGAGGAGGGGTAGCCTAAAAACTCGAATGTTATGCATGTCAGCTTATGCAGTTAAGAGGTACGAATCATGTGCACTCTGATTGGCCCATGTGCCCCCGCCCGTATTTTAGAGCTATTTAATGATGGCTGTGGATTTTTTTTTGTCAGTTTTTTTTTTCCTTCCGCAACTGAAAACAATCCTTCATATTCACTCTGGCTTTTCGCCCCTTGCGCTGGCTTTCGAGCGGTGCTTCCATGGTAGGCCTTGGAGGGGAAATTGGAGGAGAGAGGAAAATCCCACGGGGATCGGCTTCTTACCCTTTGGTTGTCAGTTGCGGCTTTGTTGCCGTGGCCGTGGCATCTAGAGAAATTGAATTGTCGACACATTTATGCCAGTTGGGCTTTTTTTTTTCAGTGTATTTTCCAAGATCTTGTGTCCACTTTTGCCAGTTGTGTATTTGCCGCCTTCGCCTATTCCATTTCCGCGCCGGCGCTCGGAAAGATGAGCTCTTCGGCCGTGTACATTTTCCGGCGTTTCAATCGAGGAGCGCCATTCGACGGCGATGACTTTGTTTTTTTGGTCTGGCTGGACGGCAACGTTTGGCTCGAGACCGCTGCCGCAGTAGTTCGCACAAACGTGAATTGTCGCAAAGCAGTTCGTTCACGTATCGATCGCCCCAAGTAAAGGCTGGCCATGGGGGGATAAGAGATGTCACCATTTTTTAAAAGTGCCTCTTCTCGGCCAGCGTTGTCCTCTATTGCCAGCCTTCTTGTGGCCAGAAGAGTGTAGGCATCGTAGGCCCAGACATTTTCGCGGTACACAGGCAGCACAGCTTCCAATTCAGCAGCCACAGCGGTCAAATCCTCCGCATCGTCGGCTGGGTCCCAGATGCTTCTGCCGGGCGCTGTCCAGCTCTTGACGCCCTGCCAACCAAGCTGGCGGCCGATTTTTGCCACGCTGCCACCGCTCCAGTCGCGGCGAATGCTGTCGACGCCGCCGGCCAGACGGATTTCCAGCAGCAACAGCGCGCGAAGACGCGTCAACGAGGCTAAACAGGACGCCGGAGAGAGCATGTCGACGGAACTCCGTAGACGCAGGATGCGTAGTACAGGAAACGGGCTGTTCTCGAACAGACTCCAATTACGCAACAGGCGGTCGTCGATGAGCCCAGGTCTGGCTTTGGAACTTGGTCCTGGACCGAGTCCAGTTCCGGTTTCGGGTCCGCAGACCACCATGTCGCCACTGCTGCCGTCCCCCAGCTCCAGCACGGCCAGATTTGGCAATGCGGCCAGGCCAACTAGGTCGCCCGCCTCAAAGATACAGCGCTGTGACAGCACAATGCGCACATGAACCAAAAAGTCGAGTCTAGCCGAGCAAAGCGGCGCTGTAAAGTGGCGCAAGGGCTGCTGGTCCGAGGTCTCCTGGCCTATGCGGAAGCGCCGCCGCTGAAGAGCAGCTGTGTTGATGTTGTCACCACTACCACGGCCTCTGACATGAAATCTCGTTAATTGGCCCGCCAGCAATGTCCAGGCGTGCAGGTCGGCGCGTCCCTTTGATTGCAAAAGCTCTAGCAGACGCTCTGCCATCTCAGCCGACAGCATCTTTGCGTCTTCGCAGCCTAGCCGGTCGATACAGCCCGCGACAACCTCCAGGGCCATGGCTGTCAGTGACCGGGGCCCGCAAGCCCGAGTTGGAGGACAAGTTGAACTCGTCATGTAAATCAGATTATGTGTGTGCAAGTGTGGGTGTTGGTAGAATTCTTGTAGTATCACAACTTTTATATACGGGTCACGTGATTATAACATTGGCTTCAGGTCCTCGGCCACCTTGAACGGCGCGCCCGTCTTGCTCCGGATCTCGTCCACCGTCACGCCGTCGGCAATCTCCGTCAGCGTCAGGCCAATACCACGATCCACCGTGAAGACGCCCAGGTCCGTAATGATGAGCGATACGCATGCCTTGCCCGTCAGCGGGAACGCGCACTGGCTGACAATCTTGGGGTTGCCCTTGCGATCCGTGTGCTCCATCGTCACCACCACTTTGGTTGCGCTCGGGTTGCTGACCAGGTCCATGGCGCCACCAAAACCCTTGACCTTGCCCGGCAGCATCCAGTTGGCCAAATCGCCCGTGGCGCTGACCTGCATCGCCCCCAGCACCGTCAGATCGATGCGACCGCTGCGGATCATGCCAAAGCTCTCCTCGCTGCCAAACACGGCCGCGCCCTTGTTAAGCGTCACCGTCTCCTTGCCGGCGTTGATCAGATCTGGGTCCGCCTCGCCCGGCCGCGGGTACGGTCCCAGTCCCAGGATGCCGTTCTCGCTCTGCAGCAGCACCTCCACGTCTGCCGGCACAAACTTGGGCGCCAGCATCGGCATGCCAATGCCCAGGTTCGCATACATGCCGTTCTTGAACTCCTTGGCCGCCCGCCGCACAATGCGGTCACGCTTCGCCGCCGTGCTGCCCGTGCCCAGCACGCCGCCCGTCTTGCCGCCCTTCTCAGCCTCCGCCGCCTCCTCCTCCGGCGTCAGCGTGTACACGTACTTTTCCACCTCCTTGGGCGTCGTGCTCTGCACCACTCGCTTAACGTAGATTCCCGGTAGGTGCACCGCCTCGGGCGGGATCTCGCCAGGCTCAACAATATGTTCCGCCTCCACCACCGTCACGCGTGCGTTGCGGCCCATTGCGCCGTTAAAGTTATGCGCCGCCAGTCGGAACTGGCAGTTGCCAAGCCGGTCTGCCCGGTACGCTTTAACAAAGGCAAAGTCACCCTTGATGCTCTCTTCCAGCAGGTACGGCTTGCCGCCAAACACCCGCACGTCCTTGGGCCGCGAGAACACTGCTGGCGTCCCGTCCGGGTTGTTGCGCAGCGGTAGCTCGCCCGTCTGCACCACCGTTGACAGCGCCGCCGGCGTGTAAAAAGCCGGGATGCCGCGCCCGCCCGCCGAGCACCGCTCTGCCAGCGTGCCCTGCGGCGTCAGCTCCAGCTCCACGTCGCCCGTTAGGTATGCTTTCTCCAGCGTTTTGTTCTCGCCAATGTACGACGCAATCATCTTTGAAATCTGCTTCGATTTGAGTAGGTTGCCCAGCCCGCCCGTGTCTGTGCCGGCGTTGTTCGATACCGCCGTCAAGCCCGTGATCTGCGGCATCTCCCGCACCGTGTTGATCAGCGTGTTGGGCACGCCCGACAATCCAAAGCCGCCCACCAGCACCGTCGAGTTGGGCTGTAAATCCTTCAGCGCTTCGGCTGCCGACGGGTAGATCTTGTTGACTTCAGCTCGCCGTGCCGACGCCGAAAAGGTCCGCGAAAAAAGGGCCACGTTCTATTGTTTTGCTTGTTAGCGCTCACGCATCTCCCAATCAGCGCATTCTTCTCCAAAGAAGCTCAATCCAGGACATACAACCGCGTACATTAGACCCATATCTTGAGTATGCCCGGAGACTTTTCAGTCGGAGGGCCGTTCGTCCAAACGCCATGTTGGGAATATACTGGAGAATTGCTCTGGTGCTTCTACTTTCCGAATTGATGACAGATCGAACCAAAAAAAGGTAGAGAGACGGAGGAAAAAAAGAAAAGGGAGGAAGAAAAAAAGGATGGAAGGAAGTAAAAGGATAACAAAACTAGTAAAACAATGGGGGACAACTGGGGAAAAGAATACCCAAAACTGAGGGAAAAAAGACGCCCTCACTCAATGGACCAAAGCCGCCCAAAACACGCCGTCCATAAACACCCGAAAATTCGGCAGCCAGCCCGGCAGATAAACTTCAATGCCAAGCACGGCGGTAGGACTCATGTGCCGGCTCACGAAGCCTTGGCCACCCGCTGTGGCTATGGTTCCTATTGGCTAGTTTTGCCTCTTCAGCACGCTTTATCCCACTGATCGAGACTCCGATTTCGGCTCATTTCGGGATATCCCCCCGCCCAGCCGACTGGATAAACTTTTTGCCCCTGTCCCTTGTCCGAATACCTGTCCCACCGCCTTTTTATCGGCTCGGATTACTCCCGAATGAATCACGTGTCGCTTATCCGACGGAAAACGCAGCAATTGGCTTTGCGAGTTTTTGTGCCGATGATGTTGATTGAGGTCCGAAATTCAAACTGTTATAAAATAAAGCAGAAAGCACAGCGCAAAACACCAAAAACCCCCAATCCCGCCAACCATTGCATGCATCCACAACTCAAAACCAAAGGGCAGCCGAAGAGTCTTGCCCGTTTCTCAATAACAGCATGTCGAGATGCAGACAGACGCCGTATGGGTCTGTTATAATGAAGACTGTGATACAGCGAAAGCGTATACCACTGGCCAAAAAATGTAGATAAGAGGAAAACCAAAGAAAAGAAAAATGAGAAGGGCACAGCGGTTTAGCCAGAAAGCCCAACCAATCCGATCAGCTTCAAGGCAAAGGCAAAAAGCAGCTGCCAGGCGTAGTCCTAAACGCATGCAGAAAGATGCCAAAGCCGAAGCCTAACGTGGTTTTCATAATCTTTCGCTGACGAATGTGAGACGCTTTTGTTTCTCCCGCTCTCTTCCTCCTTGTCTTTCTCTCTTTCTCCGTCCCAATGCCGAGACCTGAATATAGCAATGCCCGCTGAGAAGAATGCAATCATTTCATGCATCATTAAAGTAATGCGCCATGAACTTCTTTGTCAGCGCACTGCTCTTTATGCTCGGCTCCCGCTGGGAGCCTGCTTCTTTGTAGGGTCTGTCGCGTTTTGCTCGGTATTGAACGTCCACCGGTCTGTATATTAGTTGGCATTTGCGTACCATTAGCCTCTCCTCCGGGGCCTTCTCATCCAGGAACATACCTTTGGCCAGGTTTTCGGCCGTGTACTCCAATAAGATAACGCGTCGTTTGTTACAGTACGCTGTCTTGTCCATAATGTCCACCTTCATTTGCGGGTCCGCCAGTTCGTCCACGGGCTTCTCAAACATCTGCGAAAGTGCCTCGACGGCCATCTCCAAATCCCGCTGGTTGTCTTCGAACATGGCTGTCACATTGTTGCGGGCCAGATAAAAGGCAAAGGCGTATGTCCACTTGAGCGTCTGTCGGCAGGTCTGGAGCGCCTGCGAAGCCGAGTTCAGGTACTGCACCTCGATCCAAGACATTCCAGACGATGTTTGTAATTGCACCATTTTCTGTTCCGTGCGCGTGTAAATGTCCTTGTCCAGCCGCGCCGATTGCTCGTGGTTGGCATAGCGGTTGTAGTAATGCAAATATCGCTCTAGCGAAACCCGCGATCGAGCTTGTGCATCGCGCGCCTCCATACCGCTCTTCTCCTTATAACGGTTACAGTTGTACCAGCTGGTGCCGTGCTCCGACCAAAGGCCCATACACATCCAGCAAAACTCGTGCTTGCACTTTCGGCACGTCATGTGATTGCACCCGCCATTCTTCTCGATAGTCGAGTTGCATTTCGGACACTCCTTGGTGTTGGCTGATATCCAATTGGCAGTTTCCGAATCGTCGGCGCATTTCTTGAGCCACAGCTTCACCAGCCGGCAAGGCGCCGGCTGATGGTCTTTCAGCGTACAGCCAAAGCAGAAGCGGTAGCCGCAGGCACATTCTACCGTGGGCACAATTTTGTCCAGGTCCTTCTTCTTCACAGCGCAGTCAATGGCGTTCTCGCAATCCGGCGCCGGACACCACTTGAGCGTGTCCTTGTCCTCGACGTAGGTGCGGTTGAGCAGTTCCCGGTACCGGTCCCTGAGCTCGGGCGTGACCAGAACGTCGAGAGAGCGGGCATCAATGATGCGGCCACAGCCCACCGACGGACACTGGATTCGGGCAGCCTCGCCCTCTTCACGAATCTTTTGTGTTAGGTACTGGCGGTAGCAATCGACACAGTAGCGGTGGCCGCATTTGATAGCAAAGGACTGCATCCCTGCGTCGTCCTCGCAGCAAATGTCGCAAACAAAACCCGGGATTATCTCCAACTGTGGCGCAGAAGATGTGCTGGGCCCTAACCCGGCCGCCTCCAACACCTTGGCGGGACGGTCCATATAATCTTCAATCAGACGCTCTCTGTTCCAGCGAAAGTGACGAAGTAGAATGGCAGCGTCTTCTGGGCGCATTTCGAGGATCATATCGACGTCATTGATCAGCTCGTCCTGTTGCTTTCGGACATCGCCGGGTTTGAAGACCTTGAATTCGACATCGTAGGACTTCTTCCGCTTGTCGTTGCTAACCTCCTTGCCCAGATCCATATCATCGTCATCGGGAGCTTCGTCAAAATCTTCAAAGCCTATGAGTGTTAGAAAACAATCATGGAGGACGCGGTAGGTAGATAGGTAGGAAAATTCTTTAAAACAGCCTATCTCTCTCTTCTCTTTCTTTCTCACCTTCGCCATCCGAAAGGTCTTCGTTGTCACTGTCGTCTCCCATGACCTCATCGCCACTCGAGGCAGGTGACACAAAGTCATCGTCAGAGTCCATGTTGTTTGTCTGGGGCGTGGGAGGGCCTTTAACCAAAGCCAGTGTCGGAGAGGTGGTCACCGGTAACGGGTTCAATATCTTGGGCGAGGACGAGGAGGGGACGACCGCCTCCTTAGGTGCTTTCGGAATACCCTCTGGGGCAAGTCCCTTCGAACGAAGAGAGCGGCCCTCTGTAGGGATCGTCGCCTCAGCGGCTTTCCGCTTGAGAGATCGGGGCGGAATGGTGAGAATTTCCAGGGCTCGTCAGATCGACGAGCAGCGTGGGGGGCTGTTGGAAGAAAAGCCAGGAAGAGGAAAACAAGGAAAGCAAAAGGCGCTCGCTTGAGCCGTCGTAAATGAAGCAGCGCCCTTGTCGTTCTAAATGATTTATAGGAAGGTGGACGAGAAGAAAAAGTAGCAGAAACTGAACGGATAAAAAGAGGAAATAATGTCGTCTATCGTAGTATCGTTCTGGTTAGCAAGAGAGGGGGCAAAAGGCAAGGCGTCCTGAATGGGAAGAAACGGCACGGGCGCAGAAGCAACGCTGAAATAAACCACACGAGGTACTGTCAAGGCAAACAAATATCCGTGTAGGCTATACGAGGGAAGTGCTGTAAAGTTAAAACCAGAAACGATGATGTTCTCTCCAACGCGAAATAGGAAAAAACAGGGCGGCAGGCAGAGAGGGAAGGAACAGTGGCAACCACTCGTGTCCGTCAAGACTGCCGCCTTTATTAGACGGCCATTCTACGCCACTGTAGCATATGTTCAGTCAGCCTGGGCGGCTGAAAGAAAGTGGGCTGGTGGGGCCACACGCGCTGTAAGATAGGGGTGTCACCTGATTTTTCTGCCTACAAAATATCCATATTACAAGGCCCTTTGGAATTCAGTGGCATCGGTCGGGGTCAGTGTTCACACTATGATAAAGTATCTGCATGACGCCAATCAAGGACAGCTTTAGCGGTACTGTCGTTTTCAAAGTTCCATTCTATGTATTTGATGGGCAGCCAATTTTTGTACAGATTGTGACTGGCAATGTGTTTAAGCATTTCTCGATAATCAGGCACCCAGGACTTTTTCGGCCGTCGACACTGGAAGAGATTTAGTTAGATACTACTGATATACGGATTAAAGGGAGGGAAAATATGGGGAGAGAGCAAAAAAAACATACCAGCTATTCCGGTATTATCAGGCTCGACGTGAGCCTCCTTGACCTTGCCGTCCTCGACGACGAGCGCGTACCGCTTCGACCGATAGTTGCCGAATATAGGTGTTGCGTCGAAATCGAGGTTGAGGGCCTTGGAGAAGGTTCCGGAAGGATCTCCGAGAAATCGGATCTGCAAAAGCGGCGGCCGAGTGATTAGACTTAGAAACCAATATGTGTTTTTGTAGAATTTATTTTGCCCAACACGCGACTTACGCCTGATTTCTGCTCTGGATCGAGAGCCGCTCCCCATGCCTTCATCCTACCCGTCGAGAACAAGTCAATCAGCCTTCTGCGCCTATGCAAGAAAGAGTAAAAAGCGGCTCGGTAGAACTCACACAAAGGCGTCGTTGACGGATACCACAAACACCTGGCCGGCATCCTTCAAACCCGGGTGCTGTATGTAAGACGGGACGTGCTTCTCAGAGCAGCCCGGGGAAAAGGCGCCCGGTACCCCGATAATGAGCCCTTTTCCCTTTCCGAGCTCCTCGCTCAGGTTGACTTTATTGCCTGGACTGTTCTCAACTAGCGCGTCGAGCGAGGGAATCTCCTGGCCAGCCTTGACAAAAACAGCACGGCTCGCAGAGAAGCGGCGAATAGCGGCCGCCGGAGTAGCGATACGTGCAGTCGTCGCCGTGACAGAGACCGAGCGAGCGACAAGGACAGCGGGACGAGAGAATAGGGACGTCATTTTGAAGAAATCTTGGTGTGGATGAAGTTGGAGCGGGGATGTCGTGTCGTGAAGAGGCCAGCTCGATGACGTTGGAGACTAGTGTACGTACCTTGTGTGTGGAGAGGGCGGAGTGGCCAATGAGGCTGCGCCGCTGGAATGGTGAATTCCGGCTGCAAGTACGACGCGGTACATAGTGTAACGTTGACCTTTTCGAGATCTCTCTCTATGAACGAATTGGACTTCTACGGCAAATGGCCGCGCTGCCAAAGTTAATAATATTATCATTTACTGTACAAATATTCGTTAAGTGACAGCTAATCCGATGGTGGCAGCGGCGAAGGCGACCAAACCTTCCTCCCATGGTTGCCTTCGCCCCAGCCGGACATCCAATGGCCGACTCTTGTCATCGAGGTCGGCGTAACGCAGTCGCCCAACGACCTTGAACGGAAAATGGCCTGGTGGTTCGCAGCCTCGAACCACCAGGTCAAGATCGTGCTGCTCGTCAAGGTTGTTCTGGTCTTTTGTTATCCGGGAAAGATCCTCATGTTCGCAGGTGGTGGCACAGGCGTGAAACAGTGTCCAATTTGGACATTCTTATCATCTAGTGTAGAGTAGCACCAACGCTTCGTCCCTAAAACGAGACGTGAGCTTGCTAATTTGTCTTGCCCTAACACTTGGTCACTCAGTCATTGACAGCTGCAGAAAGCTGACGCTTTATCCGATCCAAAAGATCCTGTGCTAGATCCTCCGTCTCTTTTAAACCGCTCACGGCGATTGTCTTGTCTCTGGATTTAGCGCCGCGCGTGATCTGGAGACTAGTTTTGGGCACTCCCAGAGCCTAGCACACGAGAAACACGTTAGGGAATACTTTAGAGAAGGTGCAGGCAGATTGGGTTGAAGCAGACAAGTATGCACACCTTTCCGAGAACATCAATGACCGCCTTGTTAGACTCGCCATCCCGCGGTTGCGCGGATACGCAGACCTCGACCACGTCGTCTGTGACAGCAGCTATGCCTTCGCGCACCTTGCTCACACGAGGCTTGACATGGCATTGCAGGTAGAGCGTTCCCGTGGTAGACTTTTTGGTAGCAGCAACATAACGAAGGACGGACGGCATTGAGCAGGAGAGGGGGGAGAGGGGGAGTGAAAGCAAGAGGCCAGTGTGTAATAAATAGAAGAGAGGTTGCTGTTTTTCGAGAGAGTGAAGAACAATAGGTTCGTCCCAACCTGGTTCATAGCAAGCAGACAAAACCGGGGCTGTCCAAGTCACAGCTGGTGATAATCCATTCGGCCGTACACTACAGCGACCCATAAATTATGCACTTATCCGTATATGCGTCGTCCGGGCGCATTTACCGTATCCCACGAACACGCGGTCTGACCAAAGCACTTGCTCGGCCGCCACGGTTGCCTTGCGTTCCTCGAGAAACAGATGCGCCACGCCCTCCGCGAATACCGCGCCCAGATGTAGCAGTGCCTCGTCCGGACGCAGCAGCCACGCGCGAAGCTCTGGGGGTGTGAAAACGAGACGCATTGCGAGACGAGGCTGGCGGGTTTTCCACAAAGGAGGTATCGGTCGTCCTATAGGAGGGGATTTCAGACGTGTCAGCTAGGTCAAAGAAAATAAAGACACGTTTAGCGGCAGCAGGAAAACTTGCATAAAAGTAGTCTCGCTGTCCGGGTCGGCTGTCCTGTCTGGGATTTTCAGCGTAGCTGTTTTCCAATTGTCAGCTAGCAATACACAGGTACATGAAATGCTGCAACGCGGTTTGCGCCGTTGTGGCCGTGCTCACCTCCCGTTGCGGCTCGTTCTGCCTCGGTCGACTCCTCCTTCTGTCTAGCTCGGCGAAACGACTCGGGGACGGGGCCCTGGAAAGCTGTCAGCTGACATTCTTTGCCCATCTATTGCGGAGACAAGCTCACCTCTGGAAAGTCCACGCAATATGCGTTCATGTTCAGCCCATAAAGAAAGCTGGCAAAGCTCTCGCTGAACCGCGCCAGGCTCTCGTGCATCAGCTGAAAGTGCATCATGTTGGCCTCCAGGTCTGCCATGGCGTCCGACAGCTCAGCGAAGGCGGGCTCGAACGCGTTGAGCGGAAAGGGCGCGTCGCTGCCATGGACGCTTTCACGCGCCGAATCGCGGAAGGATGACCGCGAAGAGGGCCGCAGTGGAGTGGTTGGTCGGGGCGTGCGTGGGCGCGAGCTCGAGCGCTTACGCTCAGAGTATCCATGTGCGTGTGAGGACATGAGAGATGGGAGCGCAAATCGGAAGATGTGTAGACGATTGGATGCCGTTTGCGGTATTAAGCATATGTTGTCGTTTAATTGAACGCGTGTACTCGGATGTACATTAGTGTAAGTGCACCGAGGGGTCGCCTGAGCACGTGCGCACGACCCACCAGCCAAATCGAATGAAAGAACTCAAACTACCCCTTCGCGGGCATATACGCAATGCGCTCCCTTTGAACCCCCTCCAGCGTCAGAGCAATGACGCAGCGCACTTTGTGGCTTTATTCGAGGAAAGCTTAACGGCCTCACTGCTTCGACTACGGCTGATCCGAAGGGTCCGAGGCCCTGCTTCCCAGACATTCGCCGCGGCCTTATTTAGTCGTTGGAAAGGCTGCTTCATGTGACAGCTAAAATGCTGTAACTGAACCGTTTGTAAGTATTTTACAGCGTACAATACAACCTCTCCAGCGGCAACGTAGTGGCTGGCAGCACCAGCGCCGCTTCCCCCATATTCCCCCACCAACAGTCCCCTGCCAGCCCAACCGCACGTCCCCGCCAACAGCGCCTGGTACTTTTCCCATCCCTTTACGACTTCCATTTGCGACTTCCCTCCAAAACTGGTGTTGCCGGTTTCCGTTGCTGCTTTATTCATCGTCGCCGGTTTTGTATATATTGGCCGTCCTATGCGCCTCATCCACTTTCGTTTACGACTTCGAGAGCTGGAAATCTCCTTTCCTATATCCCTAATAAATTTGCTCTCGTATTTCTATTATTCCTCAACCCCGCTGGCAGCTCCTCCCACTCGCGCTCCTCAAGCCGCATCTCGTCTTCATCCAGTTTATGTTTTTTACCATTTGTGCCCCTGTTTCTCTGTTCCTCTGCCTCCTTCTTTGGTCCTGATTTCCTATTGACCCTTTTGTTGTCCATTTTGCTTCCCCTTCGTCTTCTGCTTCTGCTACAGCTCCATCCACCCCCCACTGCTCGTCTCGGCGCCGAATTGCTTGGCAATAATTTTGTCCGCAGCCGACACCGCCCAGAATAAATACAACTGGCGCAAAAGCTGCGTCGCCAGTTGAAAGCCGCCCCCAGGCTAGCCTTTTTGTTTCTGTCGCCTCGTCACTCCCAGTGTCATCGTTCTACAAGGTACAGCCGGCCCATCTTCCCCAGCCTTGTCTGGCCCTCGTCCTGTTGCTTGTTATATATAGATGTTTTGAGCTGTCAAACATTTGCTCTTGGCTTTGTTCAAGTTTAGGCTCCTGTTACTGACACCTAACAAAGTGTTTCTTCTCATGCCATGTCGGCTATCAAATATCCGGCTTTCGGTTCCTAGACTTGTCCGTGCAGGACGACAGCGCTTGAATCAGCTTTACTCTCGGCCTTTTCTTGTTTCGCCGTCTCCTCTTTCTCCTCGCCCATCCCCTTCTTTTGTCCGTCTTTCTTGCATCGTCCGTCTTCTCGGCAAAAGACCAGCACTAGCACCGTCACCCATTTTCTTCAAGGGTGTGTCCTCGGCTCCTTCGGCCCACGTCCTCCAGGCTTCGAGCGTAGCCTTTGTGCTCTTTCCTGCTGCTGCTATTGTTATTAGCAGTCTTTTCTGGTATTTCACTCCTGTCTCATCTCTACCGAGTGCTCTACAAGACAGCAAAGGCGCCGACGTCTCCTCCCACTGCTCCCACAGCGACAGAATGCCAACAAGCGAGATGCTACCGGGCCGACCCGGGAATTTGACGCCAGAAGAAGAAGAAAAGCTGCAGCAACTCTGGCTGGCCATCTTCCGGATCTGCCACACGGAAATTCCAGATCTAGATGTAGCCGATGCTGACGAGGACGACGGTGCGGATGCAACAGTCGCCGAGAAGGATGGGAAGCAGGCCGATGCTGGTAAGGACAAGAAGAAGAAGAAACGCAATGTTTTCCGGAGGTCCAAGAAAGAAAACGGCGGAAACGCGAGCGATGCAACTTCTACGACAAACAAGTCGGCCGCGTCTATGAACGTCTCGGCCACCGAGGACGACAAGTACGGCCAGGGAAAGGTGTTTCAGGACGCGCTGGCAAGCCAAAGCCCCGAGGCTATCCGGGCTACGATATGGAGCATGGTGAAGCACGATCATCCGGACGCCCTAGTCTTGCGCTTTCTGCGCGCCCGGAAGTGGGACGTCGACAAGGCCCTCGTCATGCTCGTATCCACCATGCACTGGCGGCTTGTGGACATGCACGTCGATAGCGACATCATGGCCAACGGCGAGGCGGGTGCCCTAGCCGGAGAGAGCAGCTCTGACCCGAAAACGCAGAAACATAGTCAGGACTTTATGTCGCAGATCCGCATGGGCAAAAGCTTCTTGCACGGCGTCGATAAGGCCGGAAGGCCCATCTGTGTCGTGCGGGTCCGCCTACACCACCAGGGAGATCAATCCGAAGAAGCGTTGGAGCGCTTTACAGTCTTTGTTATTGAGACCGCCCGAATGCTTCTCCGGCCGCCGGTCGATACGGCGGTAAGCTCACGCACCTCGAGCTACATTTCTAAACTCCTTGTGTACTTTACTAACAAGTATATAACAGACTGTCGTCTTTGATATGACCAATTTCTCGTTGGCAAACATGGTGAGTTCCGCACAAGTGTCTGTCGCGGAGGTTGGAGACACTATGAAAGAAACTGGCAAAAAAGTGAACTTTTTAAAAAGCTGATTGTTATCTGTTTAGGACTATTCACCCGTCAAATTTATGATAAAGTGCTTCGAGGCCAACTATCCAGAGTCTCTGGGTATCGTGTTAGTCCACAAGGCGCCATGGCTCTTCCAGGGTATGTTTTGTATTCTTATTTTCTTGGCCCTATCATCTTGTCATTTCTTGTCCTTGTTTCGCCTAACCACCTTGAAGGTATCTGGAGAATAATAAGAGGATGGCTGGACCCTGTTGTGGCCGCCAAGGTGAACTTTACCAACAACGTCAAGGACATGGAGCAGTTCATTGATAGAGCGCATATTTCCAAGGAGCTGGAAGGCGACGAGGACTGGGAGTACAAGTACCCCGAACCCCTGCCGGGCGAGAACGCCCTCATGAAGGATACAGCGACACGAGATAAGCTGCTGGCCGAGCGCGAGCTCTTGTACCGGCAGTACGAGGAGGCTACAGTTGAATGGATTCAAAACACGGACGAAGACCGCATCGCAGAGATAAAGGCCAAGCGGGAGGAATTATCCGAGAAATTGCGTCTTGACTACTGGAAACTTGACCCGTACATCCGGGCACGCTGCATATACGATCGCATCGGTGTCCTGCAGCCCGGTGGAGGACTCAACTACTACCCCAAGCTAGATGATGCGGCGGCAGCAGCTGATGCCCTTGTTGCACAGACTGGAAGTCTTTCGCTGGAAAAAGGCAACGACAACTGCAAGGAGACGTCAGAGAAGTCGACGGCTGGCGTGGCCTAGTCGCCAAGTCATGACGAACGGTTGTCTCCACCACTTCTACTGCCAAATTTGTCGGCTCCAGACGAGCCTCTGAACGAAACTCTAGGAATATTTCCAAAGTCGTCGCCAGACGATAGTCCAAAGTTCCCTCTCGATTCCTCTCCTGGATCATCCACTGGAACCGTTCATCTGCAGTCTCATATACCGCTGCTTCTTGCTCTATATGTATCCATGCCTGTGTTACTCCTCATCTGTATTTGGCCTCTTCGCTTACTCGTGTTTTCCTATCTCATTTCCGACCTGTTTGATTAGAATCTTCATGTATCATGGCTGGTGCCATGGCTGTTCTGAGGTGTTGAGAATAGCTATGGTTACCAGCTCCTGTTGTATAAAAGTGGAACAAGTATAAATAAAATTGATCCCAGTGGTAGGCTGTAATTTTTTCAATTTTATTGCTAGTTGAACACGTCCTATTCCGCCATGTTTCAGCCTCCGTTCAGAATTACAGCTGGGGCTTGAGCTCCTCAAGCAGAGCCTTGAGTTTGTCCATGTCTGTCTTTTGCATGGGCCATCCGACGCCAAGGCCTTCTTCCTGGTTTGGCTTGGGAATCTGTGCACGGCTTGGTCAGTGTTCGGGTTCCCTTTAGATGAGCACTCTTGTGGGAGACTTGAGCATACCATATGGAAGTGAACCTGGATCGCATGTCATTATGTTTTTCTATTTAATCACCTAGTACTTGAGACATGGATGCGGGGGGGACTAACATGATCGACCTCTTGATGGGCGAGGCGGCCATTGTTCTGAAGAATATTGTAATTCTCGGCTCCAGTAGCCTTGGCAATCTTCTTAGCGACGGGCTGGGAAAAGGGGTTAGTTAATAGCAAGAATCTTGGTGTATACAGGACTGGAGGAGCGCGGTCAAACGGACCAGAATGTCGGCTAGCGAGTCGTCAGGGATATCCAGCAGCTTGGCACCGTGGAACTTGGGAATAACGAGCTGGGACGAGTTAGCTTTGCGTCAGGGCAAAAAAAAGACGTGGAAATACAAACCGCGTGGCCCCGGCTCAGTGGGTTGATATCGAGAAAGGCCAGAGACTTTTCCGTCTCGTAGAGCTTGAAGCAAGGGATCTCTCCTGGTATATGGTCAGCAGCCAGAGTGTAGATTTATTCAAAATGCCCAGGAAGTCTTCATGCCATTGGAGAGGACCAAAGGAAAATAAGACAGGAAAAAAGCAAAGCCCATCTTATCTTACCCTTGATAATTTTGCAGAAGATACAGGCCGTGGAGCTATTCATTGTGAAGGAAGTCCAAGATCTAAGCTTCTAACTGTTGATAGACACAAGAGGGTCAGGAGTTATGATAGGATTAAGAAGTGTATTATCCATTTGGTCAACTACCCCGCCGCCGTTGCAGTCTTTTAAACGGAATTAGCATCTAGCTTAACTTGTGACTACGCCTATTGACGTACCAGGCAGACTTCAAAGCAGTGAGTCGGTGTTTATGCAGTTTCCTATACTAAAAATAATAAATTGAGCTAATAACTAAACTATCAAAGCTATCAAATCTTGTGAAAACGAAAAAAAAAACTCCCTGAAAAAGTTCAAAAAGAGAATCGAACCAACACGGTTCTGATGTGGTGCCAAAGATTATAGAGTGGAGTCTTTTGGGCCGTCCCACGGTCATCTCTGGTAAAAGGCAAGAGGTGAGTTCGCTAGGATAGTCCCACTCCTAAGCAGAATTCCTTCTTATTTTATCTTATATACCCAGCACAAATAGCCCCACAGAACGGTTCACGGAACCACCCCGCCTTGCTTTGCGCCGCGCAGCACTTTTACATCATTCTCGGCCTTCCTGTCCGTTGAAGTCCTTGATGATACCTTTTTGACCAGAGTGCATCAAGCGACCTTGGAATAAAACACTCTTCTAGTTTTGCTTTGGGTGACTTTTCATGTTCTCGCTCTATTAAACGTCGTCTAAAGTTAAACATCCCTCCTTTTTGTCTCTTCCATTTGAATATCGGGTTTATTTTTCGTTTGCAATTATCCTTTCCTCGTTTCACAGTCCTGGAAACCAGTCATGACTAAATACATATCTACTCCTCTTTATGGCTCTGCTATGACTGTAGACCTACCAGAGGGTTTTATTGATCAAAGGTGCGTTGGAAGAAAATGATTTGTATCAAGAAGGGGGGAAACAGCCCCTCCATTGAAACGACAATCGGCCGTGCTGACCAGCTTGACAGCAAACGACTACGACCAGTTCCAGACAACCAAGAGGTTTTTATGCGAGAGGATGACTTCACCAGCATCATCTTTGACATTTGCGAGCGCGTCGGCGGGCCGGGATCAGGGCCAGAGATTGACGGCCAAGCGCTGTCGACGCACCTTGAAAGCATTGTAGAGGACGACATTGACACTATCAAAGTATGGAACTCAACAGCGACCGAGTTCTCTAGTCTGGAGTGAGACTTTCTGCCCGTTTGAGGGATTTTACAAACCCCATGATCTCCCGCATCCTCTTTCTGACCGTACAGTGAGCCACTGCCGGCATACACTCTCATCGCCACCCAGACACCGCGACCGGACCCCAAGAGCGAGCCCGGAAGCGCTGCTGACTTTACGGCCATCATTTTGACACTTCTTCGCCTCGAAAAGCAAGATACAGATGTTCTCGTCACCATCAGCGTACCACATATGAAGGGCAAATACGACGAGGAAGAGATTGATCTAGCCCTTGGCCGCCAGGGACGCTTTATTGGCGATGCTATCGGCTATGCGTCACGGATTTGGGCTACGTTGAAGATCAACGATTGGGGCTTGTTTGGTCCTGTGCAATAGCTGAGCACCATGAGGCCAAGTAACTTGGAACCGAAAGAAAAGGGAGGGAGGGAAGGGGAAGGAGGGAAAAAAGTCGTGACTTTGAGGCACGACTGTACTTTAAGCAAGCATTCAGCACCTTGATTGCGCCAGACGGTATTATAATGAAAGTGGGTGGGTATTTTATTCTATATTTTACATATTTTCAGGGTTACTTTGACTACAGTTTTGAGATTCATGTTCTGCTTGTAAAAATTGCGTTTCTACTCCTTCGTTATGTTTGATGAGCAAACACCACCATGCTCTTCTACAACATTTACTCTAACGTCAACTTAACCAGTGTCTTATCTAGACGGCCGACATCGTCACCGCCACCGCCACTGTTGCGGTCCCGGTCTACCTTGGTCGACGGCATTTTCTCTCCAGCGGCCATCCTCGCCTCCTTAGTTTGCTTCCATTTGCCAGCCAGCAGCTTCATAATGTCCTTTTGCGGACTGTTGGGATTTTCCTGGCGTAGCACACTCAAATGTTCCTTCATGAATTTTTGATACTCGGTGGGCGCAGGCGGTATCCCGGCACTGACGCCGGGCCTTTCAATGTTTCCAGACGCCCCGGACACTTGTCGGGTGCCACCACCGCTGCTCCTCGGCACGGGTTTTGTCTGCCGTAACTGACCCTTACAGGCGCCGCATCGGTGGCGCACAGGGTCGATGCTCTTGGAATGGCGCTTATACTGAGCGGCGCATTCGGCGCACTCCCAAACATACTTGAAGTCGATCTCATAAGTATGCTTGGTGGTGACCTGGATGCCGCGTTGGCCGAAATGGCGCGTGCATTGAGCAGCCCAGGTCTTGAATTCACGGCCATGCGGGTTGGTGGTCTGGCCGCTGACCATGAAGCAAGCCAGATGGCAAAACTCGTGCGCCAGTACATTGAGCAGGCGATGCTCGTCGTCCACAACTTTATCGGCCAGCTCAATGGAGGCGTAGTGGAGAATCTGAGGTGGCGATGGCGGCAGATTTGAGCCAGAGGAAGAAGACGCCATGTTGGCGGGGGTGTTTTTTTTGGCATGCCGAGTCTCCCGACGCCACTTGGCACGCCCGGCCGTCGTATTCAGTTTGTTGGTCCACTCAATGCGCACACCACCGGTGGCCTCGGCCAGGCGGGCCAGCTGGCCGTCCGTCACGGTGGCATCAAGTTCGGCCAGGAATGCCTCAGCTATGTCGGTTTTGGCTTTCTGGAAAGCCTTTTTGGCCCCCCGCGCGCTGGCTGTGGTACCGGTGCCAGGCTTCTTGTCATTCTTGCCGGGCAATGTGGCTTTGACAGCCGTATTTTTCGAATCTTGCCGGATCTGCCTGGCCTTTTCGTCGTCAAAAAGCAGTTTCCGCGGGGAGTGCTCGCTATTCCAGCTGTCAACGACCTGCCGGTCCCAGAAAGCGTCTGTGCTTGGACGGTGAGGAGTCTTGGGTATGCGCGGGAGTTTCTTCGTCGGCGACACCAGGTTTCCCGGCGGTGGAAGCGTTGGTGGCTGCTTGAGCCGCGGAGGCGTGTTGGAACGTGCCGTCGATGCATTTGGTTGATCTGATTTGCTTATGGTTGATGGAGCTACATTCCGAACAGACAGATCATCTCTATCATATAGGACGTTAGTAAACAGGGCCCGACGAACAGCTCGACTGACGTATTGTGCATGCGGCAGCGGTACTCACAATTCAAGCCGATCCATAGGCTTGGTCAGTAGTTCTGCAAACGACTCCTCCGCGGAAAAGAACACGGAGCTTGCCTCGTCTGGGGGTTCGCTAGGAGGGCTCAGGCTGGCCAGCCCTTGGCCTTTCTTTCCCGAATCGGCCCAAGACGCCCGCGACGGTCGTTGAGGGGATGCTTGCTGGTGGCGCTGTGGAGGGCGACGTGCTTTACCGGGAGGGTGAATAAAGACGTCTAGGCTGTCGTCAGAAAGATCACTGTCTGAGAAAGAATCGTGGAACTCTGAAACATCATCGCTCGTATCGTCGCCGCCGCTGGTGTTACTGTCTGCGTCGTGGTCAATTGTCTCGCGATCCTCCTTGTCTTCCTTGCCGTCGATACCAACACCGTCTCCCCTGTCATGTCTCTTTGCATCGTGCTTCGCTGTCTGTCCACTTTTGTTGTCGTCCGTGTTCTCGCCCATCCCATCTTCCCTGTTTCCCTCTAGTGACACGTCTTCCAGGACAGTGGCCTCTTCCGCAGAGACATCAGAGTCGTCTGAGACAAGACGTGGCTTGCGCCGTGTTCTCCTTGTAGATAGCTCCATACGTGGACGGAGGCGTTGAGCAGACGGCAGGCTTGGCTTGTACTCGCTGTTGTCGTCGGATGAGTGTAGGACGCCTACTTTGCCTCTCGGCGCCTTTTTGCTGTTATTGGCAGTCCAAGGTCGAAGCAAAGACTGGTCATTGTCGATGGCACCGAGTTTCCGGCGGCGGACCGTTGTGCTTTTCAGAGTGGTGAGATCCACGGACGATGTCGGTGCTGCTGCTGCCTTTTCAGGCGTTCTCGGCAATCTTCGACTTGCTGACGATTTGGATAAAATATTCTCGTCAACATCGTCGTCGCTGTCAATAACAATACGCCGAAAAGCCATATTGATAAAGAGAGGCTGTTTGCTACGTTCTAGTAGACTCTGTCTGCACAGCAAAAAACGAAAAAATACTGTGTAGACCTATTCCCGAATGCAGTACATGGTAAGTATCCGTGTTTCTCATGTTTACTACCAGAGCATCGTCTTCTTTTTAGCTACTTGACGAAACTGGGGAAAAAAGTGGTGATGCTGACTCAAGCAAAACAAGTACGTTGGCTAGGTAGCAGAATATCATGTGACTACCATGGGCTCAGCCTCACGTGCATTGTACGGATGCTTCGGCAGCTGGAACTCCTAAAAAAAGAGCGGCAAAGGTGTCCGTGCCTCTCCATTGATGTACGTTCGTAGGCAATTTGCGACGTGCATTGCAAACTCAGCTGAGGAAGGTGAATCTACCAGCCCGAGTATGCTTTACACTAGAATATTGTAGTATGAGACTGCGGCTTGGACAATGCATTATTGTTATTGTATGTACGGAGTAGGAACACATTGTCCCAGACCGTATCTCATGAATAAACGCGCCTTTTCTGGATAATTCGAGATAGACACGGTTGATTGTAAGGTAAAAATGCATTATACATTACACGGCAATATTGAAGAGCTCTGCGACGAGACCGATTCTTCGTAACCATAGCCTAGGACTACTATGAAAAAGCAGAAAAAGAAGACAGCGAGCGTAACGACAAGAAAAGGCAAGCCATCACTTTCCCTCACGCTCTTTAACCTATCATGTTCTTTTCCCTTTGGGTTAAGCTGGGCTGGCGATATCTCGTCTAAAGACTATTTTGTATTAGTACACAGCAAAGATCGACAGGCCAGAGGTGGCAAAAATATCACGACACAAGAACAAGGATCGAAATAGCCTATGACACTATCGAGCAGCGGCCAAAGTTGTTGAAAGAATAATAGTAGCGAGGCGTACTACACGTATATACATGCTTTACTACACTGCCATAAACCACAAATTACGAAGTATACTCGAGTTCAATACAAGGACATTGTACATACACGACCGACACTTGACTTGATGTGGTACTTTCAGATAGACTTCGGCTGTAGTCTTTTCGCAGCAAGGTACTTCGTCTTCTGTGCCGTAGCTGACTGCACAGACACAATATCTTGGTTATTGTAAAAACCGGCGCAGCTGAAAAAGGCCGGGATTCAATACTAGCCGATAAGCAAGCCCCAGCGAGCGTACACTAGTGTACACTAGTGGAGTACAGGAGTAGGGGTCAAATTCAAGCACTTTACGGTCGATATTAAAAAATAGTACTTAGAGTGTGTGTATGCTTTTACTAGGAAGCAGCTTGCAACTTCAAGTACCGTTAATTTTCCACACTACGGTGGCGATGCGGTATTACGTAATGATACAATCAGCTGCTGTCCACCTTATGAACAATTTTATTCCTGCAGCATATATTGTAGTGTAGTGTAGTGAGTGTACGGAGTATGTTCGTTGGGTACAACGTAGGACGTAAGGTGTATGTACTTGTCCACTAGTGTAGTTCTCAGTTCACAAGGAGGGCGAGGCCATTGGCCAGGGGTTGTGGCAAAGACTCGCGCGCTAGTACCTGAGCCTCGGAAAGGAACGCGTGTACTTGGAATAATGTGGTATGAAGCCGGTACATCATTCTCGTCTCATTTTTCCGTATCAGACATTCTTTTCAAGACAATACATTTTACCTTACAATACATAAACTCCACATATGCGGACTATGCACATTTACTTTGAGACATTTCAACGTGACGATGAGCATAAAGGGAAAGCAACGAATATAAGGAGTTATGTAGAGAAACACCACGAATCGAGCGGCAAATACAGCACAACCTTTGCAACAATTGCCAAGTTCGACCGTGCAAACAGAACCTGAAATATTAGTGTACACGCAATGCAAACCTAAACGTAGCCCGAAATGCATTCTTTTCATAATACGACGTGATAAGGTACCTGCAACTAGTGCAAGCACGGCACTGTGGCGGCCTCTAGTGTATTAGTAAAGTACACTACTGTATCTTACCTGAAGAATCGCTGCTATTCTGGGTGTGCCCCGGTGAAGTACGCAGCGCATAAGTACCTTTTAACAGGTCAACGCAGGCCAATCTTGTACCGGAACCAGCGGGTCACACTATATCCGGCACTAGTGCCCCACTGGCCCACCACCATCTGTAATGTGGACTGCATAGCCAGACTGCAAACTCAGCCAGGCGGAGCAAAAGCAAAGCCAGACCCCCTGTTTCGTGCATTGGTGGCAGGCAGGCGACGTAGGAAGTGCGCGGAAGGCGCGACATTTGTGTCGCGGTCGCGGCTTCTCACGTCCTGCTCCAGGTCCTCCGGAAGACCCGTTTGTCGTGAATCTCTAGGTGGTTGGTTACTGTCTGCATTCCTGCCGTGGTCTGTTATTGTGCCATTTCAGGGCGACCACCGCTGAAAGACATCCTGTAAACACCACACGTTAGTGGGAAGTAACGTCGACATTTTCTGTGGTGGTAACACCCCCTATTTTGAAACGCTGTCCCCAGCCTATCGCCCCTTTCTCTGTAGCACACGCGCCGGCGCTGGATTCCCCACATCGCCCCCCTTCTACCTTCTCAACCTCGCCGATTTTGCCCCCTATTGCAGCGTTCCTTGTCGGCTCCTTTTCCCTGCTGCCCGCCGCTTGGCTCCCTTCGACCCACGCCACCGCCATCTTTTGCCCATCTATCTCACTCGCCAATCTTCTCCCTTCTCAATTTTCTCCCTTTGCTTTTCATGACCTTTTTTATTTTCTTTCGTTTAACTTCATTTTTGTTGTTTTTGCTCTCACATCAACATTTTGACCGACACTCGCTCACCTCGTCAGTCCTTCTCGTGGAGGCTGTCTTGATTCACTGAGTGTTTCGCGAGACGTTTCGGGACATAGCTTTTCGAACGAGTGAACGTTGGCAATTCACCTTCTTTTGTCCCTTCTCTCGCTTCCAATTCGTTTTGCATCGCGCTGTCTACCATTTGTTCGCGGAGGATTCTTCAAACTCCAGTTCAGGAAACCGCAACAGGTTGCGCAAAGCAGACCTCTCGCCATTGCATTGTCTCATCTCTACGACATCCGGTCTGCCAACTTCTCGCGAGATACTCATTCGTTCATTTTCTCTCCGATACATCATCGGGTTGTGCGCTTTCACATAGCGTAGCCATTCCTTCACACTTTCTGCTCCCCATCTGCATTAGTGTCCTGCTGTGGCCGGCCACATTTCGCAAAACATACAACCGACACAATTTACTGCATTCTTTGAGCCATTCCCATGTGTCTCTGATTGGTGTGTTCATTTTCCTTTCATCCATCGCTTCCGGTCCAGCGTGCAGTCGCCGTGGACAACCCGTCCGCTGAATCGTCCTTTTCCTTCGTTTCTTCTGCATATTTGCGTATCTAACATTCTAGAACCATGTCTGCATACCAGGGCCACAACGACTATGACGATGGCTACGGCCATCCTCAAGGTCAGCAGGGTCATCAGGGAAATACCGATTCCTACTATCAGGACGAACAACAGGGCTACTATGATCACGCTCATGGCCAGCAAGGTCACCAGGGAAACGAAGGCTATTACGATGAAGCGTGAGTTTTCGCACCACTCCCACCTCATGGCTTCTATTTATATACAAGCAAAGCTAACCATTCAGTGGGTACTACAATGCCGACGCCAGCAATCCCTACCACCAAGACGGCGGCTACTACGAGAACAACCATGAGCAGTACCAGGACGAGTACTACAATAATGGCAATCATCAGAACGGTTACTACGACCAGGGCTACGACCAGAATGGTGGCCAAGGCGGAAATGGCGCCAACGGACATCGCCAAGGTTCGGAGGAGGATTCTGAGACCTTTAGCGATTTCACCATGCGCTCCGATCTAGCGCGAGCCACAGACATGGACTACTATGGGCGAGGCGACGAGCGCTTTACCGAGGGCCAGGCTTCGCAGGGACGCGGATTCCGGCCGCCGTCGTCGCAGATTTCTTACGGCAACAACCGGTCTTCTGGCGCCTCTACACCCAACTATCCTCTGGACTATGGCAATGCCTTGCCAGCTGGCCAGCGCTCTCGCGAGCCTTACCCGGCTTGGACGGCTGATGCGCAGATCCCGCTTTCTAAGGAGGAGATCGAGGACATCTTCATTGACCTCTGCAACAAGTTCGGTTTCCAGCGTGACAGCATGCGCAACATGTACGACCATTTCATGACGCTACTGGACTCGCGTGCCTCTCGCATGACTGCGAACCAGGCGCTTATTTCGCTTCATGCTGACTACATTGGCGGCGACAATGCCAATTACCGCAAGTGGTATTTCGCTGCCCATCTCGATCTTGACGATGCTGTCGGATTTTCCAATGTCCATGGCAAAGGTCTGAAGCGCAAGAACAAGAAGAATAAGAAGAAGGACGGGGATGACCAAAACGAGGAGCAGGTGCTTGAGGACCTTGAGGGCGATCAGTCTCTTGAGGCCGCCGAATACCGCTGGAAGACGCGTATGAATCGCATGTCTCAGCACGACCGGGTGCGCCAGATTGCCCTGTATCTTCTCTGTTGGGGCGAGGCCAACCAAGTGCGCTTCATGCCCGAGTGTCTTTGCTTCATTTTCAAGTGTGCCGATGACTATCTCAACTCGCCAGCTTGCCAGAACGCCGTCGAGCCGGTTGAGGAACTTACCTTCCTGAACAATGTCATTACGCCGCTATACAACTACTGTCGTGACCAAGGGTACGAGATTTCCGACGGCAAGTACATTCGGCGTGAGCGTGACCACCATCAAATCATTGGTTACGACGACTGCAACCAGCTCTTCTGGTACCCCGAGGGTATTGAGCGTATCGTTTTGGAGGATAAGTCGAAGCTCGTCGACCTGCCTCCTGCTGAGCGGTATGTCAAGCTGAAGGAGGTCAACTGGAAGAAGTGCTTTTTCAAGACGTACAAGGAGACACGTTCCTGGTTCCATTCCATCACCAACTTCAACCGTATTTGGATCATCCACCTCACCATGTGGTGGTTCTACACGGCGCACAACGCTCCCACTTTGCTCGTCGCCAACTACGAGCAGCAGGTCAACCAGCAACCCCCACGCTCCGCTCAGTGGTCCATTGTCGGTTTTGGCGGTGCTATTACGGCTCTCATTCAGGTCTTGGCAACACTCGCTGAATGGGCTTATGTTCCCCGGCGCTGGGCAGGTGCCCAGCACTTGACCAAGCGTCTGTTCTTCCTACTTTTTGTCCTGGTTTTGAACATTGCCCCTGGTGTCTACGTTTTCTTTCCAGGGAGCGACTCAGCAGCCACACTGAAGAAGCAGAGGAGCAGTGCTGCACTTGCTCTCGGTATTGTGCACTTCTTCATCGCAATCATCACGTTCTTGTTCTTTGCCATTATGCCCCTCGGCGGTCTTTTCGGCAGCTACTTGACAAAGAACTCTCGCCGTTATGTCGCCAGTCAGACCTTTACAGCAAGCTACCCACGGCTCAAGGGCAACGATCTGCTCATGTCCTACTTCCTCTGGGCTTGTGTTTTTGGTGCAAAGATGGGCGAGTCTTACGTCTACCTCACGCTGTCTTTCCGTGACCCCATCCGCTACCTCAGCATTATGGACGTTTCAAGCTGCCTGGGTGACACTATTGTCAAGCAGTATCTTTGCAAGTACCAGCCGAAAATTCTTCTTGGCCTGATGGCTTTCACCGATGTCATCTTCTTCTTTCTCGACACCTATCTGTGGTACGTTCTATTGAACGCTGCGTTTTCTATTGCGCGGTCGTTCTATCTGGGTTCGTCAATCTGGACTCCGTGGCGCAACATTTTCTCTCGGCTGCCCAAGCGCATTTACTCAAAGGTCCTGGCTACTACCGACATGGAGATCAAGTATAAGCCAAAGGTCCTCATTTCGCAGATCTGGAACGCCATTGTTATCTCCATGTACCGTGAGCATCTCCTGGCCATTGACCACGTGCAGAAGCTGCTCTACCACCAGGTGCCGTCTGAACAGGAGGGTAAGCGCACATTGCGCGCTCCTACTTTCTTTGTTGCACAAGAAGATCACTCGTTCAAGACGGAATTTTTCCCGTCTCAGAGCGAAGCTGAACGCCGCATTTCCTTCTTTGCACAGTCGCTATCCACGCCTATTCCAGAGCCTCTTCCTGTTGACAACATGCCAACATTTACGGTTTTCATCCCCCACTACAGTGAGAAGATTTTGCTGTCGTTGCGTGAGATCATTCGCGAGGACGAGCCTTACTCGCGCGTCACCCTACTGGAATACCTGAAACAGCTCCACCCGCACGAATGGGATTGTTTTGTTAAGGACACCAAGATCCTCGCGGACGAGACTTCTCAGTTTTCGGCTCCCGTCAACGGTAGCGATGTGGAGAAGAACGAAAAAGAGACAGCCAAGAGCAAGATTGATGACCTTCCCTTTTACTGCATTGGTTTCAAGTCGTCTGCTCCGGAGTACACTCTGCGCACTCGGATCTGGGCATCTCTGCGCTCTCAAACTCTTTATCGCACAATTTCTGGCTTCATGAACTATAGCCGGGCTATCAAGCTTCTCTACCGCGTTGAGAACCCCGAAGTTGTTCAAATGTTTGGCGGCAATTCCGACAAGCTCGAGCGCGAGCTCGAGCGCATGGCCCGGCGCAAGTTCAAGCTTATGGTGTCTATGCAGCGCTATGCCAAGTTCAAGAAGGAGGAGATGGAGAACGCCGAGTTCTTACTCCGCGCTTATCCAGATCTCCAGATTGCTTACCTGGACGAGGAGCCGCCTGTTGCCGAAGGCGAAGAGCCCCGTTTGTACTCTGCGCTAATTGACGGCCACTCTGAGATTTTGGAAAACGGTGTGCGGCGCCCAAAGTTCCGTATTCAACTGTCTGGAAACCCGATTCTTGGTGACGGCAAGTCTGACAACCAAAATCACGCCATCATCTTTTACCGCGGAGAGTACATTCAGCTTATCGATGCCAACCAGGACAACTACCTGGAAGAGTGCCTGAAAATTCGCAGTGTCTTGGCAGAGTTTGAAGAGATGAAGCTGGAAAACACGAATCCTTACGCGCCTGGCGTTAAGAACGTTGTAACTGCTCCCGTGGCTATTTTGGGTGCGCGTGAGTACATCTTCTCGGAGAACATTGGCATTCTTGGTGATGTTGCTGCCGGAAAGGAGCAGACGTTCGGTACACTTTTCGCGCGGACGTTGGCACAGATTGGCGGCAAGCTTCATTATGGTCATCCCGATTTCCTGAACGGCATTTTCATGACAACTCGTGGTGGTGTGTCCAAGGCTCAAAAGGGTCTGCATCTCAACGAGGATATTTACGCTGGTATGAATGCTCTGCTTCGCGGCGGTCGCATCAAGCATTGCGAATACTACCAGTGTGGCAAGGGTCGTGATCTTGGTTTCGGCTCTATTCTCAACTTCACCACCAAGATTGGTACCGGTATGGGCGAGCAAATGTTGTCGCGCGAATACTACTACCTCGGAACGCAGCTACCCCTGGATCGCTTCCTGTCCTTTTATTACGCGCATCCGGGTTTCCATGTCAACAACATGTTCATCATGTTGTCTGTGCAGCTGTTCATGATCACCTTGATTAACTTGGGTGCCCTTCGCCATGAGACAATCCCTTGCGACTACAACCGCAACGTGCCCATCACCGACCCCATGTTCCCGACTGGCTGCCAAAACACGGACGCGCTCATGGACTGGGTGTATCGCTGTGTCTTGTCCATTTTCTTTGTGTTCTTCCTGTCCTACGTGCCGTTGTGCGTCCAAGAACTTACGGAGCGCGGTGTGTTGCGTGCCACAACTCGGTTCCTGAAGCAGTTCTTCTCCATGTCGCCCTTTTTCGAGGTTTTTGTTTGCCAAATCTACGCCAATGCGGTGGAGCAGGATATCGCGTTTGGTGGTGCCCGATACATTGCTACGGGTCGTGGTTTTGCGACAGCTCGCCTGCCTTTTGGTATGCTCTACTCGCGGTTTGCTGGCCCGTCCATCTATTTCGGCGCTCGTCTTGTCATGATGCTGCTGTTCGCCACTGTGACAATCTGGCAGGCGTCGCTTACCTACTTCTGGATCTCGCTTTTGGCTTTGGTCGTGTCACCTTTCCTGTACAACCCTCATCAATTCGCCTGGAGTGACTTCTTTATCGATTACCGCGAGTTTTTGCGCTGGTTGTCGCGTGGCAACTCTCGCTCGCATGCCTCGTCCTGGATCGCCTTCTGTCGGTTGTCACGAACGCGCATCACTGGCTACAAGCGCAAAGCTGTCGGTGACCCGTCTGGCAAGATGTCGGCAGATGTTTCTCGTGCCGCCATCACCAATCTCTTCTTCAGTGAGATTTTTATTCCTCTGCTGTTGGTTGTGGTCACTCTTATCCCGTATCTGTTTATCAATGCACAGACGGGCGTCGCCAGACACAATCCTGACGCAAAGGCGACGGCATCCCTTATCCGGGTCGCTATTGTGGCTTTTGCTCCCATTGCTGTCAACGCCGGTGTGCTGGGTGCCATGTTTGGTATGGCTTGCTGTATGGGTCCTCTCCTCGGCATGTGCTGCAAGAAGTTTGGCAGTGTGCTGGCCGCTATTGCACATGCCGTGGCGGTGATTATTCTTATCGTTGTGTTCGAAGTGATGTTCTTCCTGGAAGGCTTCAACTTTGCTCGGACACTTCTGGGTATGATCACGGTGGCTGCTGTCCAGCGCTTTATTGTGAAGCTTATCATCTCGCTGGCTTTGACGCGTGAATTCAAGAGTGATCAGTCCAACATTGCCTTCTGGACAGGCAAGTGGTACTCGATGGGTTGGCATACCATGTCTCAGCCGGGTCGCGAATTTTTGTGCAAGATCACCGAGTTGAGCATGTTTGCTGGCGATTTTGTGCTGGGTCATGTTCTTTTGTTCATGATGCTGCCTGTTATCTTGATCCCGAAGGTGGACATGCTCCATTCTATGATGCTCTTCTGGCTGCGCCCTAGGTACGTTTTGCTTGCCTCCCGGTTTTTTGGTGATTTTGAACAAAGCTAACTGTTACAGCCGGCAAATTCGCCCGCCGATTTACTCTATGAAGCAGTCCAAGTTGCGTCGAAGACGCGTGGTTCGCTATGCTATCCTGTACTTTGTGCTGCTGATCATCTTCGTGGTGTTGATTGCCGCGCCCCTTGTTGCCGGCAACAAGATTCCTGCTAGCCTTACTGGCCAGCTCAACAGCACCAACCTTATGCAGCCTGTTGGCCTCAACAATAACGACACTTATGGCCACACGCAGACCGGAACTGGTGCAGCCAACTATACCGGTGTTTTGGCTTCTGCTTCTGCTTCGGGCTCAGCATCAAGCACTGCTTCGTCTGCTGCAAAGATTCGGCTGTTTTGAGGGGTTTAATAACTGACCTGGAACACATCTAAAACTAGAGTCTTTTCTAGTACGGGGTTGTGCAGATTATTGAAGACAATTGGAAATTGCATAGTTTATTCTGTTGGATTCGCCCCGCAAATAGCCCGGTGGTAATTGTTCTTTCTTTGGACCAATAGAATGGAATAGCTGCATAATGTGTCTGGCTTCGAAAGGGTAGAGGGAGGGTTTTTCTATAGGTTTCTTTACGGTGGCGTCGGTGTCCGCGGTGTGAGGCCGAGGACGCTGCAGTTTGTTTTTTTGTGTCTTGGTCTCATTCCTGGTTTTGTGTCGTCTTTCATCATGTAACTCAGTCAGTCGTTTTGCTCTTTCTTTTCTCACTAGTTGTCCCTGCCTTCAAAATAAATTTATCATGCGCGAAGACGCAAGCATGGTGCGTTAAAAGAACTTTGCTTTTTAAATGAACTTGAACTGAATACGCTAATTGAATTGGGGTTTCACTCAGTGTGCCTTTTTCTCGCTTGCTGAATTTTTGCAATGAAGATTTTCAGTTGCAAAGTATGAGTTGTTTACAGTAAACCTGGTCTTTTGAAAGCTTAATTTTGAAATTATACAACGTAGCAATTATTATAAAGCAAGCAACACTAGTCATTTTTCTGCAAGTCGTTCGTCATGGCAGGCATAGAAGATCAACCCTGTCTCTGAAAGATTAATAAGAAAAAAAATGAGGACGGACGGAAGAGGCCCCGAATAAAAAGAGAAGAGAACCGTCAATGGCAAATTTGTCTGTGCGTATGTGTTGGCTTTGCCAGATGCTCTATTTTTAAGCGGCGACGATGTGTTGTTTTTGCATCCACATTATAAGTATTAGGTGCCAAGAATGGCTTTTATACAAAACGGTAAAACCAAAGGGTAGTGCAGTGGACAAGGGGGGAGCCAGTAGCAGTGGAAGAAGAAATAGGAAAGAAAGCCAAAGAGAAGAAGAGAGAAAAGGAACCATTGGAACATAAGTAGGTTTAAAGAGAAGAATTTGAGCCCAAAGGGTCACATTATGCGACGGTGGGCAGCCCCAGCTTGCTGCTAGCCTTGCGCGTCATCACCTTAGTGATGGCGTGGCGGATAGTCACACCAGCCTTTTCAATGTCCTTCTTGGACAGGCCGGAAGTGACGCAAACCTTGAGAGCGGGCTGCACCAAAGCCTCGGCCGAGTCCTTCGCGCCGATAGTGCTGTTCAGAGGTTGGGTCTTGAGTCGAGTGATCAAAACGCCATTGGCCAAGGCCTGTAATATATGGGTGGTTAGACAGGCATAGGGAAGGGGTTAGGGGCAATGGAAACTATACCTCATCAACACACTCCAGCAGTAGCTTTTCCTGATCCTCGAGGGAGAGTCTACGATTGCGGACAACCTCTGGCTTGATGACCAATATCAGAATGGGGTTTTCCGGGGCGCTCGTGCAGGTAACCCAGTCGCTTCGCGGGTCTAGCTGTGCTCGAATAGCCTTGATATTCTCACGGCATTGCTGCAGAATATCGGGGTTGGTCTGTAGCAGGCTGATGGTCTCGCTGGTAGCGGTGGCCAGCATGGCAGGCAAGGCGGCCGAAAAGGTATAAGCAGCCGAAGAGATGCGCTGGTGTTCAACAACGTCTTTCTCGCCGGCGCAGAAGCCGCCACCAGCGCAAATTGGACCGGCCAGGGAGCCGATGATCAAGTCAATTTGAGAGGGGTCAACGTTTTGAGCTTCAGTCAGGCCACGGCCGGTTCTGCCAAGAACACCAAAAGACCAGGTCTCGTCCAGCATGATGCGGAACTTGTACTTTTCCTTGAGCTCAATCTGATATGATTAGAGGGAACATGTAAAGACAAGAGCTGCAGAGTGAAAGAAACTCACTAATTTGGGTAGGTCGGAGGCGTCGCCGACAGTCTCGAAAAGGGCTTCCGTCACAATGAAACGGCGGGTCAGTATCTTCTTGCGTGCCTGCTCCTGGGCGACTTTTTTCAGCTGCAGCTCGAGATCGTCCATATCGTTGTGATTGTACCAGCGGATAGTGCTGCGGGAAATTTGGAGGCCGCGGCGGATGGAGTAGTTGACGGCACGGTCGGCAACAATAACGTCACCACGTTTGCAAAAGGCGGGGATGACGCTAGACATGGTGGAAAAGGCCTGGGCGTAGATGATGCAGCCACCGGTGCCTAGGTAGGAGGCGATGTCGGCCTCGGCCTTCATGTGAACGTCCTGCGTGCCATAAAACTGCGGCGGGCCGCAAGGACCAACGCCGTAGGTACGGAGAGAGTGTACGGCCTTCTCCTTGATGGCCTCGTTGGCATTGAGGTTGTAAAAGTTGTAAGAGGCCAGGTTGGTGACGGTCCGTCCGTTGGAGAGCTTGCATTTGGGGCCGGTGGGACTGTGGGAAGGGGGGATCAGTAAAGGCGGAAAACAAATAAAATAAGACATGAAAGAAAAAAGAAGAAGAAGAAAAAATAAGAAAAAATAAAAAGAAAAAAGAACTGGGTCGACATTGCCAACGCTACACGTACCCAACTATAACGGGCAGCTTCTCGGCCTCGGCCTCTTCGATGGGAGACAACGGGGCAACGAGCGGCTCAGGAGTCCAATCGTCGACAAGTTCATCGATTTCCTGCTTTATTAGGAACGCGGTCCAGCGGTGAGGGCAGAAGGCCAGAGCAGCAGGGCGGGAAATTGCAGATGGGGCTTACATCGTCGCTGAGCTTGATAAAATTCTGTTTGGAGGTCGAGTAGGAGGGCGACAGCAAGTAGCGCAAGAAGAAGATGACGAGAATCAGCTCAATGGCAGAGCGGACAGGATCGTTTTGGTAGCTCGAGCGGATGTAGCGGAGCAAAACAGCAGATCCAGGAACGCGCTGGAAGGCAGTGGAGGCAACATCCAGCCAGACAGACATCTGCTGCGATATCTCGTTAAACTCCATGGCGGCGGGTGTGAGTGTCAACGATGGGCGAGCAAAGGGGAGTGGAGGGGGAGAGTAGGATGAGGAGGAACAATGAGGCCAGAAAATCCGGCTGCTTAGATGGCGATCAGGCGTGTTAAAGGGGGTGGATAGGTGCACGCCAGGGGTGTGTATAGTGATGACTAATATCTACGAGTGTCTAGTGTACACTAGTACCACGGCATAAGCAAATTACAACCGCCACAACCAAGCATAGTGCAAGAGGGACTACACTATGGCTCATTCATGAGATGGGCATGAGCGTCCGTATGGCAGACGGGAGTCGATATGGTACAGTGAGTACTGGCCGGTTTTCAAACTCTCTTCTTTCTCCTATCCTCGGTTTCCAAGCTCTTACTTCTTTCTCTATCTTCGCTCTCCCTCATTTTCCCTTTTCTCCCTTTCTCGGCCCCTACAGAGCACTCTTCCAGCCTCCCTCGACCGCAAATATGGCCCCCACGGCCTTGGAAACCTCCAGCAAGTGTCGGTCACAGTACCGGGGTGCGACAAGGGAGAGCCCGATGGGCATGCCGTGGCTGCCCTGGAATCCGGGCACGTTGACGACGGGCGTGTGCAAAGCCTAGAGGAAAGTGATCAGTGCGTCAGCGTGGCAATGTGGCATTGTGGCTACTTACCGTCCAGATGGAGTTGAAGGCAGCAGAACCTGTGCTAATGGTACCTTTGGGTGCCTCGTCCGGCACGCTGGGCGTGAGAATGGCGGCATAGCGTCCGGCAATAGCGTCGATCTTGGGCCGAAGCGCAGCCATGCCGTCAAATGCCCGGGTATTCTCAGCGCGTGTGGCCCCCGACTTGTTCTGGACGTGGCCGACCAGGTAGGAGTCGAGCTGGTGGCCACCCTGGCGCAGCGCGGGCAAAAACGATGTACGGCCTTCGGCAGCCAGCCAGTTGCCGTGCCAGGCAGGCAGCTCGTCAAACTCGGCGGGCAGCTCAATCTCCTCGACGTCGGCACCGTGCGCCCGCAGCAGCAGCACACCCTTTTCTAGGGCTGCCACCGTACCGGGTCCGGCCTTGGGCCAGATCATGGTCTTGAGCATGGCAAACTTGGCGCCCCGGACGGTGAAGGGCGTTGCCACGGGCACGTCGTCATGGATGGCGAGGACGTCAGCCAAGAGTTGCAGATCCTCGACGCTGCGGGCGTACAGGCCGACCGTGTCGAAGAGCAACGAGTAAACTTTGGCGCCCTCGCGGCTGATGACGTTCCACGTCGGCTTCAGCGCATAGATGCCGTTGAAAGAGCCTGGTCGGATGGTGCTTCCTCCGGTCTGCGTTCCTAGTGCCACCGGCACTTGAAAGTCGCCGACAGCGGCGCCAGAGCCTGAGGAGGAGCCTCCCGGTGTGCGCTGGGGGCTGTGCGGATTTTTCGTCTTGGGGCCTGTGGTGATGGCGGCAAACTCTGTCGTTGTCGTCTTGCCTGGGGAAGGGCTGGTAAGTGACTTTTGCACGTACAAAGCAACTACTCAATCCGTAAGGTATCCAAGAAGGAGAAGCTTGACAATGGAAGAGTTCAAGGGGCGACTTTGGATAAGAAAAAAGTAAAAATTGTAGGAAAAACGTGAATTAGACACAAAAACCATGGACGGATCAACAAAACTCACCCAATATCAGGGCCCCCGCTTGGCGGAGGACAGTGATACAGCCGGCGTCGACGGCCGGATTATGGCCGTCAAAGATGGGCGAGTTAAACTGTGTGGGCATGTCTGCGGAACTCATCAGCCTTTGCGTGCCGTTGTCGGTGCTTTTCCGGGGCCGGCCTCAATACCTTTTGTGTAAAACACGTCTTTTACGCCCACCGCCACGCCGTGAAGAGAGCCACGCTCGCTAGCTGGAATGGCATCTAGCTTGCGGGCTGTATCGAGCACCTGTTCTGGGTCGAGATGCGCCCAGGCTTCTACGGCCGCATCGCGTTCGGCAATGTGGGCCAGCAGTGAGAGCGCATAGTCCTCGACGGAGAGCGAGCCGTCCTTGAACTTGGCCAGGGCCTGTGTGGCCGTCAGTCTGTATGGCTCCATCTCTATTGCTTTGTGTTTTAGATGCTTTGTTTTCCTCTCTTTTTATTTTCTCTTTCCTTCTTTCCCTTTTCCTCTCCCTCCTTCCAAATCTTTCTCCTTTTCTTAAGACTGTTCCTGGCTTTACATTCCGTTACGGTTTATTTCTCGCGCCGGCTCTCTGCTTATCTCGGTGCCAATCGCATCGGCTGTATGCTCTCGGCGTAGGGCCGACGTTTATGTAGCAATTAGTGCCATAACGCTTGCTTTACGTGGTACGTCGGGCCAACGCCGCCGGCTAGTCGGAATCAATGGCAGCCAACCGCTTCGTGGTCATCCTTTCGAGACAACAGCTGCATACTGAAATCGTACTTTGTCCAGGAGTCGGCCTTCCTGACTGTTGTGGCTTTCATCCTGCAGTCTGCTGACCGGGTTCGAAATAAAACAAAGTAGGAGGGAAGCAGAAATTTCATGTCCACTTGGCACAATGCTTTGCACTACATCGGCTACCTTTTGAGGGATTGCTAGCCACGATAGGCCTTGGTCGTTGCCTGGTAAATGCCCACTACCTCGGTGCAGTTGATTCAACTCAGTATCCCGAGGTGCTTGAAAAGAGAAGTTATCTCGTATTGGCGCATTTTTTTCTCGCTTTGGGCAGAGGAGAAACCATGAAACAACGCCCAAGCCTACTCCATAAGCAGTCGGTCTCTGAGAAATACGAGGAAAGTTTCAAAATACACATAAAGTGAACTTTTTGTACGCCATACGCATTGACCTCAGATGAATAAGATCTACCGGGAACGGGTTTGAAAGTCAAAGTATGAAACTACATGTAGGATCATCTAGCCTCTAAAAGCACCCAAAGCGTCCCGCACGGGCTGGAAACCCTTTGAAATTTAGGAACCGGCGGAAACATCAAGACCCAGTCCGGCGATCACGGCTTGATCGTGGAAAGATTCGCACATCGCGGGACGGGACAGCCAAGTCTCACAAACTATCCGATCAGCAATAGCTTGCCTCAATCACGAATCTGGATGATGGACAAGAGAAAACCGCCAAGACTACGCGATCGTGAATGTGTATATATATGGCCACTCTTCTTCCTTGGAAATGTCTTTCTCTTTCTTTTTTTCTCATCCCTCTCACTTCCACACCTCTTCACTCATTTCCTGACCTTTGCCTAACACTCAAGACAGCAATACTTGCTCTTCTCTCAAGCACAACTCGCAATAATGCAGTTCACTTTCGCCATTTCTGCCATCCTGGCCGCCGTTGTTCTGGCTCAGCCTATTGAGAAGCGCGCTGACGAGGCCGCTGATCTTAACCCCATCGACTATGTCGTCACCTCCGCCGCCGGCGATGTTGATTCTGCCCTTTATGGGGCCTTGGGCGCCGTCGAAGGTGCCGCTGGAGACTTGCTAGGCGGTGTCGGCTGGGTCGCCGATGATGCCGCTGATTTGGTTGGTTCCGTGGTCGATGGTGCTGCCGGCGTGGTGTCTGATATCCTCTAGACGAATGGTGAGAAATCTGTATATAAATGCTGTATGGACAAAAATTTCCCTAACTAACTTTGCCATCGGTAGGACGGAAATTGGGTTGGTGAGAAGGAAGTCTTGGCACCTTCTTTGCTTCACATACGGAGGACATTTGGCAAACGCAATACTATACTCGGACGGCTGTTGCTGGGCTACCGGTTTTTTCTTTCTTCTCTTCTTTGATTACATTGTGCCTGGTTTAATAGTGAGAATTATATAGGCATTAATAAAGCCAGTCTCTCTTATTAGGACCTCAAATGCTCATTAAAGACAGCGCAATTGCTTCAGCGTACTTTTGATTGAAATCAGTTCAACGCAAGGCTCCGTGTACGTACAGGGCGTCAATCGGTCTTTGATAACACTTTTCACAACCGTTGAAAGGGACATGGAAAGGCCGATCCACTCGTACGCTTTATATGCCTTTACATGTGGCTTTAATAAAACAAGGCAACTGCAAATTATGCTGATTAGGTTGGGTGGTTAAAAAAAGGGAGCAGTTTTGGGTTGCCTTGTCTTGTTGGAATTTTAGCTACACTACACGGCCGTCCAGCAAGTCCGGAATGGTGGTACCAGCGTAAAGCGTGTATTTTTGGCTTCTTTCACCGATGAACCGATGGCATGAATTACAAGACCGCCGTCGTCTAACGAGCCAGATGACGTTTTAGTACACAACCACTTGGTAATTAAAACGCTAGGGGGCTACATTCGAAAAACTTCATCACAAGGCTCAGTCTTATGTAGCCGGTACGTTAAAATGGAATTTATTTTATCGGGGCTTTAACTTCAGTAAGGTCCTGTATAAATAGGTAGTAGTGAGTTCTACGGTTATCAGAATTAATTAAATCCTTAGCTTTTAGCTACGCCACCTTTATAAAGTATAAAATGCACATTTATCTTATTCGCTTATTAAATGGGGCCGTAGTATAGTGGTGAGTACGTTTCGTTGTGGCCGAAATAACGCGCGTTCGATTCGCGCCGGTCCCAGTTTTTATTAATCGCTACCTTTTTTTTAACTTTTAACGTAAAAAGCTTACTTTAAAAACTTATACATTATTAGTAAATATATATATTGAATTTAATGATAACGATAAATCAAATTAATAAATAAAGTTTTTTTTACTTAAATACTAAAAGCGAAAAAAAAGTCTTTAACTTTAACCTAACCACCACACTTACACTTACCAATATAAACATAACCATATATCTATAAAAAAAACCTAAGCCACCGAGCGAAGATTAAAAAGTATAACGGGCCAAGGGCCCACGTGTAACGGGCTGCGCCCATGAAGGGCCTCGACTGCACTCGGCCGATTGTTTCTCCTGCTGAGCACGTGCTAGCCGGCGCACGTGCCACAGCCTTGAGCCCTTATTTATGTTATTTCACGACACGGGGATATTTGACTTCTTTTTCTCTCTTTCTGTAATGCGTTCCTATTGATAGATACGGCATTAGTCAGTTGAATACACTCGCCATTGACCCCTTACACACGAATGCATAAAGCCTAAGGCTAAAAGCTGACATAGGCGGTTAATAAAGAAGGAACCCTTAGGCGTACTATGTTAAATCCCTTTTCGTACTATGTGCCCCACTTTTCAGCCATAAAAATTTACAGAGATGTGTTTTCTAACCAATTACAATAACACACCCCTTTCTTAATCGCGAGAACTTTAAAGTCTCCTATCGGGGCCATACTTTTCAAGACCACACTAACGAAGCGCACAAAGGCGGCAGAGGCGGCGGCGGTAGTGGGCTAGAAATTCCTTCCACGTAAACGATGACTTCGATAAATCAAGCGAAATGGCTTTGCAGCTTACGCTTTGGTGAAAGGTGACAGAATAACCTACACATTTTCGTAGAATATTGTAGCTGAAAAGTGGGGCACATAGTATGAATAAGGATTTAACATAATACGACAAAGGGTTTTTTAATTAAAAGACGAGTTATTAAAAACGGTGAAAAGTCGTCACGTGCATAGTATAAAATGTATAAAAGCAGTATACAAGGTGAAAAATAAACCTTTACTTACCGACCCATTTATAAAAAACCGGCGAAGGCTTGCGACTATATGACGAGCTCGGAAAGATAAAAGGCGCTTTTTACGTTTTGTTTGCCGGGCGCGTAACGTAAAGACGGCGTGACGTTATTTATGCGCCGGCGTAAAACTACCGGTAAATTATCAGTGAAAAGCCGTATTATTTATTTTCAAAATTAATATATAAAACGGAGGCGGTAATCCGTCAACTTTATAACGACTTTTTAACCTCGACGCGGTTTCGCGCCCGTGATGTTTTATCAAAAGTATTAATTCGTCGTTTTTAATACGGCGAGTACGTTTTCGGTGGCCACCCGCCTCGCCGCCGTATTAAAAAAACCGTCGTTTGGTAAGCGTCGTAAAGCCGAAAAGTGTAGCCGTGTTTTTTTTAAATTAACTTTAAAAGTGTAAAACCTTGTTTAGAATTTTACGTTTATTAAAGCGGTGTAAAAGAAAGACAAACTAAAAACTAAAAATAAGGATTTAGCAATATATTTTTAAAGGTAAGTCGTAAAAAGTACAAAGACTGTTATTTGCCTTGTTATAACGGGTGCCGAAACAGTTTAATTAAATACACAAATAGGCATAAAAACGTATATTATAAAACGAAGAATAATATAATTATATAAAAGTTAAGTACACAAATCAAAGTGGGTGCCTCTGTATAATTATAAGCGGTCTCGCCGCTTAATCGAGCGTCGACCCCCTTTTTATTTGCCACGCGTCCTTTAGTTGTTTAATCGGTTATCGGCGGTGAGTTCTCGTTTAATTAAACAGGGAATAACACCATATTTTTTCAAAATTAGGCTAGCTTTTTCGGCAAATTAGCGAATTTTTTTACTATTATATACATCGTTTTTTATTAGCCGTTTACGTTAATTTATACAACTTTAAATATACGCGGGCTTATAACCCGTTATAATTTTTCCTTCGTTTTCGCGGTCGGTAGTTTACGGCACGGTGGAAAGTATAGCCTCGTACTTAGCTAACGTTATTATATCGTGGCATTTTCGCTACTGTAAGGGGTCAATGGCGAGTGTATTCAACTGACTAATGCCGTATCTATCAATAGGAACGCATTACAGAAAGAGAGAAAAAGAAGTCAAATATCCCCGTGTCGTGAA
>JADHKH010000030.1:0-26715 GCA_019925625.1 Graphilbum ipis-grandicollis
TCTCCAATTACTAGACTTGAGATGATGGCCCCACATTTGTAAAAGCGGTGTGTCGTCGATGTACTATAGTGCAAATAAGGCCAATTTTATAGTGCAAATAGTAGCTTTCTTATTTAAAACTTCTTGGTTTTTGCGAACAGCCGCTATAAACCCGCATCAGCGAACTAAAGCATGCTTATTAGCGAGCGCTAATCAATAATTACGTAGTTTTGTGTACACTGCACTAAACTAAAGGTGGGCCGCAATTTTTAATGGGAGACGCGTCGCTGCTTTTTGGTCGCGTCGGTTAGTGATTCTTAGGGGTGATACTTTCCGTCATTTCAAGGGGAGGGGGTCTTTCATATACTGTTTTTTTGGGACGACTTGATGAGCCGCCACGACAACACATTGCAGTGCACCATATCTGCAGCGGGGCCTCGAAATGGATAGCATCGATGGCCAGAATCCTCTGCCTAAAAAGCGACGATATTTTGGTGATGCCGGCGACAAGACAATCGACGGTGGCGGCAAAACAGACTGTGAGCATCTTACGCCGCAACCGAAGCGGCGATTCTTCGACGACGATCGCAACCAGCCGCTACCCAGACTACCAGCCCCTTCCCCGGAAGTTCTCCCGGAGCACACCAAGTACGCTCCTGGCTCTCAGGCCGCTTTCGTCCGCCACAACTCATCGCCGAGCCGGCCCGGAACCGATCGGTCTGCGCCGGCCGTATTCGACCAGGATGTGTTTGAGGCCATTGTCGGCCACAAAGTCGAGCCGCATGTGATGCGACTGCTCCAGAAAAGCTCAAGAAACGATATGGAGCGGGCCATCAACATTTACTTTGACGGAACCTGGAAACAGGGGTTAACTCAAGGCATATCGGCTCCCGCCACGTTCTCGCCAAAAGTAGATCGTTTGATCTCTTCCACGCCCCCTGAAGATCCGCTAGAATTGGGCTCTAGCCTTCATTCTTCAGCAGATGTGCTCGTGCCCGAGAAACCCTCTGTGCCAGTGCCGACAACGGCTCGGCTAAAAGAGGCCCCGGTGGAAGCTCTCAAGCAGACCATGGCAGGACGGCGGTATGTCGGCGCCTTTGGTGTGGAGGGCTGGACTACACGCAGCGGCTCAAACTTGCTGAAACACGGCGAAATCGTCAAGATTGAGCGGCAGAAGATCGAGGCGCCTCACATTGCGGGGACGGCAAGGAAGGCGATGAAGCTAGGCCCGGCTGTGACGGTGCGGCCCAACTCGGCAGCCGCCAAGCGAGTCGATGTGATTGTGCGCTTTACTAGCACCAATGGCAGGGAAATCGGGCGTCTGTCAAAGGACACTGCTAGCTGGGTGTCGACGTTGATGGATCAGAAGATCTGCCACTTTGAAGGCGTTTGCGTCTACGCCCCCGAGCGGCTCAGAATCAACGAGACTGTTTTTTTACAGCTGCGCTGCTGGATGCTAGGCGAAGCTTTTGAGACAAAGCCTCTCAAACCTGCCGAAAATCGCTCCACCGGACTCTTCGAGGAGAAGGAAACGGCCGAAGAGCGGAATTTGCGTCTGCGCCAGGTGGCCTTGGTGCGTCTTTTACAGGAGGCCAATTTGATGCCTACCAAGATGCATGCTGCCGCCGCCAGCCGCGTCCGTCAAGACCTGCTTCAGGCTGCCGAGATGGTTGAAGAGAGGGAGAAGGAAGCACCAAAATCCCTGGCAAATGGGTAGGTGCACTGTTACTGGTCGCTTGTCGCTTTTTGCTTGCTACATGAATGCTGACATTTGACTCTTCTCTGAAAGGGATCTGTCTGCGACACTTCCGTCTACGGCGACTCCGCCTGATGAAATAGAGGATGGTCAGGAGCTGGAACAAGACCAGCTTGACGCCTTGTATCGGAAAGCCCAGTCGTTTGATTTTTCCATGCCCGAGGCGGAGCCGCCCGCATCGTTTTCTCTCTGTCTTCGCCCTTACCAAAAACAGGCTTTGTATTGGATGCTGTCACGCGAGAAAGACGCAAAAAGCAAACAGCGAGAGGCTTCTTTGCATCCTCTATGGGAGGAATACACCTGGCCAACCAAGGACGCCGACGACAACAATCTACCGGATAATTCAGACCAACCCTGTTTCTATGTCAACCCCTATTCGGGCGATCTATCTCTTGACTTTCCCACACAGGAACAGAACTGCTTGGGCGGTATTCTTGCCGACGAGATGGGTCTAGGCAAGACAATTCAAATGCTTAGTCTAATACATGCCCACAAATCGCCAGTAGCCATTGCCGCCCGAAAGCAACAGACGGGCACAAAGCCTTCGTCCGGTCTGAGTGGGCTCCGGCGCATTCGGTCAAAGCTATCCAATATCATACAGGCACCCTGTACAACGCTTGTTGTCGCTCCCATGTCTTTGCTGGCCCAGTGGCAGAGCGAGGCCGAGACTGCATCCGTGGATGGAACACTGCGGTCGATGGTGTACTACGGAAATGAAAAGGCGACCGACTTGCAAATGCTCTGCTCGGAAGAGCAGGCAGCTACCGCCCCTGATATCATTATCACCAGTTACGGCACCGTGCTGTCAGAGTTTACGCAGTTGTGGTCCAAAAATAACAGCGAGGGCAATGCCGGCCACGGCCTCTTCTCACTCAACTTCTTCCGCATCATCCTCGACGAGGCGCACACTATCAAGAACCGCCAGTCCAAAACAGCCAAAGCTTGCTATGCTTTGTCCGCTGAACACCGGTGGGTGCTGACAGGTACTCCGGTTGTCAATCGGCTAGAGGACCTTTTCAGCCTCATTCGTTTTCTCCGTGTTGAGCCGTGGAACAATTTTTCTTTTTGGCGCACTTTTATCACCGTTCCTTTTGAGTCCAAGGACTTTATGCGTGCTCTCGACGTGGTACAGACCGTGCTTGAGCCATTGGTGATGCGGCGAACAAAAGACATGAAGACACCCAATGGGCAGCCGTAAGCAACCTTTGGGTACAAACGACTGGATGGAAGATGTCCTATTTCTGACTGCTCACATAGTCTTGTGCTCCTCCCTGCAAAGCGAGTCGAGATTGTCCCCATCGAACTGTCCAAGACAGAGCGCGAGATCTATGACCATATCTACATGCGTGCCAAGCGCACCTTTAATGCCAACGTTGAAGCCGGTACTGTCATGAAGTCGTTTACGAGTATCTTCGCCCAGGTGTTGCGCTTGCGCCAGTGCTGCTGCCATCCAATTCTGGTCCGCAACATGGATATTGTAGCCGATGAAATAGAGGCTGGTGCGGCCGCAGACGCGGCTGCAGGCTTGGCAGATGACATGGATCTTCAATCTCTTGTTGAGCGCTTCACGGCCGCAACGGATGACCCCAAGGATGCCAACGCGTTCGGGGCACACGTGCTTGGACAGATTCGTGATGAGGCCGTCAGCGAGTGCCCCATCTGCGCAGAGGAGCCAATGATACACCAGACGGTCACTGGCTGCTGGCACTCCGCCTGCCGAGACTGCTTGCTAAAGTATATTGACCACGAAGCTAGCCAGCACAGACTGCCACGATGTTTCCACTGTCGTGAGATTATCAACCGGCGCGACCTGTTTGAGGTGGTTCGCCACGATGATGAACCAGAAACAGAGGGCCTACCATCGCGTATCAGCCTGCAGCGAGTCGATGTCAAGGAGTCTTCCGCAAAGGTAGTGGCCCTGATTCAGCACTTAAGGGACTTGCGGCGAGAGCATACGACCACCAAGTCGGTGGTGTTTAGCCAGTTCACGGCGTTTATGACGTTGATCGAACCGGCCCTGCAACGCGCAAATATCAAATATATGCGGCTCGATGGCACAATGACGCAAAAGGCTCGCACAGCCGTACTGGAAGAGTTCCGCCAGACGAAGAAGTTTGCCGTCTTGCTTCTAAGTCTGCGAGCAGGCGGTGTTGGATTGAACCTGACGACTGCCAAACGCGTCTTTATGATGGACCCATGGTGGAGCTTCTCTGTGGAAGCACAAGCCATTGACCGAGTGCATCGTATGGGGCAAGACGAGGAGGTCAAGGTGTACCGCTTCATTGTCAAGGGTAGCGTCGAGGAAAAAATGTTAAAGATACAGGACCGCAAAAAATTCATGTGAGTTTTTGGCACGGCAATGCACTTTCTATGGCACAACCGCTGACAATTTTGAAACTAGTGCTACATCTCTAGGCATGATGTCGGATGAAGAAAAGAAACTACAACGGGTCGAGGATATCAAAGAACTACTTAGTTGATTATTGGTCTTGCATGCCGAAGTTTTGCATATTGAAGGAAGCTCCCTTTATGATGAGATCTGATACGATGTCGAGTGCTGGTGTTTTACAAAATTCAGCTTATAGCTGATCCTTTTTATTATGTTATTGGCAGAAAATTCTTGGGTATCTGGGATCTTGATACCAATTGGTTTCTTGTGCAACGGATAGCATTATGGTAATCGGCGCTGGAGATGTTCAACTGGTACTCACATACATGTTTATCGCCTTATTTCGAAACAAGCATAGAAAACTTACTGTTCGAAAGTTCAAAACCGTTGGTAAATCTCAAGAACAAACGGACAAAGCGCTAATTCGGGCTCTAAACAAGATGCTTCCAAACATAACACGGAAATCAAAGATGGCGGGGGGTTTTGGTCATTACAAATCCAAGTTCTTGGTCTTTAAGGGATTTTTCATGCGTACGTTTACACAACGGCGCCCATGTGGCCCTCAGAACTGAGCAGATTTGTCATTTCATACACGAAATACAAATAGGGGGAAATGAAGATATATGGCTATTTGAATATACTACACCATAAACTCCGTGTACCACTTATCAAACACAGAGATGAGCTAGCATACACAAGTGTGCGTTCGGAATAAAGACTAACAAAAGAAAACTTGGTGGAAGTCGGCATGTGTGGCCGATACATACCGTCTGAAATGCCGTAAAACTGTGCAGCAAAACATAACACGGGTTTGTCTCATTGCCTCTTCTTCCTGTTCCTCCGGCGCCTCTTTATGGTAACGATACGTCGGCGCTGAACTAGAGACTTGACGTAGTCCGTAATCATCTCGCGCATCATGATTAGTATGGTGAAGAAAATGACTGGCCCTGCTATTTTCCAGCTGCAAATCATTCCACAGTTAGAAACACGTTTGTCGCCATACACCGAGAGAGCACAGCCAAGGCGAAGACACGTACAAATAGGGGATACCACGTTGAAGATCCCGGAAGCCGTCAAAGTTCTGGCCAAAGTAACCGGTTAGGAACGTCAGAGGCAGGAAAATGATAGTGACAATGGTCAGTTGCTTCATAGATTCGTTTTGATAGGCCGATATGGTGTTGAAGATAAGAGAGATCATATTTTCTGACTGGTTCTTGACCTGCTCAAGAGATTCGGTAATCAATACGCAGTGGTCCAGCACATCGGCAAGATAGATGTGTGCCATGCTTTGCATAGTTTCAGCAGGAATTCGGAGCAAAGAGATAAGTAAAAAGGGGGGAAGCAAAGAAAGGGCACACACGGAGAGATGGTCACTCCCTTGTCAGGATTTTGCAGGTCCTCGGTGGCCGCCTTGTCCGCCTTGTGATCGCGCAGGGCATTGATAAGCGTCATGATGGGATTGATGAAACTCATGACCTTGTTGATCTCGGTGATGGTGATGTAAAGGCATTTTGTGTGGTTCACACTCGGCCGAGTGAGCACATCGAGCTCCAGGTCGGCAATAACATCACCGTAGCACATTGTCACTGGGATAGCCAGGTCTATGATACCGTCCAAGATGGCCTGAACAATCATGGAGGCATCGCAAGAGCGGCGAAGGCTAGTGTCGGGGATGGCGAGGCGCTTTAGAATGGGCGCCTCGATATCCTCAGCGGAGAGCTCAAAAAAGGAGATTACAGTATTGTCGTCGGTTAGAAATATGGACACCTGTTCGGCCGCAATGACCAGATTGCGTGAGCTGAGCCCCGAGTGGCGCTCGATGAAATCGGTGCGTGAATCGTTAGGTGAGGCGTGGTACCGCTGCAGGGTGCGGAACTCGTTGATATGGCCCAATCGAGGGTCGTTGTCGGACGAAGCAGAAGCAGTTGCCGTGGAAGAAACACGGCCCAATTCCACGTCTTTGGAAGGTCCGCCGGCCACAATATCAAAGGTGCCGTCGCCGCCGCCAATTCCGGTACCGTTGACGGCATCGTCGTCATCGTTGGCACTGTCCGAGCGGCGAAAAAGCCGGCCGGTTGTTTTGACCAGCTTTTTCCACAAAGAATAGTCGCTCGCTCTGCCCTCGATGCTGCCAGCATTGGCCTCGCTATCACTGCCGTCGTTGCTGCTGTCATCATTGGCGCTTGGGTGGGATTTGTCGACCGTCACCAATTTTTGGAGAGTCAGTACCATGTAGGTATGCGTGGGATACCTTGAATCAGCAGATGCTGTGGTTAGCTAGGAGCGCTATATGGAGTGCGTGGGCGTCCATGTACCAGTCCGTCTTGGTGCGATTGCGTGTATTCATCAGATCTTCAATGGCTAAGCGGTGCAGCTTCTTGTGGTTGCCGAGAAGCTGGATGACGTCCCAACTGAGGCCATTGACGTTGATCCAGCGGCACTTCATGTGTGACGGCTGTGGCTGGGCAAGAAAACCGGCCAGCGTCTTGTTGTCGAGCCGGTAGACTGAGATATCGCTGGGGGAGTAGTCGACCACGGTGATGTCACTTGGCGCGTTCATGCGCGCCAGAGTGGCGCGGCCCCCGTCTGGCTTGCTTGTGTCGATGCCCGGTTCTGCACCGGGCTGCCAGCCCGGCCGGAGCTCGAACTTGTCAAAGTCGACAACGTTGCGGAAGGTGGTCGCACGTGTGGGCCGGCGTCGCATTCGGGGGGAAGTTGGTGAGATGGGGAAAGCTGAAGTCGGGGCCGGAGCCGGAACCGGAGCCGAGCCCGGACGGATGCCAACCGTTCCAGACGCCAATGCCGATACTGGCGGCGGCATAGAGCCAGTGGCGCTTCTGCCAGAGGACATGGACCCAGACGTGTCCACCTTGAGAGCATAACGGACATGGGGAGAAGAAGAGACTGGAGATGGGGCCGGAACCGGAGCCGGGTTCGAGGCCGAGTCCGGAGCCAGAGCCGGAGACGGATTGGATCCGCTCGGCTGTTCCAGAACCCTGTCGTCCTCCAGAGACATGCTGCTAATGGGGCGCGTCTTGTGGGGATGCCAAGAGACGCCAATATTTCCCAGTAAGTTTTCAAGCTTGGCTGGAAATCGTCAATTCATCCCGGCGACTACGATGAAAGCTGTGCCAAGTCAATTCGATGGAACCGTGATGGACACGTAGGAAACACAGAACAAGAAGAAGACGACGGCACGCTTCTGATAGTTGAAGGATGGACTGGAGCAGCAGCTTGTCGGCATCAACGTTGCATTGTAGCCCCTGGAGAAGCGCTAGCTAGATGTGGTTGGAAGCTGTGACTTTAAAACGCGGCGCTGCATGCACTAGTGGAGCTAAAGTGTATCCATCACGTGGCTAACAATGAGGAAAGCACGTACAACATCACATTTTGATGTCTGAACAGGAGAACTTTATGTTGGTTCAATGCGAGTACAGTCTGCCGATGGCACGAAGAAAGAAACACAAAAACAAAGAAGTGCGATGACAGGCCGACCGGCAAGAAAGTTACGTATTTCAGGCTGTCAAGCGCTTATGGGAATATGGAGAACAAGGAGCCTCCATTTGTTGGACAAGCGCCCGAAACGAGGCGGCCGTTGCCTGGAAGAATGCATACACTGCCTTGCTGAGACATTGGGGCGAACGAGAAGCTCTCGGCGCCGATGAAGGGCATCAACTGGTCTGTATCGGTTTGGCCCGCTGGAAAGTCAGCAAGAAGAAAAGGGAGAAAGGGAGAAAAGTACAGCGGAAAGACAGGAGAAAATAAAAGTGATTAGGAAAAAAGTGATTAGGAAAGGAGGAGATTGAGGAGAGAGAAATTTCAAGATAACACTTACATCCGTCAGCACGGCCGCCACAAGAAAACAGGGTCACCGTATCGTTGATTGCGCGACGGCCATCAAAGCTAACACAGCCATTCGTCAGACTGCTAACGATGAGCGCAGCATTTTGCACATTGTTGTGTACTCCCGCAGTGATTACATCCCACTTCTCGTTGGGTGTGCCCGAGCAGTCGACGAGAGCCACTGGGATGAGATTCTCGCGAAAGTCGCCGGCCGTCGGATCAGCAAACAGACACTGGCCGTTGGGCGCTCGGATTTCGACACTACTAAAGGCCCGCGTGGCCGTGCTATCCCGTGCGTTAGCCTCGGCGGCTGCCGTAGGCTGGAAGAGGCCACCGCGAGACACCGACACGGCAGCTGTAGGAATGGCAATGGCCGTTGCGTTACCCGTCTCTCCAACCCGAGTCGACGGTGTTGCAGAGAAGGACAGCCCGGCGGCGGCAGCAAGAGCCACAACCGGAGTTGGCTCGGAAGAGGCCGCCGAACTGGCAGTAAATGTCACCATAGTCGTGAATGTCTTTGGCGGTCGGCAGCTGGTCGAGGTCGCGACATCCACAGCACTCGATGTGGTCGCCTTGACTGTGCTTGATGTGGATACAGCGACGGAAGCTCTTGCAGAACTGCCAAAGGTAAACGACTGGCTGGCGTCCGCCGCGTTGCAGCTGGCCACATCGACCACATTGCCTTTGGCCGTCAGGCATGAGCCAATTGAGTTTGTGGGCTGCAGGGGCAGCGGCCCGGTTGTGTTATTGAAGGAGAAGACTTGCGAGGACGTCACGCTTCCGCCGCCATCGGCACGCCCGCCACAGGAAAAGAGCAGCACCTGGTTTCCAGCTGCGCGGCGCGGGTCAAAATTTAAGCAAGCGTTGGTGAGGGTGCTGACAAGCAGCATTGAGTTGGCCTCATCAATATGCTTTCCGGCGGTAATAACATCCCAGCCCTGGCCGTCCGTGGTCCCGCAAGCAGCAATCTGGATTGGCGTCAAGTTTTCACGAAAATCGCCCGAGAGCTTGTCGACAAACAAGCACCGGCCATCCGACGTCTTGATCTGCACATTGGAGAACGCACGCGTGGCCGTGTCGTCACGCTGCTGAGCCTCTTCTGCAGCAGCCATGTCCAGAGCGGTCACGTTCCGGGGAAAATTGACAGGGCCGGCCGACGCCAGGGCGGCCCATCCGAGCAGTGCCGCAGAGAAGAGCATGTTGGGCATTTTTATGGCAACTGGCAGAGGGAAAGATGAGGAGAAAAGAGAAAAATGGGATAATGAACAGCCGAAGGAACAGAACCTGCCCAGCAGGGTACAGCTCTCAATTAAAAGAAGATGCCGTAAAAATAAGACTGAAAAAGAACGGCCAAGCGTTAAACGAAAGAAACGAAGTGAAGAAGAAGAAAGTTGAAAACGTAGGCGTGAGGCTTGCTCTTCAAGATGGACAAAGAGGCATGCTCATATTATAGCCGTCGACAATGTACAGCCTGTGCCATTACTTTGTATTGTCCTGCCCGCTTTGGACAAACGCTCAAGGCTGAGCCAGAGAAGGGGCACCCGCCATCCAGTCTCGTCTGCTCCTTCGCCCCTGTTTCTCCCTTCCGGCTCTTTCAGCTGAAGGCTGACAGAGAGACACGTGTCGGCGGCCAGTCCCCTTTTGCATACCGCAACTGCGCTACACCATGTTGCATACTACTTTGTACAGCTCCAAAAAGACAAGCAGTGAAGCGTTGCTGTTGCGCAGCCAAAGCTTTCCTTCGTCCATGGCACCGGACGTGGTCTGGCATTCTCTCTCATCATTAGCCATTTTTGAGTATGCTACGATCTCTGCCGCACTCTGTCAGCTTCCTAATCAGCAAAAGTGAAAAGCACCACGGCTGAATCGATCCTCATCCGGTTTATTTCTCACTCATGTTGGCCTGGTGAAACGAGGCGGCTTGCTCCAAGAAGCGGCTATGCTCAAAGACCAAGGGGTGCAGCTTGCCGCATTTGCTCAAGGCACAGAGAGCCGGACCAAGCAGAGCAGCTAAACAAGGCAGGCCTGAAACGAATTCTGTCGCATGCCGGGGATTCAAAGGCTAATAAAGCGGACGGGAGCTAAGACAAGGGTCACGCTATCCTCCTGTTCCTTTTTCTTCTTCTCCGGACAATATTCTGCTCGGCCTACTGCATATCATCGGCCAATGACACGGCCTTTATGCGGATCGCTCAGATCATTGTGCATCTGGGGAATAACAAGACCACTCAGGAATAGTGTACAATCTTCAGACCAATGCTTAAAACGTGTTCCATCTACTCGCGTATGCCCTTCGTCGTATTTTCCCTGACTGAGAATAATCTATTCGCGCCATAAAAAATGTTATTTACACGGTGCATTGGTGGCAACTTGGGGCTGCCGCGTTGATTGTTCTTATGAGGCCAATTGCGGCGAATTTGTATCGTCATCTAATCAAGGTTGCTTCGTGCTCGGCCACACCAATGGCCGCTTGGCCACATGGATGCCCAGCCAATCTGATCGTAACAACCCGTGGTGTCTTCCGAGAGATCGGCCCCTTCAGGCTTCTTTACCTGCAGCCGCCGGCTTGGTTGTACAGCTTGCACTCGCAGCCAACAGTGTCTTGTTGTCTTGCCACTCCGTTTCGTCAATCTTGGCCGTCAGACTCTCGTGTTGAAACATAAACAGCACGTGGCCTGCAGATGCAGACAATCTTGCATATAGCAACAAAAGCAACATTCAAACGGTTGAAGACTCATATTCTCAAATAGATCAGAGACAGGCGCAAGCGCCCTGCTGGCCCCGTTTCAAGTCTTCTTCTTGAGAACATCCGATCCGACGTTGTAATTGGCGCCGCCAATCGGCGGTTTGGACAGCGCTATTGTCGTGCAGAAAGAAGAAAATACACCCTGAAAAGACGGGTGAAGAACCGAATCACCATGCGGCGTCATGTATGCCAGCGCTTCTTCCTGACCATTACTGTCGATTCGCGGCGAAAAAATGGACTTAGTCACGTGCTTTTGTGAATTACCAATTGCGACGCTTCTGATACCTGATACGGCCCGGGGTTTTATCCCCGGCTAACGACTTTTTTTGCTTAGAAACTGGATAAGGCGAAATGGTTCACACAACCCGACCAACGGGATAAATGGCTATTCCAAAATAATACCAAACCGAGACGCTGCCTTGATCGCAGACACTTTTACCTGTTTCTCCAGGCGCCACCAAACGGAGACATACTACGGACAGGGCTAGCATATCAAAGTTTTTGCTCTTTGCAGCTTCCAAGTGTGCTTTTGGTGCGGCAGACAGATGCTTGATCACTTTTACTTTGACACTTGTCCATGGCTTTACTAGCAAAGTGTATACATTCCACCGCATTGGCTGCTGCGGTGGCTGATGCGGTGGTGGTTTATTCAAAGGCCTGGACACCGGCTTACCAGTCCTTCTCGACATCCACGGCTGCCATTCCCGAATTTCTTCTCCCGAACCACCACTTGGCCTCGTGCAAATCAGACGCCCATCCGCGAGCTAGCCACGGGGCACAACGGGCAATGCTGCCTCGAGCCAGGCGGGCGCTGCCAGCAGCTGCCCAGCGGCGGCAACAATCGATGATGGGAACCTCAAGATGGTACTTCTCATCTGCCTCCATGTCTACCGGCATCGCCGTGGCGGCTCAAACAGCCTCGGCTCGTGCGCCCGGTCAGGCGAACTTTGCAGCACAAAACTCTGGGCTTCACTCGCGCTTCTTTGCGACAACGCGCCTAGCAGCACAGACGCAGACGCTGCTGAACCCCCAGTTGGGTGAAGACGGCAACGAGATGAGGCTTGAAATTACCCCTCGTGCAGCCAAGGTGAGCGTTTACATCGGCCAGCTGTGCCTTTCCATTCCTCTTCCAACTCCAGTTCTCTCTGGCTTCACTGTACTAATTTTGTTATCCGTTTGCAGCGGCTATCCCAAGTAATGAAGAAGGATGGAAACCCATACCTTGCCCTGCGGATTCAGGTCGAGAGCGGCGGCTGCCACGGCTTCCAGTACCTCATGAGTTTGGTTACACTTCCCGATACACTACCGTCGAAGGCAGGAGAGCGCTCGACGGAAGCCGTCTCAAAAGACGCGACCTCGTCCATAGGACAAGATGATACGATCTTCACCTTTCCACTAGATGACATGGACGCCTCTGCCTCCACAGCAAACCCTCTTACGGCACCCAAGATCATATTGGACACACCTTCGTTAGAGCTATTGAACGGCAGCAAGGTAGACTTCACCACAGAACTGATTGGATCGCAGTTTAAGATTGTGGACAACCCTTTGGCGACTAGCAGCTGTGGCTGCGGTACCAGTTTTGATATAAAGATTTGAATAATTCATGGTGCGATACGCACAAGCACACGACTACCTTTCTTTGGTTGTGCTGTTGTGACTTGGATTTGATACACTGTATCTTATGGCTTGCATTAAACAGGCACTTCCTATTATTTTACTATACGTAAAGGTAAAGTGCGTCTTCTCCTCCATGGGCAGCAAAGCTTGAAGAGTTGCATTCAATTCACAAACATCTGTTTATGCCTACTAAGACTGGAGACAGCGAGACTGCAAAGTGCGACATCATGTAGTACTCGTCAATTAGCCACAAACTGATCTAGCCATTTGTGCATAAAGGATTTTCCGCCCAAGAACGCCGTGCAACTCCTGTTGCTGCCCACGTAGAGAACCTCATAATCAATGCCGGCGACAAAACAGCAGCCTTGGCTAACTGGCCATGAGCCGTTATCTTGGTCTTTAATCTAAATAGATTAACTGCTCTTTTTTCGCCTTGACCCTTCTCCGATTTTTTTATTTGCTTTAGTTCATCTGCCGAATCAGGGCGTTGATGTTCTCCTCGCGGTTGCCAAGGTCACCACCCTCGATAAAGTGCTTGAACTTGCGAGTGTGGAAGCCACCAGTGGGGTTGCTCAGCTTGAATGGCCACAGGAAGTTGGAAGCCTGCTTGAAGTTGGGGCCGACAGTGAAGATCTCGTGGACCAGATCCTCGATGCACACAATGCCGTACTTGCCCAGAGCCTCCTCAATGATAGCGTTGTCCGTCAGAGCAATACGCTGCTTGTCAACCTTTCCGTAGCCGCGCTTGTAGATGAGTTCCTTGACGCTCTTCAGGTTGGGGTAGCCGTAGGCAACCCACGGCTCGATAATCTTGATCATCTCGGTCGTGGCCTTGGTGATCTTGACAAACACGCCGTTGTTGATCTGCAAAAGACGGAGCAGCTGGAGGATCTTGCGGGGCTTGGGGGCAATCTTGTTGATACTGCGGCGCTTGTCAGCATCAGACTGGACAGCTGACAATACGAATAGATACATACCCCTTGATGCGGATCAGGAAGATCAGCTTGGCCTCGGCAGGGACGTGGAAGGAGTTGTTCTGCTTGGCCAGGCGGCTAAGACGGATCTTCTCGCGCTCTGCCTCACGGTACTCCTGCACGTACTTCTCAGCACGCTTGAAGATAACAGCGCGCTTCTCCTTGTTGAGCTATAACACACCAGCTGTTAGCAAGCCATTTCAAATCTGAAATTGTCGTGTGTATATGGAACATGGTGTAGAGATGGAAGGATCACAAGCCTGCCTCAGGAAAGAGGCGTTCTCGTGATCCAAATGTCAGACCCGAAAGATGGTATTTTGCAACAGCATCGACAAATGTCTAGTTGGCAAAAGTGTATTGTGCATCATGTAGTTCTCTAACTGTTTTTTCACCGCTTGCCGTCTGTCGAATTGTGTATGGAAAGAGTCCGGAAAAAAGAGCAAGCGGTAAAAAGGGGTGCAAAGGATATACTGGAATAAGAACCAACCTTCTTCTTCTTCTCGAGGGCCGTGGTACGCTCAGCGCGGGCCTTCTCCTGGCTCTTGCGCTTCTTCAGGAGCGTCTCCGGGACCAGAATGTGGTCGTGAGTAGGCACGGAACTGTTCGTCCAATCAGATTAGTACGTAGTCCAGCATACAAGAGTATGGGTAGAGCGCCGGCGGAGAATTGCTGCTCAGGTGCGACATTCTCGCAGTGGCTGACTCGATGTAGATTTGATCGGTGAGATTGCAGGGCAGGTCTTCAAAGCACAAATCAGAGGCAAGCTCCCTAATATGCACCTAAGCTCTTGTTGCCCTGCGACACTCATCCAACAACGCCTCGGCGACAAATGTCGCCAAGAAAACATGCTCGCTAGTATGTTGCCAGCGATGAGAAAGCTCAACGTGGATAGACAAAGCGGCAGCTGATTTTGAAGGAGAAAGGCCGCCATAGGCAAAGCCCTTCATCCTCAACGCCTGGTTTCTGTATCTCTGCAATATGCAATCCACACTCCGGTTAAGACGGAATGCAGCTGACAATAGAGAGGGACAAGTGCCAGATATATCGATTGATTGTCGCAAAATGGTTTTCCTTTCTCGAAAACCATGCTAAATCAACGAAGAGGACCACGACAATCTGCGACAGCGCAGAAATTCCAAAAAAATTGAGCAAGCCCCAATTCCCCGCCCAAAAGTAATATGTAGAACCAAATCATAACAAAATTAACAAGGGAATTCCATACGTGGAAGTGGACGCCATTTTGAAATGATTTCCGATGGTGTTGCCGGAATTGTCGTGAAGTTGGTGGATGGAAGAGAAGAAAGTCGGAATGTCACAATTTTTTTGGCTCTAAAGATAGGGAAAAAAAAGGCCCCGCTTAAAGGGGTTGGGGCTCACTTTTTTCCTGTAATTTACCATAGGGCACACTAACCCTGGGATTTTGGCGGCGCTTTCTCCTACCAAAGATTTCTGCCAAACTGTACCGCCCTGTTGATTGCGACCTAAAGAGAACTAATTTTTTTCCCCTCGACATTTCGTGCCTCTTTCCACAACATCCAACAACGGCAATCACATCGGTCATACCTATCCAAGCGACCTAATACATCCATCATGCCTCCGAAGAAGGTCCAGAAGCCCACTCAGGAGAACATCTCCTTGGGCCCCCAGGTCCGCGAGGGTACGCATTTTTGTCCATTTCCCCGCTTGGTGATGGCTCGGGTATACATTTGAAAAAAGGCGTCTTGAGACTGACTCTTTTGGCTATTAGGCGAGCTCGTTTTTGGCGTTGCCCGCATCTTCGCTTCCTTCAACGACACCTTCGTGCACGTCACCGATCTGAGGTAAATAGCGACAGGGGGGTGGCCACCGAGAAAAAAACAAGAGAGGGAGTTCTAGTACAGCCGAGCTGGCAGAAATTTTCATAGGCTAACATTCTGGGTGATTCCAGTGGCCGCGAAACCATCTGCCGTGTCACCGGTGGCATGAAGGTCAAGGCCGACCGTGACGAGTCGTCCCCGTACGCTGCCATGCTAGCTGCCCAGGACGTTGCTGCTCGCTGCAAGGAGCTGGGCATCACTGCTCTGCACATCAAGATCCGTGCTACTGGCGGTAAGTTTATGCTCCCTACTCGATGCACGCGAACTGGAAATGATTGCCGTTACTGACGGTGATGTGCAGGTAACGGCACCAAGACCCCTGGCCCTGGCGCCCAGTCTGCGCTTCGCGCCCTGGCCCGTTCCGGCATGAAGATTGGCCGCATCGAGGACGTCACCCCGACGCCGTCCGACTCGACTCGTCGCAAGGGTGGTCGCCGTGGTCGTCGTCTGTAAAGTACCCGCTCACTTCGCCTTTGGGGGGTTTGTTGTGTGGACCGTGTGGGCAGACCGCCCGCGTCAGTCTGCCGTGGCTTTCGGGACATCTTACGGGGGATTCAGTCTCTATTGTGTCCAGGGCGATGCATGAGAGTCCAATGGCCCCCAATCCTGTATCCCTGTGGTGTTGACACTTCCGAGGAGAACGGCTGGTGAATGCCTGGTCTCTACTGAACTTGTTTCCCATTTCTACGTCGCATGTCGCTTCTGGCGCAACCACAGCAGAAAGTCACGGTTTACTGAAGGGAAGGGCAGAGTATTTTTTGCCAGGTACTAGAGATAGCACCTTACTACCGTATTCTTTCGCTATGAAAGCGATACAACACGCCACATACGCCGTTAAAGGCACGAAAAATAAAAAAACTAGATATCCAAGAACTCGACGTTGGTGAATGGCAGTGTTATCGAGTACACCAGCCTATTGGTAACGGGGCCGGAGTGACCAAATGGCCCTCATGCTAGAGCCTGCCTTTTCCATTTTGGCCACCTTGTTCAGGGCGTCTTTAAAGGCGTCGGCTTGCTGTTTGCCTGTGCAATACTGGTTGAAATGGTCCACTAAAAGCTTTGATGGCACTTGGCCGCCATGGCGGCGAATAAAGTTGGGTATCATCTTCTCAAAATCTTTGGCCGTCATAATGTTGGACTGGTCTGGTGTTGCCGACCGCATCCGTGCAGGACTCGTACTGCCTCTGCGAAGCCCCTGGCGGTCCGCAATGCCGGCCAGAATGCCGACTGAACTGGGGCCGCCACGGCCGCGACGAATATTGCGCGGGCGACCGGCTTCGCCTACCTCCCCCGTCCAGGTAACTGTACCAATAGGAATCTGCCGTGCCTGCTCGCCAGCCTGTCGCAAATGAGCTGCTGCCTCGGAGGCAACGCGGTTAGCCTCTTCAGCAAGAATCCGCCGATCGGCTTGTACTTTTCTCGTACCGCTGCCGGTGCCCATGATCTCATCATGCTCTAATGCGCTGTGTATTGCTGCCTGGGAGAAGATGCCTCTCATTAACCGTTCTTCTTCATTGGCGGGGCCTCCATCAGCCTGGTCGTCTTGCTGGCCGAATTCCTCCACGCCGGCGACGCCTGCTATACTGCGCAGCTCCCCAGAATCATCGTTTTGTGGTGGCGTGGAGAGAGGAATCCCCTTGCCCTTATCCTGCTTGCTCAGCGATGCTGTATTTGGTCCTGCTGTTATGATGGGAACGGAATCTGGTCCTGGTGTAATAAACTGTTTCCGGCTAGGCAGTTTCACTTCGCTGCCGCGGAAGAGCTCGCTTGTTTCTGTCACGCCATCCTCATAGGAGCCAAGCGTGAACAGGTCGTGGAGGTCGTGAAGTCCAAAAGAGGTCCTCTGTTTGGGATCTTTGAGGACCTTGTTGGTGAGAAACTGTTTGAAAATCTGTCGGTGATAAATCTTTTCTTCGATAGTGCCGGCAGTCATGAGACGGTAAATCGTAACCTCCTTCTTCTGGCCAAGCCGCCAGGCCCTTTCACGAGCCTGCACATCTGTAGAAGGGTTCCAGTCCGGGTCAAAAATAATGACCCGGTTTGCGCCAGTCAGGTTCACGCCGAGGCCGCCGACCTTTGTGGTGAGCAGGAACACGTGCAGGTTAGGATCATGGTTAAAACGATCAACGAGTGTCTGGCGATCCTTAATGGCTGTTTTGCCGTCCATACGCAAATAGTTTATGTCGCCCTGGTGCTGCACAAAAGACTCGAGAATGTCCAGCATCTGTGTGCCTTGGGTAAAGAGGAGCGTCTTGTGCCCGAATTTCCTCCACATCTGCAGGAGTGCCTTGACCACCTGCATTTTCCCCGATTTGGCTGGGTTCCCCCAGTAGTAGCCATCCCTAGTTTTCAACTGCGGTTCAAGGAGGTCGGGGTGGTTGCAGATTTTGCGCAAAATGTCGATGCCATAGAGAGACTGCCGCACTCGCTTCAATATGGCATTCATCTCGTCAGACCGAAGGAATAGCTCGTAGGCTTGGCGCTGCGGCTCGGTGAGCTTGCAAAACAAGACCTGCTCACTCTTCTTGGGCAAATCGGTAGCCACGTCGACCTTGAGGCGCTGCAAAAGGTACGGACTGATGGCGTCTTTCAGAGTCTCGGCACATTTCTGAGCCGTCATAATTTGCAAATTGGTAGCGTTTGCATAGCCTCCCAGCCGGATAGGAATTTCAAACTGATTGCGAAAATTTATCAGGGTGCCGAGGCGCATTGGGTAGATAAAATCAAATAGTGACCACAGTTCTATCAGGTTATTCTGCATGGGGGTACCCGACAAGATGACCCTGTTTGGTGTGCGTAGCTCCTTGCAGTAGACTGTAATGGCCGTGTTTGGATTCCGGATCTTATGGCCCTCGTCCAGCACGGCATAGCCCCAGTTGACGGGTATCAGAATATCGCCATACGTCTGTAAGCCAGCATAGGTCGTTACCAGAACATGGCCATGCTGGACCACTCTGCCGACGATCCTTTTGGCTGCTGCGCTCGAGGTACGCTTTTGGGGCCTTTTCTCCCATGCGATTTCTTCGTCCTCAATGCGGTCTTCGTTACGAATGTTCAGCATGCCGCTTCCAGACGAGTGAAGAATGGAGACCCGCAGAGGAGGCCACCAGCGATGAAATTCATTCACCCACTGTCTCAAAACAGTGGCGGGCGCCACCACTATCACAGGCTTGTCGAGACGCCTGTTGTAGTGAAGCGCAGCAACAAACGAAATCAGCTGCACTAAGAGACATGTCAGACATGCAGGCTTTCAGCCAAGACAACCAGGAAACCAGCAAACAAACATACCAGTCTTCCCGAGGCCCATCTCATCGCCAATAATGCCACCAACTTTCATGTCATATAGCTCTGCGAGCCACCGGACTGCCGTCTTCTGATAGCCAAACAGGGACGGATAAATATCGCCAGGCAGCTTGAGCCCGTTTTCAAAGACATGGTCCGGCTCATCTGGAGACGGCTTGAACCACTCTTCCGTTTCCACGTCGCCGTCGTCGGCCGGCAAACCTGCAGACTCGCGGCGACGGCGCCGGGCGTTGCTTCTGCGGGTGACCCAATCGTGCAAGCGGTGTTTGTACACGGTCTCGTCTCCGTCGTCTACGCCACTGAAATTCACGGCTTCTTCGGCATCGCTAACGTCTGCTGCACCCTTACTAGGCGCTTTCCTCGCTCTCTTTGAAGTATGCTTGGGGCGCGTTTGCTGTGTCATGTCTTCTCCCGAGCTGGAGTCTGCCGCAGCGGCACCATGAGAAGGCCGCCACTCGTCTTCGTCAGACATGTCAACCTCGTCCACACGTGCTGCTGTCTTTTGCTTTTTTCTGGGTCGGAGGGAGAACTCGGCAGCCGCAGAGGATGGGCCTGCCTGTGCCGTTTCGTCTTGGTAACTGTCTGAAAACCCTGGCAAACGCAAATTTTGATGCGAAGGTGGCTCGTCGCGCACCTCGACGTCCAACTCTTCAGCGACGGCCTCGTCCTCGGCCTCGAGCATAACATCGGCAAGGTTTCCCTCCACACCCTCTGGCCGAGGTCCTCCAATTTTGGCAAAAGGCGTAATCTTGCCGGTTCGTATGAGAAAGTCGCGATGGGACTCGTTGGGGAGCCGCTGACCGGCCGCGCCTTTGTCACCAACAGAGCCTGCATCATGCGAGTCAGCCCTGTCTTGAGCTTGGTGCCTCTGGTCGATACGGGCACGGAAGTCGGCCAAATCCTTGGCAACTGTCGCAGCCTCTTTGTCGATCCGCTCAATCTCCTTTTCAAAACGCAATCTGACAGCAGAGTTGGATGACCCCGTGCTCCGTAATCGCAGCTCATAAGCTTTCCTCTGCTCTACCAGCTTCCCCTTTGTGACTTCCAGCTTCTCGATGCGTTTCTCATCCCGTTTGTCCTCAGCCTCAATGAGAGCCAGTTCCGCCTGGTGTGTAACGTCACGTTCAACGTCGTCTTGATCGCGGACATTCTCTGTAAGAGCCTTTATGGCGGCCGCCTCGGCGTCACTGTCCCCACCGTCGCTGCCGACATCATTGCTGTTTTCGGGAACGATTGTGCGAATGGGCGTCGTCTCGTCGGCCCCGAAATCAGCCCCGGTGTGGCCGCTACCGCTAGCCAATATAAAGGAGGACATTTTTACGCAGATATACACCAGCTCTCCTAGATACCGGTAACATCAAGAATAGATAGTTCGAAGGCATAGCACCGTCCGAACTGTAGTTCGAAGGCAACGAAGCCAAAAAAAAAGACCCTATCTCAGTCAGCGAGAACGCGCTTGTTCCGCGACGGCACGTGACCAGGTACTTTTTGAAGAGAGGATTAAGTAATATACACGGGGCGGTTTTCAGCCCCTTTCGCCTTCTTTGATAGATGTGTTTATGAGATACTGTGCAAAAAGATTGTTTGGAATGTTTGCACGTTTTCTTCGACGATCGGTCCACAAGTTTGGTTCCTATAAAAATGCATCAGGGAAACTGAGCAGTGACCTTACCGCCTCGTCCTATTTGTTTCTTCCTTTCAAACTATACAAAAGGTATTTAAGCCGTATGATACCTACCGAAGGGCCGGAATGGTTGCAATCTCTTACTCAGGATCAGTCTGAAGGTCCCAAGCTATACAAATGGACTGTCAGTGATGTGAGTGCGCTAAGTGGCCTGCCGGAAAAGTGCCCAGTGTCGAGCCGTTCGAGTCTTTCAATGGTTTCACGAGGGGGCCCCAAGACTTGTGTTGCTGCTACAGGCAAAAGCCGCATTTACATCCTGGGGCTTGGAAATATTGGACGGTTGTTTGCTGCCTCTCTTGCTCGTTTGCCGAATCCTCCTCCCATCACACTGGTCTTACACCGTCGGAGCTTATTGGAGCACTGGGCCGCTCGCCCTGGTTTAACAGTACATCCAAGCACATATCTACAGGGAGTTATTACCTCACGGGATGACAAACTTGTGGATTTTGACGTGGAACTGTGGGCTGAAGAGCCACCGCCTTTGCTCGGGACGGTGCGGGAGATTTTGGACTCGACCGTTTGTGCAAACAGCAAAAGACTGCCAACCAATCGTCCGACAATCTCGAATCTCATTGTGACAACAAAAGCACAGGATGCTCTGCCGCAGGTAGACCGGTTGCGGCGCTATCTAGGCTCTGACTCGACAGTCCTTTTTGCCCAAAATGGGATGAACAAGCTGTGGCCGCCCCATGGAGAACTCTACAACGCAGCTAGATATGGCATGCCACCCGAGACCGATGCTCAAGGCCGAATGCACAATGCGAGATGCCCAAAATGGCTTTCCTGTGTTGTGAATCACGGCGTATTTTCCAAAGGGCCTTTTGAGAGCGTTCACGCCTCCCCGGCCAGCATTACTATCGGCGTTGTCGGCGGTGTTACGTCCGCCCCGGCAGATGAGCCATATTTGGTGCAGCAATTACTTGCATCGCCTGACCTGAATACTCGTTTTGTCTCTAGACCAGAGTTATGGGTGGCACAAGTAGAGAAGCTGGTTGTCAACTCGATTATCAATCATTTGACAGCTGTTCTGCATTGCAAGAACGGGGACCTGTTTGTTACTGACTGCGGTGATGGCAAGAAAGGCGGCACTGGCAATGGCAACGTTCTTTCAGGGATCATCGACCAGCTTCTTTATGAAGCAAGCAACGTACTGCAAAGCCTTGTGCATCACGATCCAGCTGTCCGCGGGTTGTTGGAGCCAAGCTTTATAGTTGGCAGCAAATCCGACCGGTCAAATGATGTGGACGAGCTACTGAAACGACTTTCATTCGAAACTCTACGCCAAATGCTCTATCGCATTGGTCATATCGTCAAAGACAACACAAGCTCCATGCTTCAGGACGTACAATTGGGAAAGACAACTGAAATCAATGACTTTAATGGGTGGTTTGTCAACATGGCGGATCATCTTGGCAACTTGGGCTACGACAAGCCAAATGTGACGGCACATAAAACCCTGATTGCTCTGGTGGAAGACGGAGTGATCCTCAATCCAGAACAGTTACAGGAGCATTTTCACTTGTAGTAGTAACGACAAGTCGGCTCTACTTGCCCTGTATTGGCAACGATCGCCGTGGTTTTTTCATATTCTGTTTCCCCCCTCGTTCCAGACTTTCTCGGTAGGCATTCGTGGGGGTTGGCGAGGGAAAAAAGCCACTACTCTGCGTGTCCTACGAGTCGGCCACAAAATTATCTCAACTGTTTGCAGTGTTGGCTGTGACGAGAGCAAAAAAAAGGTCTTTCAACTTCTTTCTTTTTGAACCATGTGCAGAGCCGGAAGCCTGCATGCGTCTATTGGCACATTCCTTGTCCCATATTATTCTGTGATATAGCCTCGCCAGATCTTCGCCACGTACTTCCAGAGTATTACCACTTGACTCTTCCTGCTTCTTCTTTCATATCCACCACCCTCGTTTCTGGATCCATTCAGAGGTCTTCAAAGGAGGCCACAGTACACCAATGTGCATTAGTCTGTCTGCAGAATGGGCGTGGTGCGTTGTCTGTGATGAGAAAATACAACCCACCTTGATACGCGAGAGTAAGAATGCCAGCACTGTCTGGCCAAGACCTGCTATCTTTTAAATCAATCATGCGTGGCCTACTTTGCGCATGAATGCTTTAGAGGCAACAGTTTTTTGATTATTGGAGGGGGGGATAATCAAGAGATTGGTCAGTATCAATGCCATATTCTAGTGCAATATATATCTGCCTCTTCTCGCATAGGGGTCCGAAATAATTTTAAGTGTAGATTTAAGGGAGATGGACAGGGTAATACTGTGCCCTCAATACATCTTGGAATATGCTTTGACCCTCACTTGTTGATCTTTGACTTTATCTGTAGGTATTTACGGATAGGTTTCCATAATGCATACTTTGAATACGGGGTTTGAACGCAATCCTGAAAGTAGTTTTTGCTTTACTGTTTTTAGATTTCTCCCAGTAGATGTCATGACGGATGGAACAATCTGCGATATATGAAGACTAATAATAGTCTCGTTAAATTGAGCATACGATCTCTCTTTTGTATCAGATGTAGACGACAAGATGCTTTAGGTATTTTGGTGTTTTATAGTTTGAAAGTTTGCTTCGAATAGTAGTCAGCTAGGAGAGACAATAAGAAGTCTTATACACTACAGGATTGGACATACCTTAAACATGTATTCTTACGAGGCTGCGTAAAAGTCGTACATGGCAAAGAACAGACATTTGAGAAATACAAATACAATGTTTCTACAACAAAATTAAGTACTTTAAGACAAAGTGACTCAATCCCAAGGAATTAAGGGTGGCTTCCAGATCTTGAAAAGTACCATTAGACTAGCTTTTCCCATGATGTAATGCTGCCTAATTACTGAACTCTGACGCTGAAAACAAATATTACCTTTGTCTTATACTGAAGAACTCCGTATTACTCCCCTTTCCTCTGTCCTAGAGAATAACCAACATCCCTATTAATTCCTTCTTTTTTGCCCATCCCAGTCGCCATGTGGCATCCGCCAGTGCTTTCCACAAGTTTCGCTTCCAGAATGTCAACAAGATTTTTCAAACGTTGACAAAAAAGAGCCTTCTTTTGTCTTCTGGATTCAAAGACAATCGTATGAAAAATAGAGCGAAAGACTGTGGTCTAAGAACACACAGTTCCCCAATCCCAAATGCCGTCCTCCTTCAGTTTTATCCATCCCACCTAAACCAGTTACTGTGAAGAAGATTGGTAACAGGTTAGGAAAACAAAAGCAATTGTAAAATGATGAGCCAAAAACAAAAAACAAAAAATAATGAGCCCAAAGAAGCCTTACGACAAAAATACAACTGAAAAGGACAAAAAGTATGGCATGGCACATGTCGACCGTCTCTATATTCGTAACACCAAGTAAATAATATCAAAACAAAGCCAGAAAAAGCAAAACAAAATCGTAAATGGGCTCGATAAGGACGAAACTTGTAAGAATAATGAGTGTAGAGTATTAAGAAGAAGAAATAGACAAAACGATTCCTCGTGGCAGGTCCTTCTTGAAAAAATATTGCGAAAATTGTAGCCGTATTACTGAAGCTGTGAAGTGTAAAGGGTATTAGGTAGCCCGGGAGATTGCTGGTGTTGTGGTTGGAGATTATGCTGTTGGTGATGCAGCTGGGAAGGATGTTGGTGCTGCTGATGCTGCAGTTGGTGCTGTGGTTGGCCTGAAAGCTGCGGTTGGTTTTGGTGCTGTAGAGCATGCTGTGGATGCTGCTGCTGATGCTGTTGATGCGGATGCGGATGCTGATGCAGATGTGGCTGCTGTGGCTGCTGGTGTAGCGATGGCCCTGAATGATGTTGGCCTGAGAAGATGGTGGTGTCCCCGGACTCGGACGCAGAAACGCCCGAGGGGGACATTGATTGCTATAAGGGCCCACCAAACATTTGGGAAGCGCGTTCTCGACAAGCAGCCGGTGTGAAGCCAGTACCAACTTTGTTAGCCACAATACGCCACTTTTCATTTTCGTAGTCCTGTAGTGAGGCACGAAGTTTTTGGTCCTTTTTTGTTAGCAAGGGAAATCAAGTTGAGAAGTAGTAAGAGAACGACGTTTAAAAGGGGCAAACAGGTCAAACATACCGTTTCTTCAGTCCACTGAGTCGTCTTGGCTTTGAGCTTTGTACAGTAGCGCACCTGCAAAGTGCCACTGGATCGACCAGGAAAGAAATCGGCTATTTGTTTCCAAGTCAAGCTTTTGTTCTCCTTGAGGTCAATCAGAAGCTGGTCGTCTTCTGCTGTAAACTTGAGCTTGGGGCCCCGTGGTCGAGGTGCTGGAGGCGGCATGCCGGCTTGACCAACGACGCTCGGAGCACCACCGCCTCCTCCTCCTCCAACGCTGCTGTTACCCATATCGTCGTGACGCATCATCTTGGACGGCGGCGCAGTGTCGGGAAGACGGTGATGGTGGTGTGTAGGCGGTGGAACTTGTTGCTGAGGAGTAGATGCCGAGGCAGCGGCGGCAGCGGCCACCTGGACATAGGTAGCGCTCATAGAGGTTGAATGGATGGAATCGATATCGTCTTGGCCCATGCCAGGCATGCCGGGCACGGGAATTTCCAGGTCATCGGGACGTGGCCGCTTGACACCGGCAGTCTGGCCCGAAGGACCACCGAGAGACGGGTAAAGCGGCGAGACGACGGCATGAGAAGATGGACCAGCTCCGTAGGGGCTCTGGGAAGGGTGGTGGCCGAGATGGCGTGCGGCAGATTGATGGGCGGCCATCTGGGCAGACTCCATCATGGCCTGATGAGGATGATGATGCGCCATGGGATGTGTAGGTTGATGGTGAGGCTGATGTTGGTCGGGATGGTCATGAAGAGACGGGACGGAAGAGATCTGAAGCGATCCGCGAGGCTGATTTTGCTGGTGGTGCGGTTGATGGTGATGGTGATGGTGCGGCTGCAGCTGTGGTTGCAGCTGTGGTTGCGGTTGCGGCTGCTGCAGTGACTGATGCTGCTGTGGTTGCGGCTGTTGCGGCTGGCTATCAAAGGCTTGTGGCTGCTGGTTTTGCTCACCCGGTTGGGGGTTCTGGTGAGAGTAATGGACATTGTAGTCGGGACCTACTCTGTAGTTGTTCGCCAGTGTGTCGTCAATGCATGGGTTCCGCCAGAGCGAGCCGCTCTGGCTAGCCACTGGACTCTGATGGGATAGAATTTGATAAACGGGAGGCCCCGAAGGGCTGCGGAGGGAGCGGTTGTTCTGGAGGGGGTTGCGGAAGCCCAAAGCTTCGCGGTCTCCGCTGAAATCGTGGAGATGCAGTTTGAAGCGTTGCGTAAAGTGGCAGGGATCGGTTTCTCCAAACAGGCCAAGAATCGTGCCTCGTCTTTTTGGGATTCAGTGCTGCTGGAGCTCAGGCAAGAGGCGGAGATTCTGCAGGAAGGACAGAGAGAAGCAGGAGCAGAGAATGAATCCAATGTAACAGGCCAGAAATAAACTGCTCCGTTGCTTTTTCTTCGGTAATAGTGCCGGCGTCTTTGACTGGCTCTCGTAGTACCCGGTCGTCTGCTGGAGGAAAAGAACAGTCTATAGGCGTGGACGGCAGCAAACCCGTTCGATCTTATGACGGAGTTGGAATCATGGAGGAAATCGAGTGGCTGAGAAACAACGAGACAAACAAAGACGGAGCGAAGTAGACCTGACCAGGATGTTTGTTTCTTTGCCGTTTTACAGTCGTGGCTTTTTACCCAGTCAATCACACCGCTGTGAAAGTCTCGAAGAGGGGGGACCGGAAAGCAAAGTGCTGAAGAAAAGTATCAAAGTAAAATAGTAACTATCATTAAGATGCAGCCAACCCAAACGAACAATAATATCAACAAAAAAAGGTTGACCACGACGGGGAGGGGGCTGACAATACAGCAACCACGTTCTCTTTATTCTAGCCGCACAGGACTCTTCCGAGTTGCCATGAAGAGACAAGTGTGCTCCTGAAGAAGAAGTGGATTGCAAGCGGACCGTGTACTTGTGGAATTACCTTGCCCAGGTACGAGAATATCGCATAATTTGATGATCTTATGCTATCGTATGCTTGCCGAATATAGAGCAATTGACCCCGGTGTCAGACAGGGGAGGAGGTAGAGGGGGAAGGCCGAGGGCAAAGACGATAATGAGGACCAACCTTGGGACGGCAGAAGGAGAAGGGGCTAGCCAGCTAGCCAAAGTCCATGGCCAACCGGGGAGCCGCAGTGCTGCCCCTGTCAGTGACGATGGGCCATTATGAAAGCAAGGGCGTTAATGGGGGGGGAGGTAAGAATGAAGGGGGGAGGAGGGGGGTAAGAGTACACTACACTAGATAGCGTCAGATAGCCAAAAGAAGACAAGGGGAAAACATCAGACAAAAAATCAGTGCCGGGCAGAGTACAAGAGTCTAAATCTTCAGACGGTCAATAGCCAGAGATCTTGGGGAAGAAGCTGGACGCTTGGACGACTACAGGACAGACGATGCACTGCAGGCTGAAACACGGCTTACCACGCCACTGGAGACTGGAAGCGGAGGAGCGGCAGCGGCAGCGGCAGCAGCTCGCCTGACGGCTGGTACTGCCACCTCTGCTACTGCC
>JADHKH010000030.1:26815-98638 GCA_019925625.1 Graphilbum ipis-grandicollis
ACCTACCTCTGCTACTGCCACCTACCTCTGCTACTGCCACCTACCTCTGCTACTGCCACCTACCTCTGCTACTGCCACCTACCTCTGCTACTGCCACCTACCTCTGCTACTGCCACCTACCTCTGCTACTTGAATTTACTACTTGCAGATCTCTGTGATGCTCTGCTAGATCATACCTCTCTCCGTCACGGCGACAGGGTCTTTGCCACCACCGAGATGCAACTGCAGCGAACAGCAGAGAAACAGTAAAGCAACAGCAAGATAGTATGCATAAACCGTATTAAAGGTCAAGGAGGGGGAGGGGGGGTGTCTCGTGGCCAAGGAGGAGCGCCGCGCTGTGATTGTTATTTCTAAAGGCGGTAATGCGGCCAGGGTGGTATTGTCAAGGACGCCAGGGCAGACTGACAATCAGAGCGATTAGAGAGGCCAGAGATGCTGCCAGCAGAGGCAAGGTCGGCACGGAGGACCCATGATACTAGTATCGGGGGTGCAGGACTAGCATAGCAGGCTGTTGCTGTTTGCAAGTACACTACTTTGTGTACGTGGGCTCTGTGTACGTACGGAGTATGTTAATCCTTTGGATGAAGAGAATCCGGGCCTGCCCGTCTGTCTTTCAAATCTTGCCGCCTCTTTATTTACTGCCCGCTTGTCAATGCACCCCTGTGCTGGTTGCGTCATCGTCCCGGCACCGAGGACGACGGCCGGTCCAGCACCAAGCCCAACTCGGGAAGACAAGGGTTGTGGCGGCACTACGGAGATGCTAGGAGGTGGTTTGATATTCGGATTTCTGTCATCAATTGTTTGATTTTTGGTTAATTTTTCCGTTCGGTTGGAATACTATTTTGTGCATCTCCTATCTCATCCCTTTTAAGGTTTTTTATTTTCTCATTCTTTCTTTCTCTTTCTCTCTTTCTCTCTTTCTCTTTCTCTCTCCCCCTCTCTCTTGTATGTCGTACACTGCCCGACAACACGCGGTGCCGCCGTTGAAAAAGATGGTGGTGACCAGGGGAGCTCGGCGACAGGGATACGCATGAATGGAGCGGCGCTTTACAGGCCCCAGTAATTAAAAGATGCGTTATGCTACCAGCCAGGGATACGCTGGTGAAATGAACTTGATTTCTAGAACAAAAAAGTTTTTCTAGCGCCCAGCCACCTTTGTTCCGATGCCTTGACCGCTACCGCCCACTACCTACACTACACCACTACACCTCTACTGGCCTTCTTTCCTGCCCTTGCACGGCAACACCCTAGTCGGCTTGTCCACGTTGCGGTCACTGCAGAAATATGTCTGTGTCTTACTATTACTTTTGCTGTGCCGAATCGCGCTCGGCCTCGATTTCGAGACGCATCTGACCCCTGACTCCTTCGGTTGAGCCTCGTCTGACACGCCGCTCGGGCGTGCCCGCTGTTTTCTGCTTCAACTCGTCTGCGTCCTGTCTTCATCTTGCATGCGACGTACGACGTATGCCGTCGTCTACGGAGTAGTGTAATGTACACGTTTCTACCACCGTGTCTCGTGGTTGCTGCCCTAACCCTGGCGCTCGTACCCCCCCAGCTGGCTTCTAGCTCCATTTATCCTCCGTCCCCAAGACAGCTAGAGGCCGACGTACCATGGAATGGCAAGTATTGAAAGCATAAACCCCAAAATAACACGGATAACCATGGCACCAAAAAGCAGAGCAACATTAGGAGCATAATTAGGAAAACCTAAACCTAAACCTAATCAGCCAAAAGGTACCCCTTGTCCTGTACCTTTGGCAACCATTCACCCCAACCGTTCTACCCATTGTGGTTGCCAGTATCAACATGCGCCCTGGTGCTATACGGTCTGTGTGCTTGCTATATCTCGAGTGGGAAAAAACCAGATGAACCGGTTGCCAAAAGCCGCCCCTTTTTGGCACTGGGAGCGCTGGGTCTGGCCCACGCTGGCACGGATCGCATAGTCTAATATCCCATCGATATGCATGCGACATCGCCCTGCTCCCGGAATCATCCTAGCGCACGCCAGCCCTGTGTCTAAAGCCTCCCTGCCCCTGGGACCAGAGAGCTGGGACGGCGGCCGTTGCTGCCAGGCAGTAACGGTTTAGCCGCTCGTATTGTACGCTACGGCGTATGGCTGGGACGAGTAAGACGTTGAAGATTCGCACTGGCTTCTTATTTAAAGCCATCTATTTTTGTATTTATATCCAAAAGTCCTGCTCTTAATTTCAGACCTCTTCTGGCCTGCAGATACCGGACCCATGTTCCTCCATCAAAGACATCTTTTACCCAAAGTTAACAATTTGGATTGTGCGTCTTGGACTCGTCTTTTGTATACTTCCATTTGCTCTCCCTCCTTTGCTTTCTTTCCCTCGTATTGCCCCGGCCTGATTGTTCTGGCTGTTATTAGAACAGCACCAGGACCACGGAGGCCGTCTTCCCGAGCACCAAAATCTACGGTTACGCTTGCTTGGTGTTGGTGCGTAGGCTTCTTCCGTCACAAACGGCCTCGCTTTACACATCGGCCGACTTAGTCCATGTACTTTAGAGCTGACGCCAGCCTCCACTCGGGAGGACTCCACCCGATTCACCCGCCATGCATGAATGCATGAATTCGTGAAATTTACCCCGATCATCACGAGTGCAGGTCACGGCCTACTACCCCTGCCGGCGCTTGTTGGGAAACTGATGAGTCAACACGGAGACAACAGACAACTACACGGCCAACATGTGTTGATATACGACACGCGTGTCGCCTTTGTGCCGTCAAGAATGGTATTGCCAATATTTCAAGGCACCAAGCCTAATGGCAATTTCCGAAAACGGATTCTATTGTAAAAGCATACACATACACGCCGGCTCTGCCGCCCAGCAACTTGCTTTCGCCTTGGTATTTTCGTCACGGGCCCCGTTGTAGAGGATGGATAAACCGGCGTGGTGAACAGCACCACAAATTAAAAGTATCGACCACAGAGCAACAGCAGAAACCATATACAAATATTAAAAAAATTGGCAAAATCAAATACAGATAACAACTAAAGCATTAGATGAGTAGCATTCCCCTCTACGTTACCACACCAGTGTCACCCAGCCGAAATTCAGACGCAAACCTGCCGCACGTAAATCAAACCCCCTGGCCCGTTGGATGGCAGCCACCTTGCCAGAATCGTCCACACGGCTAAGCAAAGTTGTCGTTGCGGTCCACCCAAATGTCTTCCAGCTCGGCAAAATTCTGAAAGTGCAGCGGACGGTGCTGGTCGCTGTAGAATGGCAGCGGAGTGTCCAGCTTGACGTGCACGCTCTTCTTCACCAGGCCGGCAAAGTCAGAGCCAAGGAAGCTGTAGTTCCAGCGGTCCGATTCCGGCACGAGGAAAAAGCCCTTGTAGCGCGGGCTCAGAAGCAGCTTGCGCTTCTCGCCCATGTTCGTGCCGAAGCCCTGCGGCTGGTCGCTCTGCGTGTCCTTGTTTTCGGCGCCCCAGCGCAAACCCTGCGGCGTTAGGCCCCAGGCCGACAGCGACACGCTGCCCGGTGTAAAGGAGACCGTGACGGAAATCGGCACCTCGTGGTTGCGGCCCCACGACTCGTGCGTTTCCTGCAGACGCGCCATCTCCGTCACGTCGGCCGCGGACATGTAGGGCAAATCGTTGCCTGCCATGGTGTGGATGATGCCCAGCGGCTCGAGGTCGGACAGGTACTCGTGCTCCGGCAGCTGTTCTGGCAGCTGCACGTTGCGCAGTCCGCCAATCTGCGGCACCAGCACAATGCACTTGACTTCCTTGACCCGGTCCGTCTCTGGCGGCGACGAGCCGTAGAGGTAGCCAGCCACCTGCACGCGCAGATCGGCAATCGTGACAAACTTTTTGATAATGTTGTTGGGCATCACATACGTGATGCTCTCCGGGTCGCTGTCGGTCGGCGACACGTAAATGTTGTTGGCGCGCGTGCGCAGATTCGACGTGGCAATCGCCCGCGTCCGCCACTCCGTCTTGGACGCAAACGTCTGCTGCTCAAACTGCGACGTTGTCGTCACAATCATTTCTTCGCCGTGAGCGTTGTGCGTCTTGGTGGTGACGGCCGTCAACTGCTGCTGCTCCTGCTGCTGCTTTTCAATCTCCGCCGCCTGCTGCCGCTGCAGCGACGGCGCCGAGATCTCCATACCCAGGATGATGTCGCGCACTTCGCTGCTGGTGAGGCTCGACACGTTGACATTGTTCTTTTTGCCGTAGTCGTTGAGAATCAGGTCCCGCAGTTGCGTTTCCACCTTGATCCACTCCTCGTCCGTCAGGGTAGGCCAAATGTGGTGATCCTGCGTGATGACCGTCTTGTCCGGTCGCAGAACCAGCTTGGTCTTGTCCTGGTTGACATGCAGCGCCCGAAGCACCAGAATCAAGCGCGAAAAGGCCGTGTACGACGAGATGCCGCTCTTGAGCCACTCGTCGTACAGGTTGAACAGCACCATTTGCGGCTCCGTCGCCCGCAGAATCATGTCTCCCAGCTTTTCCACCTTCATGGCCGCCTGGAAGGGCAGCTGCAGCTCAGACGCTCGGATGGAGATGTTGGGGAAGTCGAGCAGGTTGACCTCGAGCGGGTCCAACAGGCCCTTGCGCGTAACGATTAGCTGCTTCGGCTGCTCTTCCACTGGCAGCGACCGGATCAAGGCCGCCACTTCTTCGGCCGTCTTCCACTTGGCCAGCTGGCCCAACCGTTTCTGGCCTGCCCACACGCTCGTGTGAATAATCTTGAGGAAGAGCTGGCCCGTCCGCGGGTTGAAGATGAAGATGGCGCCGTTGATGGGCTTTGTCGTCAGATTGCCCTCAAACGTCTTGTGGATGGTCACGCGGTACACGTTGGTGTCGTCGATGAAAAGCTGCGTCTGGTCGCTAAAGAGCTCCGAGTAGTTTTGCGAGTTGAGGAACTCTTGGTTGCTCTCTGAGGCATACAGCTGCAGGCCCTTGCGGATGCGCTCCCGCAGCACATACAGCGCTGGGTTGGCCTTCATAATCTTGTTCATGGCCTGCTGGATGAGGATTTTCAGACCTGGAAAGTACTGGCCAAAGGCCGAGTACAGGTTGTAGGCCAGGTCAATGCCAATCATCAAGCCCGTCGTAGACGGGTACAGACTCATGCTGTCAGTCGTGTAGTCGAGATACTTGGCCCGGACGTAGCGCTCAATGTCATGGGAGTCAAAGTCGCCGTAGCGCAGTTGCACATCGATCCAGAACTTGTCCGTCGTCGTCGGCTCAAGCACGTCCTTGTCAAAGAGCAGAGACGGCCGCGTCACGTTCCACCGGTGATTCGGAAACAGTTGAATGTCGGCACACGAGCTGTTCATCTTGTAAGACTTGCGGGGATGAATGGTCTCTTTCTGCACCGACTCGATGCCCAGCGACTCCAGCTCCTGGTCGAAAACCTGGCACAGATCCATCACCACGGACTCGTGAATCTTTTGCCACAAATGGGCGCGGAAGATTTGGATGAGCGAGATCTTGAGCGTCGGAATTTTGCCGTGAAGGAAAATGCCCGTGAGATCCTGAGGCTGTTAGCAAAACACAAAACAAAAAAACACAGCGGAGGATCACTCACAAGCTGGACTCTGAAACCCGTGTAGACATTGGCGCGGTTGATGGTGCTTTAAGGTCAGTAAACAGGCCGAGCGCAGAAGAGCAAGAAGTAAACAGGCCGGAGCAGAAGAGCAGCAAACTTACGGACTCCACCACAGGGTGAATCGCCGGTTCGCAACCTGGCTGAGACCGGAACGTTGTGCGTTGGTCAGCTTTTTGAATCGCATGGACTCTTCGAAACCGCTGGCCTGGAGAGCGGTTAGCATGGCACAGGTCGCCTGGAAGAATCAACATGTTACTCACTCTGGCCCAGAAGAGGCCCTCCCAACTCTCGTGTGCAGTGGCTTTGAAGAGGGTGTGCTCGAGAATGGTCTCGACGCCGCCCAAGGCCTGAATCACATCGGTGCGGTACAGCTGTAGCGCCCACAGACGGCCGTCGTGGCGCTGGCTCGTCCACCAAAAGGGGTTGCTGCGCATCAGCTGGTAGATTTTGAACTCGGCACGCGCACGGAAACCCTTGTCAAAGCTCAACGTGCTGCGGTCCTTTTGGAAGAGGGTGTTGATGCGCGGCAGACCGCGGTCCCAGCTGTCTTCGAGGTCCTCGAGCGTCAGCCGCCGGTTCTGCTGGTTGGCCTCGAGGCGCTTCTGCGAATACTCGGTCCACACGCGCTGCGAGTCGATGAATTCGGCCTCCCACGGGATAATGTAGCGGAAAATGTTGGGGATCAGCGTCTCCTCGTCGTGCGTCATGCCGGCGCGGTAGTGCGTCACACCGGCATCGGTCTGCTTGGACATGCGCTTGTCGCTGGCCGGGATCAAAATGTGCGAGCCCGAGAGCATGCCCAGGCCGCCCAACTCCTTGGGCGTATAGAAAACGGCGGGCGGGAAACGCGACGGCATCTTGGAGTTGAGTCCAATCTTGACGCGCGTCTGGATCTTGGTCTCGCACTTGACAATGGTGTCCAGCAGGCTGACCGTCGACACGGCGGCCTCCCGGTAGTAGGCAAACAGCGCAATCAGCGCCGTGTTCCACTTATTGGCAATCTTGGTAAAGGTGGTCGACCCGGAAGACATGAGAATCTGGCGGATGCGGTTGTTGAACTTTTGAATGTCCTCCTCGGTCACCTGCAGAAAAGCGTGCGCCGTGCGCTCCTTGGTCGTGTTGTCCACGAGCGACCACACGCTGTCCTTGACGGAGAACTCGTCGTTTTGGTTGCGGATCTTGGGCAGGATGCGCACCTCGAAGCCGCACATGGAGTACAGCAGATTCGGGTTGTCGCGGCTGTAGACGCTGACAAAGGTGTCGTCCCACTCAATCGTCGTCACCGAACGCGGCAGGCGGTTCTTGAGGTCCCAAAAGACGGCGCGCCCGAGGTTGACGTCGTGGCGCATCAGCCGCATGCGCGAGTCGCGCGGCCAGCACTTTTTCGTCTTGTACCCAATCACGTTTTCAAAGTTGGGGTCGGGCTGTTCCGTGAGGAAACGCTGGATCAGGTCGCGCGACTCGTCCTCGCTGAAGCGCAAAAACACCCAAATCTTGTCAATGTAGCGCATGTACAGCCGGATCGGGTGCTTGGTCTCCGTCTCACGGTCCTGGAACTGCAAGAAATCGTTCGGGCTCTGCGGCGGGCCGGCAATCTCGCTCGCCCGCTGCGGACCGAGCAGCAGCAGGTCGAGGATCAGGCCGTAGTACTGGAAGACAAAGGCCGAGAACTGCAGGCCCCGGATCATGCCGTAGCTGTTGACGTGGCTCATGTCTTTATAGGCCAGCGTCACATTGTTCTTGGCCGTAATGTAGTCGGCCAGGTTGTGGTCCATAATGAGGCGCAGCAGCGAGTTGAGCAGCGTCAGCTCAATCTTCTCGTACACCTTGGACAGCTGCGTCTCAATGACAACGTTGCACTCGCCGCTCGACGTGTCCCACACGTTTTGCAAATTGTTGATGCCCTGCGTCCACTTGTACACCAGCAGCGGCGGCACCTCCGAGTCCGACGGCTTGATCCAGGCCGGAAACAGGTGGCGCTGGTCGGCCTGGTACCACAGGTACTGGTCGAGGTAGGCGTCGCTAATCTTTTCAATCGGCTCAATGTCGTAGACCGGGTTGATGGTGCTGTAGTTGTCGTTCATGTCGATGCCGACCTCCTTGAAGGCGCGCTGCGTCAGCAGGAAACGCTTGATGCGCTCCAGCGTCGTGCCTGGATTGTCGTAGGCCTGCTCGATAAGCGCCAGCTCCTCGCGCTGGCTCTGGTTCAGACGGCCCTTGGTCGAGTACGACTCGCGCAGCCGCTCCAGCGCCAGGATCAAAATCTTGGTGTCGTGCTTGTATGACACGCTCGGGAACGGAATGGGCGAGAACTTGCGCGACTCGAGCCAGTGCACCGTCGTCGTGTAAATGGCCACGGCCTCCTCCGACGACACATACGGGCCGTCCTTCATGTGGTTGTGCTGCCGCTCCTGCTCGGCCTTGAGCCAGAGCCGCGTCAGTCGGCCCACATTCTTCTTGGCCACCGTCTTGTCCACCGTGGCGCCGCGGCGGATGCGTTCGCGGTTGTAGTGCGCCACCGAGATCCACCAGTCGGCCTTGGCCTTGACGTAGCGCAGGATCACGTTCTCAATGGGCGCCGGCAAGCCCGGCACCTTCCAGGGGATGTTGCTCTTCCAGCACCGCCAGGCCTCGGACAGGTGCTGCAGCACCGTGTTGACCTTGCTCTGGCGGATGCCCTCGGGCATCATGTCCATCAGGTCGGCCATGACCGAGGCGCGCAGCTCCAGGTCAAAGTGCGACTCGACGCGCTGCTTGGTCACCGTCTTGGCCACGCCCTTGCTGTGGCGGCCCTCAAACTGGCGCGCCAGCAGATTGCCCAGCCAGCGCTCCAGCAACGGGATGATGCCGCGCATGAAAAAGAGCCACACACGCCAGGCCGGCGCCCACACGCCGCAGCCAGGGCCCTTGCCGACATAGCCAACGTTGAAGCCAAAGTAAATGACGTGCTTGAGGTCCTTGCAGGTGCGGATCTGGTGCATCAGCTTGTACTTGTACCGGTACATGCCCGTCAGCTGGCCGACGTGGTTAAAGGCGTAGTGGATGCCGTCGGCCAGCTGGAAGGCGTCAATGTTTCCCAAGCGGTACTGCACCTGCGCATCCACAATCAGTTTGGTCAGACGCAGGATCTCGCGCATCAGATGGAAGGCGTTGCCGAACCGCGACTTTTTGCGCTCCTTGGTCGTCAGCGTCTTGACCGGCTTCAGGTTGAAGTTGTAGTCCAGGTGCAGGTACGTCAGGTTCTTGCGGTGGATCAGCAGGTTCAGCATGTTGAAGCCCTGCCGGCACACCTGCAGGCCGGCCTCGACCCAGTCAATGGTCGTCTGCTGGAAAAACTTTGTCTGCCGCAGCGTCTTGAGCAGGTCCTGCCGCTGCAGCGTCTTGGGCCGCTTCTTGTGCAACTCGTTGAGCACATATGTCTTGAGCAGCTTCTGGTAGGACACGTTGATCTTGACCGGGATGCGCTGCGGCGGGTGCTCCAGGTACTTGCTCTTGATCAGCGCCACGTCCTGCGCCCGCACCATGCGTCCCGAGCGCCGGTTGAAGGGGTACGGTGCCCACCACAGCTCAATGGCGGCGTCTGTGAGCTCGTCCACGTACAGGTCCTCGTCCGCCATGAAAGGCTGCAGGCCGGGCGCCAGCTGGAACGTGTCGTCCAGCTCCTCGTTTCCCCCGGGCCCAAACAGCTCGTCCTCGTGGCTGGTGTCCAGCTGCGACGCCGCCGCGCGCGAGGACACCGGGTTGATGGACGACTCAATGTGAAAGGTTGGCAGGCCGTCGTGGTCCGCCTCACGGTACACACTCTGCGGGTACGAGTACCACGAGTTGCGCACACTGCGCGGCAGCGGGTTGTAGAGGTGTGGGTAGGCGACGCGCGATTCCGTCCGGATGGGCATGCGGAAGATCATGCGCTCAATGGCGTTGAACTCGCCAAAGTCCTCGTCGTTGGGGTCAATGTCCTTGTAGAGCGGCTCGAAGCGCGGCGCGCCCGGCAGTGCCACGTTGAGCGCCTTGGACGTGAAGAAGCTCTGCGGCTCAAACAGATAAAAGTAGTTCTTGTCGTGCAGCTCCGGCCGCAGCGACCGGCTCAGCCGGTACAGCGTCGCCATCTGCTTCAGGTCCAGGTTCCATCTCCGGTAGCTCGGGCCGTTGACGTACGGCGTGTCCACCAGCGGCCGATTGTCGTAGAACCACTCGTACACCGCGTCGTCCTCCTCCTCGTCGAGCGCCATCTGGATCGGCTCCAGCGGCTCCACGTCTTCAATGTTCTCGGACCACGAGAGTGGCGGCTCCTCGTCGTCAAAGGGCGGGAAGCGCATGCGCTTGAACAGGCGCCGGTCACCCTTTTCCTTGCGCATCGTCGTCCACATCGTCGACCACTGCGCATAAAAGACGGGCTCAATGACGCGCGGGATTTCATTGACCAGCGTCAGGCACCCGTTGACATGGTACAGCACCTTGACCTCCCGTGCCGACTCCCACGGCATCGGCATGTTCTCCAGCAGCTTGAACACGGCATGCGGCATAAACTTGAGCGCGCCAAGATAGCTGCGCTTGTCGCTGGTGTACTTTTTTTGCGAAACATCGCCAATATCCTTGACAATCTTGCGCAGATGCTCGGGCGGCATGTCGGCCTTTTGCGTCTCCACAAACCCGCCGCGCCGTTTCTCGCCAAACCGTGACCGCTGCAGACGAAGCCACTCAACCTTTTTCTTCTCCAGCTTGGCCAGGTCGATGCCGGAAAGCGGCTTGAAGCCGGGTGGTGGTGGAGGAGGAGGGATCGCCGGGGGGGGCGGCAGCATGGATCCGTCCGGCGGAGGAGGCGGCGGTGGCGGCGGCGGCGGTGCCGACCAGCCTGGTGGGGGAGGTGGGAGCGACGACATGGTGATGCTCAGTTGCCGACAATGGGATGCAGGAACACAGTATCAACGGCTGCCGTTGAACTGCCGCCAAATCAGTTGCGGCGCGTCGCCACGAGAGCTAGAAATACCGCGTCACAGCTGATTAATTAGGATGGCAAGAAAGGCAAAGTATCAGAGTCAACCAGCTAGGCGGACGTGTCGGCAACGTCAGCAACACAGTCGATGATGTTGAGGCCGGATGACGAAAAATGGTGCTTTTCGACCTCTCGATCGTTGGCGAAGCTTAGTGAAAAGGCGCGCCAAAACCAGTCAGTGGCAAGAAAATTTCAGGTGACAAGAAGCGCGGACACGTGACTAGATTCTCTGTCAGTTGGCGGAAAAATACACGGGCCGAAAGCTATGCGTCTGCCGCTTCACAAGCCACAAGCCCCGGGCCACCCCACTGGCCCTGAAAAAATTGTGGGCGATTAGTTTCGACTTTTTTGCCATTTTTGTCTTTGGCCGTGCCCCCCCATCCCACTCTACGATAGATCACCAACAACACTTCCACCACTTTGCCTGCTGGAAGTTCTGAGCATCCACACCCGAAAAGCCTGAAATCTACGACCACCAGCAAGATGTCGTACCGCTATCTGCCCACCGCAGACGACAGCTCCAGCGAGAGCAGCTCCGAAGAGGAGGACCTTTACTCTGACGAGGAAGAGGGCGGCGGAAAGGAGGACGATGATGACGACGATGATGATGACGATGACGAGTTTGACGATGACGACTCGTCCTCGGAAAGTGAAGATGAGAGCGGCAAGCCCCGTGGTGCCGCCGCCTTTTTGCTTGACGCTGTTTCGGAGAGCGAAGAGAGCGAGGAAGAAGATGGCGCGACAAAAGTAAAGAGCGCCAAGGACAAGCGGTTCGATGAGCTGGATGCCCTCATCAACTCGGTCGAGAACGGCCAAAAGATCAACGACTGGGGCTCTGTATCAATAGGTACGACATGGTTCCCTCTTCCCATGGTCATGGACTGTTGTGCTAACTGATTAGAATTCGACAAACTCAACCGGCAAGCCGAAAAGCTGCGCGATGGACTCAAGGCGCCCAAGAACTACATCAAGGCTGTTGCAGACTTGGAGATTGCCATGAACGAGACCATTGCTCGGCAAAAGGTCAACCCGAAGAAGATGAACGCGACCAGCGCTCGCGGTCTCAACGCCGTCAAGCAACGCATCCGCAAGATCACAAAGGAGTACCAGGCCCAGATCGACGCCTACCGGGCCGACAAGGACACATTCATGCAGTCCGACGAGGAGGAAGAGCTGCCGGTAGTGACCAAGAAGAAGACGGTCAAGATCATCGACCCCTCTGCAGATGCTGACGAAGACGACGAGGAGTTCACCACCGTCGGCAAGGGCGGCCGCGCCCTGCAGTTCACACCCGAGAGCATTTTCAAGCACCTCCGCAGCATCATGGAGTCGCGGGGCAAGAAGAATACCGACCGTCTCGACCAGATCAAGACCATGGAGAAGCTCAACGAAATCGCCACCACGCCCTACCAGCAGATCCGCGTCCTCCTTACCCTCATCTCTACCCGCTTCGATCTGGGCTCGGGGGCGGCTACCTCGATGCCCCTGGAACACTGGAAGGCCGCCGAGAAGGAGCTCGGTCTGCTCCTGAAGATTCTCAGCGCCAACCGCGAATACGTTGTGGTTGAGAATGCCGAGGAGTGGGACGACGACGACAAGCCGCCTGTCCTGGAGAAGGACCAGACGTACATTAAGATCCCCGGCAGCATTGTCTCTTATGTGGAGCGTCTGGACGACGAGCTCGCCCGCTCGCTGCAAAACATTGACCCGCACACCTCCGAGTACATTGAGCGTCTAACCGACGAAGGCGGTTTGTACAACGTTGTCTTCCAGGGCCAGCTCTACTATGAGGCCCTGGGCAAGGATGCGTCTCTCGAGATCCCCCAGGACAGCCTGAACCGCATTGTCATGCGCAGACTGGAGCATGTTTACTTCAAGGTGAGCCTCGGCTGTCAAGTTCCATCCAATGCTACATCAACTAACTCGCTGCAGCCTTCTCAAGTGGTCAAGATTCTGGAGGAGAACAGCTGGAAGCTCATCCCGGAGACTGCCGACTCCGCCATTTCTCCGCGGGCCGAGTCGAGCGACCCTGCACATCTCCTCAACACCCTGTGCAACTACCTTTTCCTCAACAGCGAGGGCATCATCCGCGCGCGCGCCATGCTCTGCGAAATCTACTTTTTGGCGCTGCATGACGACTACTACCGCGCCCGCGACATGATGCTCATGTCGCACTTGCAGGAGACCATTAGCAGCTTCGACATCCAGTCCCAAATTCTCTACAACCGCACGCTCGTCCAGGTCGGCCTGTGCGCCTTCCGCAAGGGCCTGGTCTACGACGCCCAGCACACTCTGCAGGAGATTTGCGGCAGTGGCCGCCAGAAGGAGCTGCTTGCTCAGGGCGTCATGATCCAGCGCTACAGCCAGGTCACGCCGGAGCAGGAGCGTATCGAGAAGCAGCGCCAGCTGCCCTTCCACCTGCACATCAACCTCGAGCTGCTCGAGTGTGTCTACCTCACCTGCAGCATGCTGCTGGAGATCCCCCTACTGGCCCAGACCGGCTCCTCGCCCGATGTCAAGAAGCGTGTCATCAGCAAGACGTACCGCCGCATGCTCGAGTACCATGAGCGCCAAATCTTTACCGGCCCGCCCGAGAACACACGTGACCACGTCATGCAGGCATCCAAGGCGTTGGCGGCCGGCGAGTGGAAAAAGGCCACGCAGTTTATCCACAGCATCAAGATTTGGGAGCTGATGCCGCAGGCCGAGGAGATCAAGACCATGCTGGCCAAGCAGATCCAGGAGGAGGGCGTACGCACCTTCCTCTTTACCTATGCACCCTTTTACGACACCCTGGCCGTGGAGACGCTCAGCAGCATGTTTGAGCTGGACACGCACAAGGTCTCGGCCATTATCAGCAAGATGATTAGCCACGAGGAGCTGGCCGCCGCGCTGGACCAGGTCAACCTGACGGTCATTTTCCGGAAAGGCGTCGAGCTCAGCCGCTTGCAGAGCCTGGCCCTCACGCTCTCCGACAAGGCGAGCCTGCTCATTGAGACCAACGAGCGCACGCTGGAGCAGCGCACTCAGGGCTCATCAAATGCCTTTGAGAGACAGGGCGGCCGCGGCCAGCGGGGAGGCCGCGGTGGTGGCGCGCGGGGGGGACGCGGCGGTGCTCGGACAGGCGGCAACACACAGCGCCAGGCTGGCGGTACACAGTTTACGGGCGGTGCATTGGGCGCGGCGGTGCGTGCTTAAAATGGATTCACGAGTTTTTCAAGGTTGGTTTTGTACGGAAATGAGGTAGTAAAATGATCGTACATTTATGCAAATGGAAATAAAAAAAGGTATAATTATCTTAAGCGGGTGCGAAGGCCCCGACCTGATGAGGATGGCGTGCCAGAGGACAAGGCCAGCTTTTATGTGTCGATATCTCGTTTCTTCACAAAGAGATACCGGGATCTTTAATCGTGAAAATACGATAATTATGAGAACTATATCAAAAAGTCAAGAGTACATCCTCATTACTTTATCAGTGTCTGCTTATTTTAGTATTTAAGTACTTATAAGCGATTTGATTTCCAGACATTTTTAATATAAAGTAATTTGATTTCCAGACAGTTGTGAACAAGCTAGTCCTAAGAAGGATATCCAGAGAATATATCGAACAAAGATCCTTTACCAGCAAGTGCCATACTCAGGCTGGCAGCCTGCACCGCAATGTTGCAGAGTAATGCCACTGAATCATTAGTCAGTTGTACGTTTAATACTGGAACAACAACTTACCAGAAGCCGTAGGTGGAACAGCACGGGCCAAAGCCGGAGTCTTTACAAGTCAAATTCCCTACATACGGGCCGCATTCGCCACTGGTCGTACGCTCGAAAGAGTCTGACGAGTTCGACACGTTTGAAGAGTCTGATGATGCTTCATCTTCGTCGTCCTCGTCGTCGTCGTCGGAATCATTATCAGCCGAGGCAGGCGAAGCTCCGACTGTAGTCACCGGCGTTTTGCTCTTGATGTTTTTGGCTGGGAGGGTAGATGAGCTTGTAGTTGAGAGCATTCTTGGGGGGGTAGTTGGGGGTGGAGCCGGGCGTCTAGCTGGACTTGTAGTACGGGGTTTAGTAGAGGATGTGGTTGAAGGTGTGGCAAGACGTGTAGTCAAAAGCGTAGTGGGAATTGTGACGACTGGAATTGTAGTTGGGATTTGAATTGGAGGCTTGGTTGGAAGTCTGGCTAGGGGTACGGCTATAAGCTTGGGCGAGGATGTGGTTGTGGTTTTGGACGTAGGCCTAGCTGCTGCTGCTGTTGTTGTTGGAGGTTTGGCCTTGACCGTTGTCGTGGTCTTGATGGGCTTGGTGGTCTTGGTGCACTTGGTAGTCTTGGGCTTGACATCCAGTTTGGCTGTCGATGGCGTCAAATGCTGCACAGACGTTGTCGTATGCGCAGGCCTGGTCGTATGCATGGTTGTGGTCGTGTGCATGGTTGTGGTCGAAGACGTAGACCTGGTAGTAGGTACTGACGACGTGGAGGAGGTGGACTCTATAAAACGGTCGCCGTAAAAACCCGAAGTGCTGCGGTACCAGTTCTTGGGATGGTCGTTGAGACACTCGCCCACGGTCACAGCGCGGTACCCAAGATGCTTCAGGGCAATGACCATGAACTCGGCGAGGCTGGCGGCGGTGTGAAAGTGCGAGTCGTGGGTCAGGACAATATGGCCGGCCGTAGAGTCATCCTGGTTGTAGCCAGACGAGGACAGGATATCGATAAATCTGTCCTTGGACCACTGAATGGCCCAGGGATCGTCATGGTCGTAGTCTTTTGTGTCAACGTCATAGTTGATGACATGGTAACCGCGGTCGCGCAGGTCTTCCTGGCAGCCCGACTCGACGGTGCACGAGCCGTAAGGGGGACGCATATAGGTCGGGAAAAAGCCAAAAATGTTGGCGAGCGCGACCTCGTTATCAAACATTTGCTGGTCGCGCAAGTAGGGCGAGGCATAAGTCAGGTCGGTATGCGACCAGGTGTGACTGGCAATTTGATGGCCCCTGTTGTACATGCGACGGAGCAGGTCCGGCCAGGGCGTCGAGGGGTCATCAATCTGACCGAGGGGGTTGTTGAGGCCATTGACGAAAAAGGTGGCCTTGACATTGTGCTTTTGGAGAATGTCCACAATCATTTGGGTGTACTGGCTCGGACCATCGTCAAAGGTGAGCGCAATGGTTTTTGGAACGGTGCATCGGTTGATGATGGTGCCTATATTGGTGAGCGGTCGCGCCTTTCGATGCCTCCGATGGATATTGTGTAGCTTACCATAGGGAACATTGCCCAGGGGTGGCCGTGGAACCTCATAGACAGAGAGGGCATTGACAGTGTTCCCCAGCAGGACGGCGACACTGCATGCCAGAATGCGGCGAAGCAGGGCAGAAGACAGCATTGTATCGACGGACATGTCTGTGATGAAGCCTGCATGACCGGATGTGCGCTGTGGGGAGAGGCGAGAAGCAGTAAAGGATGGTCACTTCAAATCAAACAATGTGAAGGGATATAAAAGCCCCTTGGACATTAGGGCTCAGTGGAAACTGGAAGAAACTGTGCCTGAACGATGCAGTCTTCAGTATCACGTGAACTCTAAAGAATAAGAGCTCAAGAATAATTAGCAGCCTCGCGATGTCTTCACTAGGATGACAGGGCTAGGCTCGGTACGGCCCAGACACTGTCTCCCTGACAAGGCACAGCCAGAATTGTTTCATATGCATACGTGTCCTGCTAGTATCCGAATTTACACTGTAGTAACTACTATCACATGAATTCTCAGATGCTCAAAGGATAAATAGACGTCCACAAGACCTGTTTTCAATCCAGTGACAATGGGAACAGGAGGGACACGTGACTGGGCCTATATAGGTCCTTAGAAAGGGGCCTAGAAAGGGCAGAGCCTAGGGAGAGAACACATCATAGACATTGACTAGGAGTTTATAGTAACAACGCATCACCCTCCTCCCTGCCTCCCAAAGAAGCTACAGCGCCTTTTCTGTCATTGGCTCGGAGATTCTCCACACAAAAGGTGTAAAAAGTGCAACAATGTCGTGATACAAAACGGCCAGTATATGTATATATGTACTTTATTCGCTCACTCTGTACGAAACGGCCATCTTCGTCGTAGATAGTCGACACTGCACTAAGAAAAGCGGCTCCAATAGAACATGTGGGCCTGCCAACGGATGTGGACTGAAATGAAGCAGCTAAAGAAAGGCGTCCAATGTCGTGATTGCAATTTCTGCTACGTCGAATGGCGTCAGCCGTCCACTTGTAGGAGCAGCTGTCCACTCTCATGAGCATCGACTCCTAGTGGGTTTTGGGATGCTGCACTTTGTATTTAAACCAGTGACACTCGCTGCAGTAGCATTCCAACTGCCAAAGTTTGGTTCTTGGCAACGGGAAATCCTTCTCCGCGTCTGGTGACCACTTTCGGCCACAACTATAGCGTAAAGCGACCCAAAGAAGTCTCACGAGCCAAGACGCTGCTCCATCATCATGTCGGGTATGTAATGGCTCGTCCTAATTCTCCCGAGACTCCCATGGCAAACCAGAGTAAACAACTATAATAAGCGGCCGTGGCTGTTGGGTCTGCCTTGTAGCCTTCTTCCATGTGGCAATTCTTCATCATGTACCCTTGGACATTTATGCTCACGCTTGCCCTCGGGGCGTTGGCAGACAGAAATGCGACGGCGACTTCCGTCAAGGTGCACTGGATGGGCGAAACTCCCGAGAGTATCCCCGGCACCACGTTTGGGCTACCCTGGCCACAGGGACAGTACTGGTTCGACAAGACACAGTTTCGCATGGCTGGCGGCGGCCAGTCTGACATTCCCTTGCAATCTTGGGCCACGGGGTACTGGCTAGATGGCTCCATTAAGTGGACGGGTCATGCGATTCCGGCACTCGACTCGGTGGCCAGCGAATACACCGTCACGGCATTGCCATCCAGCAGCAGCCACGAGGCGTATTCCGGTATCGTCGTGCAAGACTCGGCGGCCTCTGTTTCTGTCGACACGGGCAACATTACAGTGACCTTTCCCAAGTCCGGGAGCAGCATCGTCGGCTCCATCACGACGGCAGCGGGCAAGGTAGTCGGTCGGAACGGAAAGCTGGTGCTACATACGCAGTCAGCCGTGGCCGAGGACGTGGCGGCTCGGGCCAACACAACCATACGCTACTCCAACTTTGAGAGCCGCATTTCCAACGTGACAGTCAGTCAGCAGACAGCCGTGCGGACGCTGGTGACGGTCAAGGGCCGTCATGAGGGTAGCAGCCACGATGATGGACTACTGCCGTTTGTGCTTCGATTCTACCTCTATGCCGGTTCGGACTCGATTCGACTCGTGCACAGCATCGTGCTGGACCAGCAGCCTGACCAGGACTTTGTGACGGGTATGGGCATCCAGTTCCAGGTGCCACTGGCCGGCGAAGAACTCTACAACCGGCACGTGCGCCTTCCTGGTGTCGATGGGGGCTTTTTAAACGAGGCAGTGCAGGGCATCACAGGCCTGCGCAGAGATCCAGGCGCGGCCGTAAGGGCAGCCCAAGTGGCCGGACAGGTGACGCCCCATATCAGCACCTGGGACACGCGGGTCTCGTCGAGGCTGCCGTACGTGCCAGCCTGGAATGACTACCGGCTCAGCCAGCTGTCGCCCGACGGCTTCACCCTAAAAAAGCGCACCAAGCCCGGCCAAGGCTGGGTGGCCATTCCAGGATCGACACGGTCCTCGGGCCTGGCCTACCTCGGTGGCGCCACGGTCGGAGGTCTGGCCATGGGGCTGCGAGAGTTTTGGAAGCGGTTCCCCACGGGCATCGACGTCTCGGGTGCGGCCGCGGCCGGTCAGGGCTGGCTGACGCTATGGCTCTACAGCCCGGAAGCCGCGCCGCTGGACTTGAGGCCGTACCATGACGGCCTCGGCCAGGACACGTACGCCAAGCAGCTCGAGGGCCTTGACATTACCTACGAGGACTACGAGCCCGGCTTTGGCACGCCGGTGGGTATTGCGCGCACCAATGAAGTTTTCTTGCACGCGCTCGACACCACGCCGTCCGCCGACCAGCTGGCCCGGCGCAGCGTCCAGGCCGACGAGCCGGCCTTGCTGGTGCCCGAGCCGCAGCGCATCCGCCAGACCAAGGCACTCGGAACGTACTGGAACCTGCCCGGAAGCACGGCTACGGGGGCCCAGGCCGCCGCCTTGGAAGCGCATCTCGACTTCCTCGTCGCGTTTTACCGTGGACAGGTCGAGGACCGCCGCTGGTATGGCTTCCTCGACTATGGCGACGTCATGCACACCTATGACGGCGACCGGCACACGTGGCGCTATGACGTGGGCGGCTATGCCTGGGACAATAGCGAGCTGTCGCCCGATCTGTTCCTGTGGCAGCAGTTTCTGCGCACCGGCCGCGCCGACGTGTTCCGACTGGCCGAGGCGCTGACTCGGCACACGGGCGAGGTCGACGTCTACCACCTGGGGGACTACAAGGGGCTCGGCACGCGCCACGGAGTGCAGCACTTTGGCGACAGCGCCAAACAGGTCCGCATTGCCCAGCCACAGTACCGCAAGTACTTCTTCTACCTGACGGGCGGCGACGAGCGCGTCGGCCAGCTCTTGGACGAGGCCCTCGACGCCGACAAGACCTATGGCGTGCTCGATCCCCAGCGCAAAGTGCGCACCGATGGCTGGATGCCACAGCCGGGCGAGCCCGTCGCTTTTTCGCTCGGCACCGACTGGGCCGGCCTGGCTGCCGGCTGGCTGATGGAGTGGGAACGCCGCGGCCCACGCTGGCGCGAGGCTCGCCGCAAGCTTGAGGGCACGGCGGCCGGCATTGCGGCCCTCAAAAACGGTTTCGTCACCGGGTCAGGGCTCTACTCCATCGCCAACGCCTCGCTCGGGCCGCCGCCGACCGACCCGGACAATGCCGGGCTCGTATCCATCTCCCATCTCAACGCCGTTTTTGGCCTGCCCGAAGTCCTCTCGGACTTGCTCGAGTACTGGGCGGGCGCGGCCGAGGGCACAACACCCGCAGCCGCCCTGCGCCAGGCCTGGCTCGACTACTGCTTCTACTACGGCGCCACAGCCGAGCAGCAAGCCGCCCGCTATGGCACCGCCTTTTCCAACAATAACCTCCTACAGGGCCACTCGCGCCTCAGCGCCTACTTTGCAGCCCACAGCGGCAGTCCTGACACCACCAACACCACTGTGGCCGTGCGAGCCTGGCAAGAGTTCTTTTACAACGTGGATGGCGTCATTGCCGACGGCCTGACGGCCTCCCAGGCCTGGGCGACCCGGCGCATTAGCGGCAGTGCCGTGCTTGCACCCATCGACGAGGCCGCTTGGATCTCAACAAATGCTGCCTCCCAGTATGGTCTGGCCACCATTCAAGACTTGGCCCTAGTTGGGCAAGCTTTGGAGACATCCGTCATATAGTCAAAATACCTATTATTTAGGGAAATGCTAGAGCTATTCATACTTGTACCCAAACTTGTAACCAACATCAACGCCGTTTACAGCTACAACGCGTCGTTCTCAAATGTCTTTTCTTGGCCAAATGAGCCCTGCCGTCATCCTGATGTATCAGGCGACTCTTGCTTTAGCCGATGACTTGCGTGCGCCGCTGTCTGGGCTGCTCTGGTCGCTAAACAGGTTCCAGTCCCGCTTGACGGGAACGGGAGATTGCGTTTGTTGGGAAGGTGTCGTTTGTTGGTCAGGCATTTGCCGAGAAAGATCTTGCTGGGGAGAAAGTTTTGCTTCAGACGGCTCGAGCTGCTCGGACAGGCCCGATAGCTCCAAGCGTCTGGACAGCTCTGGTGCCGACAAATCAAAGGGCTCAACTTTGGGTGTTCTGGGTTCTGATGGCTCAACTGTCCTGGCCAGCTCCAAGGATTCCTTCGAGTCTGGCGTGCTAGGCTCTGATGGATCAAAGACGGCCCTATCAAAGTCAAAGTGCATGACGCGCCGGACTTCTTCGTTCCAAGCGCAATTGTTGATACCGACGTCGTAATTGTAGAGACCCAGAGCGCAGAGCTCCTTCTCCGTCCGGTCCAACTCTTTCTGGAGTTCGACATGATGAGGCAGTGCCTCGGGATGCGTAAAATCTAGACCGGCAAACGAGAGCAGCAGCAGCTTATACAACCTTGCAACCGCCTCCGTGCCGCTCGATGCAGATGCACGTTGGGGCACTTTGGGTCCAGCGGCAGTTGGCGAACAAGGCCTAGAAGACATGCCTGTGTGCAAAATGGTAAAAGGTGCCGTCTTTCTTGCACTTGACTGTGTCCAGAATCGTCCTTTTCAGACTCCCGGCCTCGTTTCTGTGGACTTTGGTTGCGGAAACGTTGCCGCTCACCACTTCCACCGCCATTGCTACCATCGTAGCCGCTGCCATCACCACTGCCGTTGCCGCTGCCATCACCACTGCCGTTGCCGCTGCCACCGTCTCCTCGCCCGCCATTGCTACCGCCATCATTCCTTGGCCGTATCGAAAACGGTATCGCCTGAACTTCTGCTTTCTTTGATGACGGCTTCACAGGTCAGCGGTTCAGCTCAACTTGCCACTTTTTAATCCACGACTCGGGTCGCTTCATAGAATCTAGTCCCAGCATGGCCAGGCTGATGAGATAACTGGCGGCCGTGTTCAACGGTTCACGCACTGCTGGCACACCATCGTCGCTGGCGGGCTTGAAGACCCGCCAAAAGTAAAAGAGCGTGTCCGGACTGTCTTCTGGCACACGCAACAGCACCAGGCCCTCGCCCGAAGTTATATACCCAAACTCGAGGCCTGTCGTGATCATGTAGTGGTACGCTTGACAAAGCACGCGCGCCACAAACACGTTGCCTATCCTGGCGCCTGTTTTCCTTTGGTACCAGATGCGGAACTGGTAGTGGCCAGGGCCGCCGTGCTTGTCTCGGCATTACCGTCTGTGATCGTGTCTGTACTCGTGTCGGTGCTCGTGTCGGTGTCCATGTTGATGGCCACGGCATCCTCCCCTGCCGCCACAAGGAAGAAATCGTCGCTCGGAGGTTGTGACATGACCTTTTGCAGCTTTGAAGCGGGCAGATTGTGTGCCGCTTTGTACTCGCCCACCAACACGGGCGTGTTGACCTCTGCTTCCGACCGATGCACGGTATATCCCCACCGGTCCGGATTCCCTAATTCTGTGGTCAATGACGGCGCCCGTGTCATCTGCCGCTTTGACGACGCCGATCTTCCGGTTGATTTAGTCGGTGCAGCCGAGCTTTTCACAGCCGAGTTTTTCGCAGCCTGCGATGCTGGCGGCAAGTCGCATCCTAATTCTCGAATTACCATTCTGTACGAGTTGTTACAGAACTTGAACGCCTTCAGCATCGCGTCATTTGTCAGATGCAGATACTGCGTCACAACTGACGCCGCTGGCTTCTCCACCGCATTGAGAAGAAAGGGGCGCAGGTCAATTTCGTCAGCCACTTTTGGACTCTGATTCTCGCCTAATGACTGCATCGCAAGGCGCGATGGGAACTTTTTCTTGTCGCCAAACACATCCGTCAAACGCTTAAACACATCCGAATGCAACGTTGGAAATTCCGTCCACGGCCGGAAGTGCGTCGGATAGCACCGTCCTCCCACATCTGTCGTCCCTCGCGTTGCCGCTTTATTCAGATCCTTCTCCACTTCGAGGCTTGTAAACAAGTGCTCCTCCACGAGCGCCAGATATTCGAGAAGCTGTGTCGGTCTGTACTGTCGTCGAAAATTTTCTTGATACTCTTCAAGCTTTTGGACCTGGTCCTCGAGTTCTTCTCTTCGTCATCGTGCTTCTTTCTCCCGTTCTTCGACTTCTTCTTTTCGTCGTCGTGCTTCTTTCTCCCGTTCCTCGGCTTTTTTTTCGCGTTTCTCAGCCTTCTCAAACAAGTCCTGCAAAAGCTTCAGTCGGGCCTCTATGCCGTCAGCTGGTTCCTCCGCCTCCTCAGCTGGTCCCTCCGACTCCTCCGTAGGTCCCTCTAACTCTTCGGCAGGTCCTTCCATCTCATCAGATCTAATCTCCGCTGCCTCAGCTGTTCTCTCCATTTCCTTGGCTGCTTCTATGGCTTTTTGATAGCAACGCGTAAAGCTGATGCTATCCTTTGTGTCTTTGAAAATTGAGACGTTTAAAGTAGTCAAATTATTTAACAAAACACTACACTGACTTCCTTTTGACTTACTCGCGATCTTGTTTCTCGTCGTTGCTTGTTTGCTTGTGTTAGGATTTCGCTTGTCGTGAGAACAAAAGTCGCTGAAGAGTGAACTGTAGACCTTGCTTAAAAAATTAATTGCAAGAAAGAGCCTGACAATCTAGTCGGAAAGAATGGCATAAGGCTACGCCCATTCTGTTATGTTTAAACGAGGAGGGATGTGGTTGCATTAGGTAGAAATGCATAGGATGTCGTAGGAGTGTACCGCATGAAGGTTAAACCGAATAGGAATTCGCGTTTTCCGTCCATTTAAAAAAGCACTTATTAAATAAGGAGCATGACTTATCTTTATGGAGTCAACCTAATCGGGCAGTGTACACGAATTTGGCTAGGTAACACAGCGAAATTACAGGTATCTTTCGGTTTACTTGTAAATTACAAGCTGTTTTAATTGATATGCCTTTTTTATTTACTATGCTCTTTCAATGGTTTCTTTATAGCCTTGGATTTTAGCTGTATTTATTTCTTTAACAGCGCCAGTAATTACGGCCGACTTTATGAAAACTGCATATTTTGATAAGAGGGAGCGGTACTTGGAAATGGCAATGAAGGCCACGTAATTTTAAGTACTACACTGCCCGGATAGTCTGTCCAATTAGGTTAACTCTCATGTGTTGGTAAGAATAACATACTCCGTAGAGCAGGCACGCTATATATCTTGGTTCATACGAAACGTTACAGTTTGGTAGTATATTCAACAAGTCACAGTAATTTAATAGCGGAATACACACATTAATTGTAACTACCTATGATTGAACGCCCAGCGCAGGCATGCCTAGAGAACTACTTGTAATACTACACAACATTTCCCTTTGTCTGCCTAACACTAGACACGTCGATATTCCGCCACATCAGAACGGCCGCCAGCCCCAGGGCCCAGACAGCTGTTCCGGCAATCAGCATCATCTTTTGTGCGTCCCCGTAGGCATGTTGAATGGCCAGCCGAGCCTCAGAGCCGACCGGGTAGGACAGCTGCGTCGTGATGTCGCCATAGATCAGCTCAAGATTTGGCAGCTCCGACGACGGCAGATACTCTGCCAGCTTGACGGGGAAAACGCCTTGCCAGATAGCCGAAGCAATGGTAAGCCCGATCGCACCGCCCATGCTGCTGCAGAGACTCAGTACCGCAATGACCATGGCAATGTACTGGTGCGAAGAGGCCGCCATAATAGCAATCTCGTCGCAAATCACAATAACACCCTCTGCAAAGGATATAAAGATCTGGCACATGACAATATAGCCAATGTGGACGTCTGGCTGTCGGAAGTAGATCAAAAGGCCCTGTCCCAGTATGCTGAGTGGGATGCCAAAGTAAAGGGCAATCGGTTTGAAACGGTTGGTGTGCCGGATCCAACCGCCGGCAAAGATGGAGCAGAGACAACCGCCCACCGTGTATGTCTGGACGACGTAGCTGGCCTTTGTGACACTGAGATTGTTGACTACCATTAAGAAGGACGTAAAGTAGGACGCCCAGCAGTAGTAGCTGATAAAGAGCGTCATACCTAGCAGACAGGCACCCAATACGGTGCGATCGATGAGCAGCGAGTAGGGTATGAGCGTGACGCGGGCAAAGAAGCGTTCCCATAGAGAAAAAAAGACAATGAGCACGACGCCAAAGACGAGCAGACAGATAATCATTGGCGACGCCCATCCCTTGGTCTGCATAGTGTAAAGATTAAAAGGCAGCAAGAACAAGGCAACGCCGCCCGACAAGAGGATAATACCGACAATGTCAAACTCGACGCAGTGGTAAATAAACAGCTTGTAAATGGCACGGGCGTTCCTACGCTCCTCGCCTCCTTCCTTGGCCGGCACGACTCCTTGTGCCTTGGCTTTTCGATAGTTGGCTAGAAAGAGGCCGTACAGCGGCAGCGCAACACCGGGAATGATGAAGCAAAAGGCACCAAAGCACCACCGCCAAGTCGAGTGTGCCAAAAAGGCACTGGAGATGGGCCCACCCAGCCAGCAGGTGATTATGTTGGGCGACGTCAGAAAGGCTTGCATAAGGCCTCGGTTGCGCAGCGACGACGTGTCGGCAATAAAGATGCCCAGCGTGTACTGCAGGCCGCTGTTACCGACCGTGTAAAAGACCTGGGCGGCTGCGTAGGCCTCGACGGTGCGACAGGCTGCCATCATGATCAGGCCCATCACGGCAAGAACAACACAAAAGAGGTAGCCCTGCGGTCGGCCAAAGATGTCGAGGATCTTTCCAATCGTCACGTTGCTCACGCCGCCAATGACACTGGCTAGTACACTAACAGTCGCCGTCAACGAGTGCTCGGCAAAGGCTGATGTCACGTAGACCGATAGGGAGGTTGTCACGCCCGAGAGGATGCCCTCTGCGAAATATGCCAGCCATATAAACACATAGGCTGCCACAATGGCGCTCGTCGTCCATGTCAGCGTTACAGCTTCGGCAGCCTGTACACCAAACTGAGTGTTGCCGTCAATGGCCTTTTCATTTTCTGGCGTTGCCGGGAATGCGGCGGCCTCGTTTGGCAATATGTCGATGCCTGGGCTTTTCTCCTCTTGGCTTGGGAGGGAACTCATATTGACGGAAAGAAGCCGAAGCGCATCGAGTTCTTAGTGATTGCTGCAGGCTAGCCATTTAAACCATGACGAGTTGTCCTGTATGGGAGTTGAACCATTTAAAGGATAGAATAGGGCATCCGTCCATCGCAACGACGCATCTCAGAGACACTCAAGCAGCCTTCCCGGTAGGGTGATGAGCATGTTTGCGCCAATACTCCTATGAGCACCGGCAACCTCGCCGACGTATCGCATGTACAAATCAGATGCAGTTACGTGCATGTAGACGGTGGGGGCGATCAAACCAGCTCAAACCTTCTCGACACGCGCTGCCAGGCTCATTCAAGCTAGACTGTGATGTGCCATGAACTATCGCTATATCGATGCCTGAACACATTCAAATTACAACCAGGCTGGGTCGCCGACAGCTGAAGAACGTAATGAAATGGCACACCTGAAGCTTTTAAAGTCTCGATTTAAGCAGCTTGTGCGTGTACCATAAGATTTGAGTCGTACGAAGAATCTCGTGGCCTTTATTAGCACCCCCGGCTTCTTAAGACAGGCCTAGGAGAAATGAGGCATAAAAGAACAAAGCCAGTCTGGAGACTTTCTGTCCACTCGGGACTTGGCAAATGTTTCTCGTGAAATGCTTCGTAAATTGGCCTATCAGCCTGATGCCCTTGCAACGCGCAAATATTGACAACGTATTAGATGATGAAGCCAAAAGTCGTGTCTTCCGGCCGCGATGAGGCGGAAAATCTTGCCTTGTTGAGACCATTATCCCTTGCTTCCTAAGCCTTTACAGAAAAAAAACACAAGACGTAAAATTACAGCCAAGCAAATACAAGTACGAAATAATACCGAAATAAATGATTTTTGAACAAGGAATATGGCGACCTCGACTTTCCGCAAGGCTAGATTGACCCATTCTTTTCAGCCACATGCACCGCCACGTGACGCCCGACTCCAAGGGCTGGCAGCCCTAACTTTAGTCTAGTGGACCGCAAGAAAGTTTTCTGCCATACATTATTTTTTTCCGCCCCTCTCATATCCACTGCCAATTATCATCGACGAGCGCTGCTTCTCACGACTTTCCTCACGAAGCAAATCACTCTTTTCGACAACCAAACCCACCATCCCCTTCCAGAACCCCTCCTCGGAAATCATATCAAAATGGGTGGCACTACCGTTCGGGACGTCGATGTAGGTGTTTTCTTGGCTGCGCCCTATCTGGGCGAAAGACCATTCTTTCCTTGAAAAACAGGACTGCGAATTTCCCTCTCGCCTGGCATGCTGCATCGAACACGGGGCCCTATTTGTCTTTACTCTTTTCTTCCGGGCTCGGTTACCCTAGTGGCCTTGCTACGGTGCTGTGAGACAACGGGGACGAGCCGGGAAGGGAGAGCAGAAAAACAAAAGGACGGACATCTCGGGAGAGAAACAACAGGAGCAGGCGTGAGGGAGTCGCAAGACTTCCTGTGACGGAATTGTGCTAATATGGGTTTGTTTCCGGGATTATAGGCCCAAAAGTTCATCGTCGCATATGCTGCTTTCTTGAAGCGTCAGGGCAAGCTGCCCATTCCGGGTTTGTGGCTTTCCTTTCCCCTTGTGTTTTGAAATCGGGTTTTCTTGCTTTCTTTTCTCTCTGCCTGCCCCGATGCTTTTTTGCTGACCTTTTAGGCTGGGTCGACACCGTCAAGACCGGCCCCGCCAAGGAGATGCCCCCCCAGGACATTGACTGGTTCTACGTCCGCGCTGCCTCTGTGGCCCGCCACGTCTACCTGCGCAAGACTGTCGGTGTCGGCCGTCTTCGCAAGGTGCACGGCACCGCCAAGAACCGGGGCGTGCGCCCGTCCAAGCACGTCGATGCCAGCGGCAGCGTCGACCGCAAGGTCCTCCAGGCCCTTGAGAAGATTGGCATCGTCGAGCATGACGAGGAAAAGGGTGGCCGTCGTATCACCCAGGCCGGCCAGCGTGATTTGGACCGTATTGCCCAGACCACGGCCGAGGAGGACGAGGAGGAGGAGGAGGATGACGAGTAAAGCCTCGGCCGTCTCGGAACAGTTCTGTGCTCTTTCCTCTCCCCCAGCCGGTTTCTGTGTCAAAATGGGACACACGCGACCAAATGGGGATCAGAGGAGAGACGAGCAGCAAACTCAAAAAATACAAAATTACGCTCGACGATTTTTGGGCAAGTGGCTGAAAAAAGTGAATGGGAATGGCTGGTCTTTGGGATCCAACGGCAGCAGGTCTGTATGCTGCGGCAGCTCCGGCGCCATGGGGTGTTTTGTTTTCTTTTCCCTTTAATACACAAAAACATTGCCGTCAGCAGGCAGGCATTGGAATAAAAAAAGAACAAAATTCAATACCCTCAGTCCATTACAGTGACAATGTGTTTGCCTCTTTTACAAAGCTCTGACTCTCCCTTCACCTCCTTCTCAGGCCTGGATGATATTGTCACCTGGTATGCAATGGCTGCAATATGTATACACTTTGAAATGTTCCTTCTCGAATATTCACTGTCTCATTCACTTGTCCTCTAGAACGGCATATATAAATCTTGCAGGCTGTTGATTGAATAGAAACTTTCCTTCCAACTCTCCAACATCTCTCCATCTTTTTTATCATGTCTGTCCCCTAACTCTCAATTTTCTCTCACTCTGTTTCGTCTTTTGCCTTGATAGTTGCCAATACCTCACGATATCTGACTTACTCATACTTTGTCTTCCGGATGACACAAACAGAAATGGACAATCGGGAGAGCCTCCGCAAATTGGCCTTCGCCTGGGACTCCCGCGGCCAGCGCCTCATTGTCTTCCAAAAGGTGGCCGAGGACAGCACAAGCTTCCCTTTGAGCACTTTTCTGCACGCAACGCCTGCTTGTCTGCTTGCCGCCGGCCAGTCGACGCCGATGAAGTTGTCGACAAGCGGCTGGAGGGACCAGTCCCCCAAGGCGAGTATCCTCAACGGGGCGCATTGGACGGTAAGCAGGCCCTCGTCTCCCAGAGCAAACAGTCTGTTGCTTGTTCCTTTCTGACATTACCAGGAGCTGGTGAGAATGTTCTCCACTGCGTCTGGCTTCCGTCTGGGACGGTCGACCCGGGATACACCCAAATCAAGAGAGCGTGTTACCGAAAATGACGGCCGTTTTCAAGCGTGCCATGCAGAGAAAAAGGCAGGTCTGCTTCTTGTCATGACTCGAGGCAACGGCATCCGTTTCTGACAACGCAACCATTGCTAGCTCGGCCTGTATTTTCTGGCAACTCAGATTCAGCACGTTGGCATCAGCCTTCAGGAAGCACTTCAGGGTCGTCTCTGTCACGAGCAGCTACCTCTCTGGCGCAAGAGAGCAACGATTGTGCTCGGTCATAAACCCTGCAAAAACTGTAGTATGTTGTGAAACATTTCAGTTCCACCCTTGTCTTTGGCTAACGGCACGTATACAAGTTGATTTCCACAAATTTGTTCGAGCACGGACAGGTATTTCAATCAAGCTGATGTCGGCCCCTGTTTTCACGGAACACATCCGGCAAAGATCTTTTTTCAACGCTCCTGACGGTGACGGGCGGGCCAGAGAGTCGTTCCCAGCGGAAAAGGCCCTGGATTTCGGAAACGACTCAGAGAGCATTTCCTGCACCGGCGGTAGTGACTCGGAGGATTGCAGCGCCACATCCAAGGTTTTGGATGGCGAAGACGGGGACAGTTTTGATGGTCTGGTCGACCCGTCGCTGCCGCTCGAGCCGACGCTTCCGGCTCGCCGTCTCTCGGTGGCGAGCACGCAGTCACCCAACTATTCCACGCCTCCGTGGGGATCATCTACACTGCCAGAACAGCTCCGCTCTCTTCGGTATACGACACCGCCTCGCACCGGCGGCCCAGGGCCGGCTCCGGAAGCCTGGGGTCGCCTGGACAAGCCGCCAGTGACACCGTGCCAAGAGCCGCCCGAATTCTGGCTTGCTCAGGGCGACAATGAAGGCCAAACCCGGTTGGTTGGTCCTCAAGAGGAACACGAAGAACAGTCCTACTACTTTGAGACGGCCAGTGAGCTGAGCCAGGAAAGCACTGGCAGAGAAGCCGGGGAGGGTAGTGGGGACTCGATCCATGATCAACAGTTGCCTCCGTCGTTCCCGCCACGCCCATCGCATCCTGTAGCCGTTCGCCGCCAGGCCAATCTTTGTCTGCCGACGTCCAATGTCGTCGATACCGTGAAACGAGAACCAGGTGGCCAGCAGCCAGCTCCCGCGCCGTTGGTCGACCTTGCTGAAGCTGTACCACGACCGCTGCCGCCAACTCCCGTTGTCGACCTGACCAACGACCGAGACGGTCCGGCGCAGATTGTCGTTGACGAAGACGACGAAGAAGACGACCTCGTCCTTGTCAGAGTTGACCGCCGTGGCAACCCACGACAGCAGCCGGGCCCCCAGTCAGACCACTTGCAAGCTCCAACGGCAGCGCCAGTTCTCTTTCCGGGCCGACGCTCAGTCTTGCAGCACCAGCAGAGCCAGTTTGGCAATGCGCGTCGTCGGGGACGGCCCCGTCTTGTCTACCCGGGCTATCGCTTTGCTCGCGGTCCATTGCAGAATACACGGCGGCAGACGCCACGTCCCTTTCCTGACCTGGAATCGTTTCGATACAGCATGTCGGGCATCATTTAGTTTCCCTGCCAAGATTTAGGAAATATGTTGACTGTCGGGTTTTGAGGATTGTTGGACTTTGATGACTTTGGGCTTTATCCTTCTTTTCTTCTTGCTTTCACCTTTTTATTCGATTACTTGGCTCCGGTCCCAAGTTTTTACGCCTTTCGGGAACACCTGTTGCTTATGCTGCCATGTCTTTTTATCCTGTTGCCCAATCCGAAGAAGAGCAGAACGCAAATATGATGGTTGCTATGTACTAGAAAATGATAGCCTTTTGAGAACCAAACTAGAAGACAGGCCCCTCTCCAAATGTGACTCTCAAGGTACCTTGCTATATCCACTTCGCCAGGAGAGCCATGGTGCCGGCTCCAACGGCCAGGGCAGTAAAGGCGAGCATAGGGACCTTTATCTTGGCGTCCTGCATATCCCGGCTGGTTATAAAATCGCGAGCAACGAGTTCTACCAGCACTGCATACATCATGATGCCGGAACTGACAGCGTCGACAACACCATTCACCAGCTGGCTGACGGCAGAGTTGGCCTTTAGCCGCTCGTTGACAGCCAGCCCGACGGCGATGCCTAGCGGAGTAGTCAAGGCAAAGCCAAGTGCCATCAGGACACCGGTATATCGCAGCCAGCTCGGAGGCCAACGCGCCACGGATAAGCGCGATCCCAGACCAACGCCCTCGAAGAACTGGTGAAAGGAGAGGGCGATTAGGAGGGCGATAAGGTTCGACGACCCCGCTAGACTCAGGCCTATAAAAACAGAGTGGAATAGGATGCCAAACTCCAGTATGAATAGTGACAAAAGCCGGTCAGAATTGGTCGGCAGAGCAGCTTTGTCGTCGACAGAAGAAGGGGCACTAGAATAAGCCTCCAGCCCAAGACTTTGATCGGTTTGATAGCTGCTGAGAGACGGAATGCCTGTGGCGACGCCCGATGCGGCATGACGAAAAGAGCTGGATGTGGCAGCTGTGGTCCTCGACGCCACGTCCTCGACGCCAGCACTGGTCGGCACTAAAAGCTCCGCAGGATTGGCCTCAAGATCAGGGGCGGTCACCGTTTTGAATCCTATGCCCCCATTACTGCTTATTCGCTCATCCAGGCCTTGGTGTGGGTGAACACCTGTTGGAGGGACCGTCTCGGGGGGCAGGAAGAAGCTGTAGCGAGACACCAGCAATTCTATGAATAACATGGCCAGGACAGCCAGGAGGCAGATGAGGTGGCCCCAGTCGAAGTCGGGCAGGTAGCTGCTGAGGCAATCGTCCGAGAGCGCTTCGACAGCCGGCGAGAGCAAATGCAAAAAGGCCGTGGCTAGAATGACACCAGTGCCGAAATGCTTGGAGACGAAAACAGCTATGCTGGCGGGAGCCCAGCTGGCCGCCGTGCGAGCAAAGACCATTGGTAAAAAGACTCCGAGCAAGGAGCTGAAGAGGATGATGAAGATTGACGCTATGCGCAGGTCCATATTGTCGAGGCCGATATCAGCCCAGCCTTGGCACCGTGGAACGGCATCCTTGCTACGCAGCCGGTAATCAAAGACATTAGCGTCCATTTCGAGGCGATTGCGTCAGTATTGATGATGAGCAGAGTTCAAAGGCAATAGTTTGCCTCTTGATGTGTGGTTTCTTCGCGGTCATGGACCACTGTTTCTATGTACCCTCTTTTGGCCGACGTTAAGCCCTCTGGGAAACTGGTTCTGTGTCTATAGCCAATCTTTGATAGAAGCCAACGCCAATTGAATTCTCGGAAAAAGTCCAAAAATGGTGAAGCTGTCAGAAAACGATTCAGTTTCGGCCGCCCTGATTCGGCAGCGTTTGCTGCCTAGAATTCTCTTTGGGACCGTTCACAATCCAGAAACCAACAGGAACAGAACAACAAGCTTAAGTATTGATGGCGGAGCAAAGCACACGCAAATAAGAATCAGTTGACAAGTGGTGTATTGAACTGTTTTGTCCTCTTTTGAGCTGGCAGTGACGCATAATAAAGGCTGGGGAATCATACACCCTGATGGCTGAAGCTGGTGGATCCTTCCCGGAGAGTTTTGTCTGAGAAGGCTCCTCGTGTGATAGTCTTTACAGCCCAGAAAGGAAACCGCAGTGACTTGTGAAGGAGGCCACGTTATTAGTAAGGCGAAGGCCGGTAGCCCATCAGGGTGCACCGTCTTTGGGCAGAATGAGGCGTAAATGCGTATTCTGAGCGCTTCATTGGCAGAGCCGCAGACACGGCATCACTCTACCGGCACTGCGACAGCCGCTTAATCCAGTCATCCGGCTTCGGTAGTTTTTGAATCTTAAGTGCCGCGGCTCGGCCCTGATTCTGGATTTATCCAGAAAAGCCGAGATTTTCTGGCGGTCCTCACGACGAAAACTGGATTTCCAAGCCAAGCGTGCGAAAGGGTTGATCGAGTTTGTTGAGGTCAACGGCCGTGCCGAGGCTGAAGAGGAGAGATTTGATGCGGCCCTCCCATAGCAGGCCGATCTTGAGGTTCTGGTCAAGCCGGGCCTTGAGGACGCCTTGGTAGGCATTCTCGCCAGTCTTTTTCGGCTGGGTGCTGGCAGAAGAAGATAGCGAGCCAGAATTGGAATCGGCACTGCCACTGATATCATTGTCGTCGTCTAGTCGCCACTCTAGCTTCGCTTGGAAGCTCCGGGGCTTTAGCTTAAGCGGCGCAAGTACTACCGGTGACAATGCGTCGTCGTTATCGGTTTCGATGGTGTTAGTGTTAGTGGTAGTGTTGTTGGTGGTGGTGTTGTTTCTGTTGTTGTTGCTGTTGTTGTTGCTGGTGTTGCTGGTGTTGCTGGTGTTGCTGGTGTTGCTGGTGTTGCTGGTGTTGCTGGTGTTGCTGGTGTTGCTGGTGTTGCTGGTGTTGCTGGTGTTGCTGGTGTTGTTGCTGATGCTATTTCTGCTGCTTTTTCTGCTGCTGTTGCTGTTGTTTTTGCTGGAGCTTTTTCTGTTGCTGATGCTATTGCTACTGCTGCTGCTGGTCTTGCTATCGCTGTTGAATTTGTCTTCACCGTTGCTGCTGCTGCTGCTGCTGCTGCTGCTGCTGCTATCCTCTGGCTCCTCCATGGCGACAAGGCCAGCAAGACGGCGCTTGCTCCATAGCTCCATGCCGACGGCCCATTCGCTCTCGTAGCTGTAGACATTGAACTCAAACTTGGTGGCCAGCGAGCAGTACTCGCGCGCTACCACTGCATAGGTGGCGCTAATGTTTCCAAACAGCGGGTTGAGTGTCATGGTCGCCGTCAGCGGCGTGCCGCTCTGGCCCGGCAGCGTGCTGAATCGGCCGCCAACAGAGATGCCTCCAGACTTGTTCAGCGTCCCATAATAGATTTCGCCACCGGCGCTGAATCGGCCGTGCACGCGCTGCGACTCGCGGTCATCGACGCCGCCGGCTGCTGTCGCTGAAGCTGTTGCTGAAGCTGTCGCTGAAGCTGTCGAGGTCGTTTGCTTTGTGCTTGGCGCTGCGTTTACCGACACCGCGCCCACCCCGGCGTCGTCGGAGCCAAAGTTGTACAGGCCGCGGAGGCCCAGCAGGCCTCCGTCCGAAGAGGCCAGGCCTTCCATGCCGTACTTGCCGCGGTCGTACTGCAATATGCCCAACACTGTGCCGCCGTTGGGCAGCTTGGAATCGCTCACGCCGCGCAGCTGCAGCTGAACCGACGGTGCCACGCGCTTGACGGTGTAGACCTCCACCATGGACCGGGGCAAGTACATGCGCCCAAACAGCAGCGTCGGCTTGTCCACCAGTCTTCGGGCCTCCTGCACAAGGTAGGCCAGATGGTCGGCGGCCGGGGCGGTAAAGTTGCCGGCCAGCAGGGACGACGGCAGGGTCAAGGCTGGCGGAGAGGTGGCAGTGGCGGAAGAGGCATCGGCCGAGTCCGACGGTGGCGTCGGCAGCGTCGGCGGAGTCTCCCGTGCGGCCGGCGTCGGCAATGTGGACAACGTCGAGAGCGTTGGCGGTGCTGAGGCTGGCGGCCAATGAGATGCTCGATTGCCCTGCAGCTGGCGATAGGACCGCAGCAGCATCGGCAGCGGGATCGAAGCCGACTGGGCAATGACGTTGGCGAGCGGCACCGACGAGTAGAGGTACGAGATGGAGCCATCGACCACGCCAATGGTGCCGAGATTGTACGACGTTGCAAAATGGGGAGTAGCCAGCGAAGAGAGCGTCATGCGCAGGCCGCGCGGGAACTGGAAGTTGAGCAGCTCTGCACCGTTAGCCGGCCGCTTGCCAAACACCCAGCGTATCTCTCGTCCTCTTCCTCTCGTTCCTCGTCTCCTCTGGTCTTTTCACTCACCATTGGCCGTCTCGTTGAGATACGAGTACCCATTGTCGTCACTCCAGCCGGTCGCGTCCCGGAAGGACTCGAAAATGTAGCTGAGAAACTCGCGCATGGCAGTGTTGCGGTGCCTCTGTGCAAACGTCAGCCCTATTTCTGGTGGCGCTCAAACATTGCGTATAGGTGGGCCGGTGCGGAAAAAAAACGGCCCGGCCACTATCTCGTGCACTACTCCGTACAATAAGGGCGGAGATGCCCGACCCGCTGTATTTTAGTGCTGACAAGAGCCGCATTGTTCGTCGCATGAAACACTGGGGACCGAGCGGGGATGGATTTCTCGTGTCCACTTGCCTTATGCCTCGCAGTGCATACCCCAAAGCGGCGAGAGGGGCACCGTTGTGAGGCTTCTGGGCATTGGGCAGTCGGGCCGCTAGCGCGAAGAAAGCTCACAGTGCAGCCTGGAGACCTTTTGTGTGGTTGTCTTCATTTGACCTTGCTTGGTCCCTGGCGTGTCTTGTTTCGGCGGCTGTCTTTCTATTCCCTGTATGGGGTTAAAGAGTGCAAAGCGGCTTCCGGGCACATCGCCATCTTTTGTCTGCTGACCCCCTCATGTAATAAAACGGAACGTCATTTGAACGCTGAGTACCAAAGAAAGGTCTCGCTTGCTTGTGCCAAGGCTACGACAACACTCTCTTCTTAGTAGGGTAGCATCGTCGTCAGCGAGGCAGTACCTTGGCGTCCAGGTAAGGCACGACGAGGTCTTTTCGCTTTCAAAAGAACGGAGCAGGTCAAATAGGAGGATGTTGCGACCTGTTGCTGTCTGTGCCGCTGTATGCGCGGCTTGTTAACCCAAGGTACTTTATATAGAGCTCATCGCGCGCGCAAGGGAAAATATACTCTTCCATGTAATATTTGCAATATTTTGTTGCTGCTACCATTGTTCTACCTGCTTGGTCTTGTTTCCTTTCATTCTTCCACTCTTTACCATGATGCACTCGTTCACGGCCACGCTCGCTTTCGTAGCTGCGCTTTCTGGGTGCCTAGTTTGCGCTCAGGATCCCAACTTTGACTCGATTGACCATCCGCTCAAGGACGAAACGGTTCCGGCTGGCCAGACATACACCATCACTTGGTCGCTTCTTACCACCAGTACTCCCAAGGGAGCCGTTACCCTTGCGCTCATTGGCGGTGCCTCGCCAGCCGTTCTCGAGTTGATCGGCACGATAGGACGTAAGCCGCCATGCCATGCTCTCTCGCTTTCGGTCAACGTGGATGCTAAACTCTTCCATACAGATGCTGAAAATGACGACTTGAAATTCGACTGGGACGTCGATCCCACACTCGGCACCGAAGCCGTTTACGGCATCACCATCACCCTGGACTCGGACGCTACGCATTTCCAGTACTCCAACCCGTTTCACATTGTCGGGGGCGAGGCTTCCAACTCGAGTTCCACGGCGATTATCACTACGAGTTCTACTGCCTCGGCAAGCGGCAGCGTCACCACCGTGGCATTGTCCCTGTCCAGCACCGTCACCAGCTCCCCCACCATGACCATGGCCAGCACCAACAGCAGCAGTCCTAGCTCCAGCATGGCCTCTAGTACCAGTGCTGTCGAGTCGATAGCTCCGACCGCCAACAGCACCTCAACAGCACCTGGCACCACTACTGTGCCAACGGTTCGGCCAACTATCACGGAAAGCGGCGGTTCCGGACGCTACCTGCCCACGGCCATGAGTACCTTGGCCTTGGCCCTGATCGGTGTTGGTGTTGTAAACATGCTGTAGCGAGGCTGTGTCGATTGTCAGCGGCTGATTGTTGTCTTGAAGGAGCGAGCAAAAGTAAATACAAAGAAAAGCTTTCAATTTATCTGATTATCAACTTTATGCCAAAAATGCAATCCGAAACCATCACAACCCACAGAGTATCGACTGAAATACCAACAGCAAGATGAGCAGACCATGCCAAAATCAATAGTCTTCATCCTCAAGCCTTGGCTTTGCTGTTTTTAAAGTGTTCCCGACCCGAGGCAAAGACCTTGTCAAAGTCGTATTCATACCAGCGGATATCCGGGCAGAGGCCAGAAAACTTCCACACGCCGTCAATCTTGCGGTACCAATGAGTGTTTGCCGAGTGGGCGTGGCCCTTGACGGCTACCTCGGACAGAGTGGCATCTTTGTAGACCTGGTGCGGCACGCGCAACTGATGGTAGCCGACAACCTCTGTGTCGGACACGCGCACCCAACGGGACATGCCGAAAAAATGTTGCGTATGGAGCAGCGGGTCGCCGAGGACGTTGACATTGGAGATCATGCCGACAAACTCGTCGGCCGGCATGGCCTCCCAGAGTTTTCCGAGGAACGAGCGGTAGTCGACCTGGCGGTGTCAGAACGTTGAGTGCGGAACAAACACCCACAGCAAAAACACAAGACCTACTCGGAGTGTGGGAGCAAGGCAGTGACGAAGACGGTCCCAATCCTTTGCATCGTAGCTGTCGGCCCATTCATACGCCGCCGCACACAAGCCTAGGTAGTCTATAGATGAAGAGTCAGAACAAGGCGATAGAATATGGCGGAGAACACTGCGCATACCATCAAAGGTTATTTTCTCGATGCTGTTCTCCGGCCTCGATGACGTTGACAGCCTTGATGAGCTCAAGCTCTCGCCCATACTGAAAGCGTCGAGAAAAAAGGCAAAAGTAGGGCTGGAGGGAGACAAATTGATGAAAACTTTGACGTTGAGGTCCTCGCCATCTTCAAGACTATTAGTCTTCCGAAAATCAATTCAAATTTATACCGGTTCTCGTGTGTCCTCCCGTCACGACTCCGGGCTTCTATCAAGAAGACTAGGCGCAGTCTGCTGATGGCACTGTTTTACGTTTCTTGCTGGTTGTGACCAATGCAGCCATCTCCATCGGAGTCCGCGCAGATTATTTGGGGGAGTGCGGCGCCCCCTGAGATTCAGAAGCAAGGCATCTCTAGTGAAATTACTATTTCAATGGCAGAAAAGTAAAAGTTTGGGTAGTTTTTGTGTAGAAAGTTAATTCTGACATCGTTCAACTTTGTACACAAGTTAAATAGCTAATAAACCAGTGATTACTGGAGGGGTAAACCCGTCCAGCTTATATTACAATCATCAGAGAGTAGACGAAAAGAAGTGTTGAGCCCTTTATTGTCGTGCAAGTCGGCGACAGCCAAGCATTGGTCGATGCCTGAGGTTGAAAGAAAAGAAATTAGCCCCATAGCGGTCAGCGATGGCAAATGAAATAAATGTGGAGTTTTCAGGCCACAAAAGTTTTGACAGTCTCGCACGGACCAGGCTAAGGGAGTATATAAGGATCGTCGCACTGCCGCCTCTTTAGTATTTTTCTTTTCCTTTTTTTTCTTCATACTTACCTTGTTCGATGAGTCGGGTGATCAAGAATACCTGGCCATAGGGTGGGAAGCCTGCATTGCACATCGTGGCGCTACCCGTCTTGATTTGTCCTTCGGGGCCGATCCGGGCGTAATTTTTGATATACAACCTCTTTTTTCATTGCGAACATTGCCTGGTGCAGTGTCGTGAGGGAGAATGTGCTGTATTTGGCTAGCGTGTGATTGCAATTTGTCAGTTAGCGAACATGGCTCTGGAATTACGAATAGTTCATTACGTGGCATCCATACACTAAAACAAAGACCAGTTAAAATAGTCATTCGGCAGCACATTCCCGTCATTACGAGCTTCCTGATTATGAATAATAATTCTGTATTAAAAATAAACTAAGTGAAAAAAGCAAAACTGCTCACTAATGCCTTACCTGAAGTCATCCAATGCAGATTTCATATTCTACAGATCATATTCTACACATCATTCTACACATCATTCTACACCTCATATGCTTACTACACCTCATATTCTACATCCAAACAGCTATGAAGTCCCTCGCTATCGCTGTCGTCGGGCGTCGAGACACGCCGCTCGGTGCAGCTTGTGGCCTTTTTGCAAGTGCGAGCCGCTGGTTTTCGCTGCTTGGTGACTCTCACTGGCCCTTTGCTCTGCATCGCACGGCTGTCGTGACTTTGTGTCGTAATGTTGGTGATTCCACTTCCGCCTCTACTTTTCTCGCTCCCCATGCTCCCCCCCCACAGACGCACCGTGGCATCGATCAGGGGAAGAACCAGCAGACGGGCCTGGTCGCGTGACAGCCGGTCCTCTCGCAGCAGCTTGTCGTAGTCGGTGTGAACGTGTCGGATATGGGCACGCACGGCCAGGACGACGCGCTGGGCGAGCTCGAGTCGGCTGGTGCGGCCGACACGGTGCTGGTGCTTGGCCAGCGCGTGCCGCACAATGCCCGGCACGCTGTCGGGGGGAACAGCCGGAAATCGGGCCAGCAAGCCGGCACGAAACTTGTCGGCAAAGGCGTCGTCGCGCTTGCGGACGGCGTCGGCGCGGGTGCTGCGACTGGCACGCTCAGCCACGAGGACTTGCTCGTAAATGGCCTGAGGGCAGCGCAGGCCGAGCGTGACCGTCCTGGGCTTGCCGGGCCGGTGGCTCGCTTTCGCGCCAGGGCTGGCCGACACGACCGTATAGACAGTCTGGCTGGCCAGCCGCGTCGCCTTGCGACAGTTGGCCGTCACATAGACGCTGCCCTTTTTGACAAAGCAGTAGCCGTGCGGCATAGGGTCTCTGGAATGAACGACGGGCTCTCTGGAAGACATGGTTTGTGATGGTAATATCGGGTTCGTGTCGTGATCTTGTCAGTTTGTTGAAAATGGTTGCTCCCCGTCTGAAGCAGAAGCGCCGGCAGAGCTCTTTTATGTCGGAGCTCTCCCTACTTTGTCAGTCAATGAGACTGCACAAAGCAACAGTCAATTCATGCCATCTTTGTCCGTCGATGAGACTACAAAGCAACAGCACGGCGTACACAAAGGCACGCGGTACGATGACTTGAAAAGTGCTTTAATTAGCACAAGAGATGTCGCGCGTCCACGTGACTTAAATTATGAAATTGCACAAGAGCACGGGAGTTCCGAAACCGTGTTTGTGCAACTCGGAAAATTCTGTAAATTTCCCCGTCCCGAATACGCAAGATTGGTCCACTAGAAAAGTAACAAAGCGGGGCCCCGATGACAAGGGATCGCAGCCAAGAAGCTAGACAGATCGGCCTGGCCATTGGATGGCCGGCCGGGTGATGCTCACTAACGGGCTTTGCATGACTCCGAGGCGTCTTTGTTCGCTGTGCTTTATTAATAGTACGCAACCCCGACAAATTTGCGGCCAACTGGTTTCCCAACGGACTTGACTGTTCGGCCTCACGAGGCTGATACGCAAGCAATTGGATCGACGCCATGGCGGAAGCAGCAGAATGCAAAGGAAATAACGCGGCAGGGGATCCCGCGGCGGCCATGGCAAGCTCCGGCTCCAGCACGACCTCGGACTCGGTCTCGGACCTGGGCAGGGCGCCGGGAACGGCTCAGAGGGTTCAGACAACGGCGACGGCAGCGACCATGGCGACGGGGGTCACGACAGTGCCCGACACCGGCGATCGGGCCACAGAGGCGGGCGGCGGCGACGGGGCGGAGGACGAGGATGAGGAGGCGTCGAAGAAGCCGTCGGCACTGGCCAGATTCATGGACCGCATCGGGCTTGACGCCGGCACGCTAATGATGATGTTCAAGGCGTCGCTGCCTCCGGTCATTGGCATCGCCATGTGCCAGTCGGCGGCCGTGTCGAAGCAGTTCTCGACGGTGGGCTACCTGATCCCCATCATCTCGGTGCTGTCCATGTGCATTATGCCGCGCGGCAAGTACATCCAGACGCTGCTGCTCAACCTGGTGTCTGTCAGCCTGGGCGCGGCGCTGGCCCTGTTGATCATGTACTCGGGCGTCAAGGCGCGCGAGCACACGGCGGCACCACTGACGGCGGCCGAGGTACAGAGGCTCAAGACGACAGGACAGCCGCCGTACAACTCGAGCCAGTCGGCCGTCTGTGCCGTCTGGCTCTTTCTGTCCATTTGGATGATCAACACGCTGCGAGCCAAGCTGCCGGCCTTTGGGCTGCCGTCGATTACCTTTTCCATTCTGCTCAACATCTCGTGCACCTACGGGCCGCTCATGTACAACATGACGGCAGCCAAGACGACGATTCGGCAAATCTACACGGCCATGCTGACGGGCATCGCGTTGGCCACGGGCGTGTCGCTCTTTGTGATTCCCATTTCGAGCCGGCGCATCATCATGGCCCAGAGCGGAGGCGCCATTGGCCTGGTGCGCAAGGCCGTGGCCCTGCAAAAAGCCTACCTGCACGGGCTCGAGCGCGACGACCTGTACGCGCTGGCAACGGTCGAGACGGCCGTGGGCAATTTGGGGCCGGCGGCGGCCGAGGAGCAGCAAAAGGCCAAGGCGGCCAAGCGGCGGCGCAAGGCGGCCAACAAGGCCAAGAAATCCCGTGGCCATGGGGGTGCGCCCGAAGACGACAGCCCGGACGAAAAGCCGCAGACGCGCGAGGAAAAGGCAGCCCAGGCCTTGCGCGCAACCATTGGCGCTTTGCGGGAGCTCTCGGGCAAGATGCAGGCCGAGATTGCCTTTGCCAAGCGGGATGCGGCGCTGGGAAAGCTGACGGCACACGACTTGGGCGAGATTGTCAAGCTGTTACGGAGCATTTTCATTCCAGTGTGAGTGGAATTTATTCCAGGAAAGGCATTTATTGCAGTGTACAAGCTGACGACCAGGACCGGACTGAGCACCATTATGGACATTTTCCACCGCACGGCCGAGCGCCGCGGATGGGCCGACGACAGCGACGAGGCCACCAACGCGGCCAAGCAGGCCGAGCGACGTGTGTGGAACGAGATTATGCAGCAGCTGCACGAGCCGTTTGTCATCTTGTCCGAGGCCATTGACCAGGGTCTCGAGCACGCCGGACTGGAGCTGGACCTGCTGCCCAAGAGCAAGGAGCAAAAAGCCAAGGCCAAGGCGCGGGCCAAAAAAAAGGGAACAGGGGGCGAGAGGGCCGACGCCAGGTCGAGCGGAAAACCCGCGGATGTCGAGGCCGAGGCCGGTCCGCTTCAGCCGGGCGACGAGGGTTTTGCCGCCGTGGTGGACGCCAAAGTGCAGCAGTTTCTCCGTTCGCGCAGCAAGATCCTCCAGCTGTGGGCACGTGACCGCGGCCTGCTCGACGACATGGCCGGGACGACGCCGGCCGACGGAGCCGATGCCGTCTTTGGCGAGCGCGAGCACCGCCAATCCCAGCTGTACGTGCTGCTCTACATGGAGCAGCTGATGCACGCGGCCGGCGAGGCCGTGCAGAACCTTGTCGAGTTTGCCGACCAGCGCGTTGCCGACGGCACCATGGACCACAAACGGCTGCTGGTGCCCACGCTGCGGCGTCTGCGCAAGTGGTTGATGGCCGCCCTGAGCGACCGCGACGAGGGCGACGACAGCGGCGCCAGCGGCTTTGAGCGGTCCTTTAACGTTGTCTACCTCGGCGACGGCTTCGGCCGCAAAAAGGACCCGGAACATTTGCCGCCGACAAACGCTTGGCAACGCTTTGGCAACGGCTTGCGTCGCGTCTCGGCTTTTTTGGGCTCGCCCGAGTCTCTGTTCGGCCTGCGCGCCGCCTGCGCCACCATGACCATTGCCATTGTCTGCTTCCTGCACGACACGCAGCACTTTTTCCAGCAGCAGCGCCTGGTCTGGGCCATGATTATCATTGCCATTGGCATGACACAGAGTGAGTCGTCTTGGCCGGACCGCGAGACCTTGTGCTGACCTCGACAGCTTCGGGCCAATCCATCTTTGGCTTCTTTTGCCGCATCTTTGGCAGCTTCCTCGCCATGGTCTTTTCCTACATTATCTGGTACATTACCGACCAAAAAACGGTCGGCGCCATTGTCTTTTTGTGGTTCTTCATGTTTTGGCAGTTTTACTTTTTCCTCAAGTTCCCGCGCTTCATTCCCGCCAGTATGATTACCATAATCACCCAGGTCCTCATTATCGGCTACGAGCTGCAGGTCCGCCGTCTCGGCATCGCCCGCGCCGAGGCTTCTGGCCAGCCCTTTTACCCGACCTATGAGCTGGCCGCCTATCGTCTGGCCACTGTGGCCGGCGGCTGCGTCGTGGCCTTTTTCTGGACCGTCTTCCCCCAACCGGTGACGGACCGCGCCTGGATGCGTCGCGATCTCAGCGCCATTCTCTACCTGCTGGCCAACTACTTTAGCGTCATCAACGAGACGCTCAAGTCTGCCATGGACGACGGCGCCGCCGCCGGCGGCCACGATGCCGACACCCCCGGCACGCCGGCTCACCAGCTGCGCAAGGTCCGCCGCAAGCTCTTTAGCAAGCTCATGCTGCTGCTGCCGTCGCTCCAGGCCCACGCCGACTTTCAAAAGTGGGAGCCCACCATTGGCGGCCGGTTCCCACGCGCCGCCTACGACGACATTATCCTGCGGGCCAGCCGCATCCTCAACTACCTGACGCTCATCTCCTACACCGTCACCTGGAAGCCGCGCCGCGCCCCCCCCAAGAAGGACCCAGACGCCTGGCTGCACGCCCTGGCCGAGCTGGTGCGCAACCTCGGGCCGACCCACTACACCATTCTGTCGACGCTGACGCTGCTGTCCAACTCGCTGCTGTCGGGCCAGTCGCTGCCGCCCTACATTCCGCTGCCGCGGCCCTACGAGCTGACCCGCCAGCTGCTGTCCATCCAGCCCAAGGCCAAGGAAGCGGCCGTGCAGGAAGAGGACGAGGCCGATCCGCCGCCCCTTGGCTTTCGCCGCCGCGTCTTTAGCTTCCACCACGACAAGGCCAAGACACGCCCGCCGCTGCACAGCGCCCAAGTGGGCCTCAAGAGGGCGCGCACGATTTCTGCCGCCGACAGCGACGCCCGCAACAACCGCAGCGCCGACAGCGGTCTGGACTGGCGCGACCTGGCCGAGCGCGAGGTCAGCACCAGCACCGGCCTGCCTGCGCTGATGCGCATCCCCACCCACACGGCGGCCGATCTGCACAACGTGCTCAGTGCCCGCAACATGGAGGAGCACGGCTACACCGAGTTTGCCGTGCTGCAGGTGTGCAGCACGCTTGTCTGCGACGACCTCGAGGGCATGATTCAGTCGATTGGTGGCCTCGTCGGCGTCGTCGACTTTAGCTTCCGCGTCGACGCAACAGAGGGGAAAGATGGGAAAGAAAAGGGAAAGACGGAGTAGCCAGAGGCGATTGAAAACGGATTTCGACAAGGATAGAACAGGAAAGATGGAGGGAAATGGATAAAAACAGAATATAAACAGGCCGGTCGCAGTAGGTCGACTTGGCCGACACCTGATTGGATACTCGGAATATCACTCACACACAATTGATCTCAGGTACAAAGAGCGTAGCGGTAGCCTCACTTCGGTAGCCGCAATGGGAAAGGCAGATAGCCTACCTGCGTTTACAGCCGCCCACTAAGAGCTCTTGTTTGCGCCTCGTGGCCTTTACTGGCTGTAGCTTGGAGCTGGATCGCCTTAGCTAGATGGCAGAGTAGAATGAAGGCAGTGCCTCTCAAGATTTAATCCCTAGAATATCACTCCTCTCCCTCGCCCTGTCGTCTTGTCCGGGTAGACAGCCAGATTCAGCCTCTTACGCTTCTCCTTTTCCACCAATAACAAAAATGCAGTCCATTGCCCTTCTTCTCCAGGCCGCCGTCGTCGTGGCCTCCACCTCGCCCACGGTCTACATGATCCGCCACGGCGAGAAGCCCGACTCTGGCAATGGCCTCAGCACCGCGGGCCTCGAGCGTGCCCAGTGTCTGCGCAGCGTGTTTGGCGCCTCGTCTGCCTACAACATTGAGTACATTATGGCTCAGACGCCAGAATCTGGTGCGTTTTCTTTTCTGATTTCTTTTCCTTCCACCTTTACCATTCTTTTCTCTCTCGCTAACTCTCAGATGGCACCCGCCAACGACCTCTGGACACGGTGCAACCCTTGGCTACCGACCTCGGCCTGACTGTCGACACCTCTTGCGACCGGGACGACGAGGCCTGTGTAAAGTCTGCCGTCAAGGCTTTCCGCAAGTCTGGTGCTGCCGGAAATATTCTCATCTGGTATGCTTTTGAGCCCCATGTTCCCCCTTCACCGTTGCTCCCACTAACACCTTTAGCTGGGAACACAAGGAGCTCAAAAAGATTGCCAAGAAGCTCGGCGCCGACAATGCCGATGACTACCCAGATGACCACTTTGACCTTATCTGGACACTGCCCTATGATTACTCGGAAATCACCTCCATCACGTCGGAGAGCTGCTCCGGCCTGGACAGCTAAGCATTGTGACAACAAAAGGGCTGGTTAGCAGGGCTGCGAACTCGTTTGCATAAGCGAATACAATAGAAATGCAGGCTTCCAAACGTACAATGCAAGATTCTCGTGCCGCCATCGGACTCTTGACATTGTGTAAATTGTCCATTCTGCAAGTCAAAAGACAGTCTCTGATTATTGTCTGGCCGCCGCGTGGGCCTCCATTTCCACATCTGTTGTGCTACCGTGCATTGTTCAGGAGCTTGTACTACAAGACTGTTTGTGATAAAAGGGTGACTGCGAAATCAGAATATTCTCAACCATTCTGGCTCTTATAAATATCTCTTTCTCTGCAAGTTCTGGAAAATAAAGCAAGCAACAAAAATACCTGAATCTTGCAACTTTTCGCTCCTTCCCACTCTTGCTTGAATCTTGCAACTTATTCCTCTTTCCTTCCACTCTTGCTTGAATCTTGCAACTTATTCCTCTTTCCTTCCACTCTTTGCATCACATCATGACTTCTCCTCACGATCCGCATAGCAAGTCGTTTTCTCATGTCAACGGGTCCGTTGACGAGCTGCTCGACCGCTTGGCCGTCGCTGAGCTCTGCAAGGGCTGGCCCGTTTACCGAGACGCTTCCGAATGGGCCAACTTTCGCTCTCTCTTTGCGCCGAATGCTACAGTGTGGACAAGTGAGTTCCTCTCTCTTGCTTTCTTTTTTTCTTTCCTCTCTCCTCTTTTTTTCTTTCCTCTCTCCTCTTTTTTTCTTTCCTCTCTCCTCTTTTCTCTCCTCTCTCCTCTTTTCTTTTCTCTCTTTCCTCTCCTCTTCGTTACTAATGATCCAGCCTGGTCGGGCCCCCGTAGTATCGACGACTTTATCGACATCTCCAAGGCCGGCAAGGCCAACGGAGTCTTTATCATGCACCGTGAATGCGGCACGCTCGTCGAGCTCGGCCCGCCTGTGGCCCCCGATGGAGGTCACTCTCAGCGCGCCATTGGCAAAATGAAGGCCACCATTACCCAGCGGTTCCGCAGCAACGACGGCGACAACGCCGATGCCGCGCAGGTCGAGTTCGACGTCGACTGTGACTGCCGCTTCCTATTTTTCTGTGAAAAGATGCCCGCCGAACCGACCGCATCCTCTTCGCCCGCCCCCTTTGCCTGGAAGGCCGTTTACGTCAAGCTCATCTATGAAAAGGACAAGATCCTGCCCGCCGACGGCCGCACTGCGCCCACTCTCACGGCCGACGAGCGCGCCTACATGGCCAACTCGCTGCCCGAGGGCTACCGCTACCTCGGCGCCATGCAGCGCCGTCTTGGCTATACCATTGATGAGCAGCTGACAACGCCGCGCAATAAGAGCTGCGACAAGATGTACGAGGCCATGGAGGCCTGGCTGTCGGGCGGCGACATTAAGCTGTGAACCACTCAGAAATAGTCCATCACAATGTGCGCAGATTTTTAGGTAGAATGTTGCAACAAGTACTTTGAAGTCAGTAGCAAAATACAAAAGATAAAGATGAATTTGTGGCTCGAGAATCGCAACTACAAAACACAGTGGCAGCATTAAAATGTGCAAAAAGTACATTTATTAAAAAAAATCGTGCCAAATAAAACAAAAGCAAAAAAATGCCCGCACATGGGATTGAACCATGGACCTTAGCATCTCATACAATACTGCTATTCGCAATACAAGTGATACGCTCTACCACTGAGCTATACGGGCGTGCTACTGCTTTGGTTACTTTTATCTTTGTAGTGCTTTATAAGCACTATACTTAAGACTGACCACACTTGCAGATGGCCATGTTTTCATACAGCTGCTCTCAAAAGGGATATTCCCGTAAAGGGATTGAATATTGTTTCGAAGCAGTCCTTTGTGACTTGATATATCAATCAGGGCTTCAAAGACGCCGTGCCATGATGCTTTTAAGTTTTTCATGATTTGTTCAATTGTTCAGCAGATAGTTACTATTGGTAGAATTGTCGTGACATCTTGCATTGACTAGATTAATGCAGTCAGTCCATGCAGTTACGTTGAACTCGGAAATATAGCCGCCGCCCAAGAGATGTGGTCGAGGCTCTGCAGGAGAAGCGACGCAGGTCTGTAATACTGGGTTGCCGCGGACTACGTGTACCTCATGCAAAGGCAAAGGCAAACGCAAACGCAGATTGATTGATGCAACAAAAAATTGAATACAACATGGCCTCGTCGCGAGACTAGGCGCGTCGGCTGCCCAGGCGCCATGGAAACGGGCCAACAGGCAGCCAAGCGCAGCCAAGCGCAGCCAAGGACTGTGGTGTACGAGCATATGCATGTCGGGTAGCCGCTGAATGCTGTTTTACGGAGTATTTAAGCGTCAATGCGGCGGCGGCAAATCTCGCTTGATATTCTTCCAGCCCGGCAAGAGCTGCAGCCCGAGATTAGAATGGCAGACGCAGGCATTCTCTACAAAGACATTGCTTGTAAATATTGACATTTACGCTGCAAGAGCAAAAAGGCTTATTTTAACTATGGCGCGAAAACGGCTTATCTCAACTACGACGTACGCAGAGAAAGAAAAACGGCTTATTTTAACTACAATGTACGCAGAGAGACATTCGGTTTGAGGGCTCTCGTCGCAGCCTCAACTGGATCCACAGATGCATCAAGACAGCTGCGTGGCCCGCTATCGCCTGTCTGGCTGTTTCAACCGCGAATACACTCCACTAGACACGCCCCTTTGGCAGCCCCCGCAAATAGGCTCTGTTTATTAGCAAGGGAGTGTAATGTTGTAATGTATTGTACTTTTGTTTTCGTTGGTGGAAATCAAGACAGGAGAATAGGGGCAAAACTTGGCAAGAATGTACTCCAGAAAAGCCCACGGCAAACCGGCAGACAGGCCGAAAAAGAAGCATTTGTGCACTGCGCAGGAGAGATTTGTTCTTTTGCCATTGTTTCCCTGAATCCATTTCTTTTGAATTAGCGTCCGTCCAGCGGCAGCTATGCCTCCTCCCAGGCTGTCCATTCGCTGCTGGTCTCGAGCTTCAAGGCCCCCCTCATTTCCCCTGAAAGCTCGTCTGGGCTTGGCGCAGCTCCATGGAGACGCACAGGGGCAGGCTGTGGCCACCTCCACCATCCCTGCTCCTTCGGAAACGCTGTTTCGGCTGTTCTGGGAGTCTTGCTGGCCGGCCTTGAGCCTAGTCCAGCTTGGCGTATGCTATTCGTAATGGTCTTGTTGATACGACTTGATCTGTTTTTAGCCTTTCGGCTTTTCCCTTCTCTTCCACCTCTCGCATCCTCCGCTTTATCTTTTCACCTCCTCTCCTCCGCAGGTCGTGAACTTGGTCCATTGTTGCCGTGTGTGGTGCTTTCCTTCTTTCCCGTCTCTTTTCGTCCACAATCTCGGAATTAGACGACCGACAAATAGGAGAGACGAGACCGCATCAACCACAAACTTTCCCGTGAATCACGATCTGGCATCGTTGCAACTTACCGATATCTGTACTACATCGTACAAGCCAAGGCTCGCTCGTCTGGATACGCAATCATTCGACCTGTTTTTCCTGTTTTTACCTGCCTCTCTTTTCCTGGCGCATCCTTTGGCGCCATTTTGGTCTCTTTTTTTGCCTGACGAGTCCCGCCACCACAATAAAATCGTCAACCTCTCCTTCATTGCATTCTCTCATCAGCCTTTCCTTGGCCCGAGCAAGACTCGGCACTCTCTTATTGCATTACAACCGGCCGTTTTTTGATACTTTTTTCTTGACAAACACTTGTGCGGATATCGCGGGCTGGTATTTCGATCATCTTACAACCTTTTTAATTTCCCTCATTGTGTTTTTTTCGCAGCGTTGTCCTACCCGCTCAACCTTTCCGGCCACAGCCTCGTTATCTCAGCCATTGCCAGCTTCTCATGCCGCGCATACAGAGGTAGCACATCTCTCTCACTCTCTTCTCGCCCCCTCTCCTCCTCCCCCTCCCGGCCATCATGGCACTCCGACAACTGGCGCTGCTGGCTCTCGCCGGCTTTGCCGCCGCCGTCACCGATATGCATGATGGTTGTGTCCATATGCAGATTGTGCACTCGACCAATGCCAACTACTTTACCAAGCGTGCCGTCGAGCTAAGCCTATCAAATCGCTCAGACGTCGCCTACTATGCCAAACGTGAGCCCCCCATTTAGATTTCCAAGACGTGATTTCCAAGACGTTTCTTGCTTACACCTCCCTATAGTCAGCTTCGGCACGCCACCACAGTCACAGTTTGTCCAGCTGGATACCGGCTCCTTTGAGCTTTGGGTCAACCCAACGTGCTCGGGCCTGTCCACCAGCGACACCGCCTTTTGCAAGGCCATTGGCCACTTTGACACGACCTCCTCGACCTCGCTGACGGCGCTCAACTCGGCCAAGCAGCTGCGCTACGGCATTGGCGTCGCCAACATTAGCTATGTGCTCGACGACATTACGCTGCCCGGCACCTCCTCCACGCTCAGCCAGGTGCAGTTTGGCGTCGCCACCTCCACGGCCGACGAGTTCTCCGGCATTCTCGGCATTGGCTACGGCTACGGCCTGACCACGCGCTACCCCAACTTTGTCGACGAGCTGGCCCGCCAAAACATTACCAAGGTCAAGGCCTTTAGCCTCGCCCTCGGCAGCAAGGACGAGCAGGAGGGCGTCATTGTCTTTGGCGGCGTCGACACCTCCAAGTTCACCGGCACCCTGGCCCGCCTGCCCATCACGCCGGCCAAGTACAGCCCGGACGGCGTCCCACGCTACTGGGTCAACATGACTTCGCTGTCGCTGACAACACCCACCACCACTTCCTCGTCCTCGTCCGCCTCCTCCGCCGCCACCCACGCCTACGCCAACAGCACCATGCAGGTCTTTCTCGACTCCGGTTCCACCCTGACCCTGCTGCCGGCCGACCTGGCCGACGCCATTGGCGCCGACTTTGGCGTCACCGGCGGCGCCGACGCCAATGGCTTCTACGCCGTCGACTGCGCCTACGCTGATGCCGCCGGCAGTCTCAACTTTGCCTTTGCTGGCGTCACCATCCAGGTGCCCTTTAACGAGCTGATCCGCAAGTCTGGCAGCGCCTGCATGCTGGGCATCCAGGCCAACACCGACTTTGTCCTGCTCGGTGACACCTTTTTGCGGTCAGCATATGGTGAGTCTCTTTTTGTCGCTTCTTCTCTTCACCCACTCCCGCTAACAACCAGTCGTCATTGATCAAACCGACAATGTCGTTTGGATGTCCCAGTACGTCAACTGCGGCTCTACACCGGCCGCCCTCGCCAGCAGCAGCTCCCTCAATGGCCTCACCGGTGCTTGCAAAGTGGAAACCGTCAGCGACTCTTCGTCATCGCCGTCCTCTTCTTCGTCCTCCTCAACCTCCTCTTCCCCGTCTCCTACCACTACCTCGCCCTCGCGGACTGCCACCAGCGCGGCCGCCTCTGCGTCTTCGGGGTCAAGTAACGGCAGTGGCAGCGCCAGTAGCAGCGGCAGTAGCGCCTCTGCCTCTGTCACGGCTTCGGCGGCATCGGCTTCCGACGCCACATCAGCCACCTCTGCCGCATCCGTCTTTCCGTCGCCCGGTCAGTGGCTATGGCCGGCTGTTCTGATCGCAGCCGCAACTTGGAATCATCTGTCATGAACCATGATATAGCGTCATGAAAAAAACGAAAAAAAACATACACCAAAAAGAGAGACAAGCTCTTCATAGAGAACAAGAGAAGAGATCAAAAAACAGCGCCGCTTGCTCGGTTCGCCTTCTCGTCAACGCACCCAATTCTACATCCTCATTCCCGCATCGCCTTGTACATATATCCCGGATCTTGCATGTTCCCTTCTTTTCGTTGTGCCGCGTGGGAGCGCGTGCGCTTTGTACACACATCACTAGGCATGTTGCTTTTTTTCTTTTTGCACATACATTTTGCAGCCATTTGTTACATTGCTTTGCAGGCACATAGATTTACAATGAAAAGGAAATGGAAAGCCACCACCACGGGAGAGGCATTTTTTATTTGCATGATGCTTTTCACAATGGACATATTTCTTTATTTTGACTAGTTTAAGGGTCAGCGTTTCCAGTGAATAATTTCCATAAAACGACTCCGAACACAGGTTATTATAGTCAAACGTTCCATTCCAATTCCCAAAACCATCTTTATTTTACATGGCTTTTTTGCCAATTGACTTGTCACAATAATGCCCATAAAGCCCAACGTCTCCTTTGACCTAGCTCTTTTTCTCTTTCCGTAGTTTCTTTGCCCTCAACCCCAAAGTGACACGTATAGAACCACTAGCATTACAAAAGATCAAAAGCGGACATAGATGCAACAAAGATCAATACTAATGCCATCGAACCAAGATCGTTACTTTGAAAATTTTTTGCCCAACAATCCTGTAACTCCAGTGAGCGCCCCCAAAATTTGTACCAAAACAGGACGCCTAAATGACGTGCCAAAAATCCCTCGTGTTCGTAGTCGCGTTGCGTTGCCTGTATTATTTACAGAAGTAGAATCCTAGGATGTGCGGCAAAGTTGAATTGGCTCGATCGAGATCAAATGGTTGTCAGCCTCAACTGCAAGCCACGACAGACTTTTCCGCACGAAGCCTCATATAGCGGGCATGGCTCTCCAGACACTCGGCCATTAAGTGGGCGACTGTAGCTATGTTAGTAATTGTGTCCAAAACAGCAACCGCTACTCAATACGCCATTACGTACCGGGCCAAACGCCTGCTTTCTCCAAAACGTAAGATGTAGCGTTCAGAATCTTGGAGGCATAGCCAACCTGCTCACCGAGCTGCATCTGAGCCAAGCCGGTACTTAGAAGCGTAGATGAGCCGCCACCAATGCTGACACTCATGTCGAGGTGCATTTTCATTTCCGCCACATTCACAACCTCCTGGATTTTGCCCAGGAGCTTGACGTCTTCTTCTTCAAGTAACACAATAGCCGGAACCTGCCCGAGATCCACTTCGTCATGGCCCAAAATTCCAAGATATCGACCCACGCGATCCTGTAGCGTTGCGACCCATTCTGCCAGTACCTGAGCACAGTCGAAGACGCAGAGAGCAGACTGAAGTGACAGATCACGGTTGGAAAAGTCTGCCACAACAAAACCGAGTTTGTCCGACATGGACAGGGAGTCGGCTGCATAGAAGGCAGCCTTGCGGAGGTGTTTCTCCCGCCTGGAAGTAGCCCGATTGGATTGTTGTTGCTGGCTGGCTTGCCCAGACGAGGGAACTGGACCGGAGAGTTTGGGTGCCCCAAATCCGGGTGACAATGAGGCCTGAGTGGCGGGCGAGTCTGCAAAAACAGAAGAGTTGCTCTCAGACGAGGGATCCGTGACGGATGACTCGGCGTTGGAATCGGGTGAATGTTCGGCGTGCTGTACAATCTCGGTACCGTGAGAGAGTTCTTCGGCGAGACCGTCCCAGTTCCGCTGCCAAAACTTTTCCTTTGAGCGAGCCAGGTTGACAAACAGCCGAACGTACGCAAGATCCAAGAGCGGGGCCGAGTCGGCACAGAGAGCACCAATGCCAAGGGAGTCGGGGCTCATGCCCTCCATCAGATGCCGGGGATTGCTCGCCCAAGCGCGCTGCCATGCCTGCAAGGCCGGCTCAATATGATGATGCATTTTCTCCGTCTCCTCGTTGGTCCAGATCTTGTTGTGATGACGCTGCCGGGTCTCCCAAATGTAATTGTGCAGCGCATTGATCAGGATAAAGCATCCGTATGTGCTTGGCTTCAGCTCGTGGTATGTACCATGTACATTTGTTGCATCGGGGCCGGCTTTGGACTGTTTTTCGCTCGCAAGCAAAAGCGAACCAAGCGCTTCGTGGAACGTCATGCGGTTGTGGTTCGCAGCAGCGATGCCGCCCTTGGCCATGAAGGCAGCACAGGTGGGGGCAGAGAAGAAGTCCTCGTCACAGGGCAGATCCAGCAGAATTTCAGAATTCGTCAAAGCCGGAGTGTGGTTGTAAGAGGAGACCAGGAAGCTGGAAAGAACAAAGATGGCGTAAAGCGTACGCTTGCGCTCTTCCATGTCCTTCCAGGCCAGCCACTGTGCCTGGTCCATGGTGGCATCCTCAACACCCCAGAGACCGCCGCCAACACCGAGAGTGCCGGCCATATTGACATCCATGCTGGCCGGTGGCGGGTCAACACGTGCAAGCCTCAGGAGATCTGCACCATGCGCCAGGCTCACGAGAGCAGCACAATGCGTGGATGCAATCTCACCAGCCCGCTTGTCTGAGCCGTTGTGGCCGTAGACCACGTTCAAGAGCATCGCCTGCACGAGCCACACCGGTGTTTCCGTCGAGCTGTCGGTCTGCTGTTGCTGTTGCTGCTGCTGCTGCTGTTGGCGACTGTTTGCGTCGGGTGCAGAAGTACGCCAGAAATCGGCTTTTCGCACATTGGCTTTGCGCCGCTCATCTAAATAGAGCTGAATCATGCGCTTTGCCATGCTGAAAAGCAAGCGTGACTGATCGTGCTCCAGCTCGTACAAGGCGCCGATAGCCGCCATTGATAGAATCAAGCAGCCACTGTTGCCAACAGAACGTCCGTCGCCGTTGGCCGAGGATGGAGAGGCCGCAGCAGTGGCGTCGGCGGGAGGCATTTCAAAGGACAATGTCGGTACATGGAGGAATGGGAAATGCGGGTGGAAGCATCGGAGGTAGGCGGTCACGTACCGTTGCAGATCAGCGGTGCTGGGCACAGGCTGGTCGATACCGGTGACAGCGCCAAGGGAAGGAGAGCCAGATCCATTAAACGAGTAGCGGCGCATTCCAAATTGGGTCGACTGGGAAGCAGCAGAGCTGAGCGCAGTGACAATGGCTTGGCGCGTTAGATCTGTGATAGTGGATACTGGTGAGCTATTGACGACGGAAGAGTGATGGTGGCCATTGTTGCTGACACTACTGTTGCTGCCATTCATAGAAGCTGGCGTTTCAGGAGTGGCGCCAGCTCCAAAACCAAGCGTGTGGCCCAAGTTCGCCGGGTTCATGCTAGACAAGACGGAAGGGCTGAGCGAGCTCATGGACGGTGGTGGAGTGGTGAAATACGTGTCAAAATTTCTCGCCTGCATGGCACCAGTGCTTCCGAGAGTACCGGCAGCCGTCGTAGTAGCAGATTGGCCGGTTCCAGCTGAGACATGGGGGGACAGAGGAACACCACCGAGCATGTCAGAAAACGAAGCTGACCCAAGGTCAAAGGTGTAGTTGCCGTTCATGTGCTGAGGCGCCAAGATGCCGGCCGTCTGCCACATGGGAGTGGAAGTGGAGATGCCAAGGGTCGCAGAGGAAGCGGGAGGTGGCATAGTAGAGGAAGCCTGCTGGTGTTGTTGCAAAAGGTTGGAGCTGCCATCCAACATGATGTCACTAATAGCACTCTGACTAGTCGTACTCATGGCTGAAGGCGAAGAGCCGTCGACGGCAACGTCGTTGACACCGTAGGACATGGGATTCTCGAAGCCGGCTAACCATTCAAAGCTGTCGCGAGTCGTAGAGGCGTCGTGGTAGGCACCGCCGAGGCCGTAGGCAAAAGCCGAAGACGGGTCTAGCGCCAAGGTCTGGGGCGACTCGCTGTAGTGCAAAGCATTCGGGTTGATGGTGTTGCCAGAGCTGTTGGGGAATGCAGGCGAACCCGGATCAAAATCGGGGCTGAAAAGCGGCAGACCCGAGGGCGCCGAAAGGGCGCCGGCGCTCGAGAAATCTAGGCCACCAAAGCCGCCACCGCTGTCTGTCTCGAGCTTGGGCAGGCCAACATTCAAGCCTCGCTGACCCATGGCTGTGGACATGCTGAAGAGGCCGGAGGGGCTCATATCCAGGGCGTGGTGCATCGGGAGACCAGCCAAGCTGGGGTGGCGGCTATGGATGCCGTTTGAAAGGCTGAGTTGCAGAGGCCGGCCGTTGTTAAGGGCCAGACCTATGCTGGCGCCATCGACGTGGCTGATGGTGTTGGCCCGGGGGCGCATTCCCATCCCGGGGCCACTGCCACTGCCACTGCCACCACCACCGCCGCTGCCGCTGCCACTGCCGCTACCACTACCGCCGAGACCGAGGGCGGCAGCGGCGGCATTTGGGGCATGGCCGCTGGCCATGCTGTTCTTTCGGGCTCGGCTGGGAGCGACGCCAGTGGTGCTTTCTCGGCGATTGCGCGGGCGAGCAGCCGGCGTGGTGGCCTGGTGTAGCTTCTGTTGGTGGCGCAAGAGCAGATCGCGGCGGGCAAAGCAGCGGGTGCATTGCGAACACTCAAACGGCTTCTCCTTGGTGTGTGAGCGTTCATGGCGCTTGAGGTGCTCGAGCCGTGCAAATGACCGCTGACAGGTGGTGCAGATGTGCGGGCGAGGCTTGTCTGTTCGCTGTGGGGGAGCAGACGCTGCTGTGGCTCCTGATGGGGTTGCGTCTCCGGTTGGTGTTGTTGCCGCCATCGCTGCTGCTGTTCCGGCTTCGCCAGCTGCTCGTACATGCGTATTGACCGTGATCGTGGAGCCTAGCGCAGCTGTGTTAGAGGAGTTCACATACAGAAAAGCAAAAGACGGTGGTATCAGTCAAGCTTACCCGGTTCGCTCTTAATAGAAGCGCCAAGATCTGGCATAGGAGATGGAGAGGATAGTGCCATGTTGGCGGCAGGAGCTGGAGAGAAGGAGAGATCAAATGTGGTGCCAGTGCCGACGGCGGTGGACATTATGTTGAGAGAGAAAACGGCCGGGTGTCGTCAAGCTGGCGACAACACAACTCGTGGGAGATGATCATGCAGTCGAACGTGGGTTCTCTCAGTTTCGTCTAACAAGACAGAATAGTAGCAATAGAAAGGGCGCAGAAAAGAGGTAAATAGGAGGTGCAAGCAGCACAGGTGAGCCAACCATGCTAGTAGCTGCAGAGCATCCAGACAGAACACCGAGCTAGAAAGTCCGATGCGATAGCCAGGACCCAAGGCCCAGCAACGTGTCTCCGGGCCAATTGGTAAGTCAAAACAAGCTGCGAAGAGTGGCTTTTGGTGGCGGTAGCTGGACGGGCAACAGAGCACAAGACAATTGCACAAACAGACTCGGGATGGCCTCTGGCTTTTTCACCTCGAAGAAGAGGACAGGCTGGGAGAAATGAGTAGAAAAAGGGTGGGTGAGCCTTGTGGAGGAAGGGACTGGAAAAATAGGAGACGGGGAAACCTGGAGTGCCCGGAGAGTCTGGAGTCTAGAGTCTGGAGGATCTAGAGAAACTAGAGATATCCGGTAAAGCTGGAGGGCGTTGAAAGGGAGGAAGACAGAAGAAAGCGAAGCAGTAGTGGAGGAGGCAGGAAAGAGGAGGGAGTGAGAGAAGAAAGGCAAAAGGAATAGAACGAAAGATACGAGTAAAGAGGGCTGACGGCGAAAACAGCAGGAGACCGTTGACTAGTTGGGTCTTTCCATTGCACCTGCAGTTCGTGGCTGCGGTGTCGCAATAGTAGTCACAGGCGGACACAGTATAGGGAATCACAACAAGCCAGTACTACTTGCAGAGATCGGTCGCAAAGGCTGACGGCTAATAACTCATAGCCCCAATATTCAGATCCCTCGCACCCACGAACGCTCGTCTTCCCGCCCCCGTTGCAGAGCTGCTTCTTCTCGGCCTAGGCTGGGCAGTAGTGCCATGGAACAAGTATGGGGGGTGGGACCCGGGGTGGCCATTCTGGTCTTGACCCTGGAGGGAGGGGGCAAATCAGCGAGAAGCAGAAAGCGATACATTCGCGCCTCGTACTCGAGATACAAACGGCACCGTGTCTTGTGGCGGTATACACTGTGTGGTCACTAGCACGATACTAAGAGGCAACCCCGGCTCGGCTACGTAGGGTAAGCGCTATGGACGGCGCAGGGCTTGCACTTTGTCTACTTTGTACACTACTCGAGGAGCAGGGGTACAGTCCACATAGTGGTGGAAGGTGCTCGAGGGTCGAAGCTGCGTGTGCACGGACACAATGACAACAAAACAACAACAGCTGGGGAAGCAGCGACTCTCTGCATCACGGAAGAGGAAATAGGGATCGGTATAGAATTGGTTGTGTACCATAGTATGACAAGACGGTAAGGACGGCAGGCAAGAGCAAAGGGCAGCTCGCGCTAGAAACGGCTTGCAGTGTTAGACGGATACCAACGCCAAAGCTCTAGCGGCACCCCATTTCAAGCGTCCCTGGCCGCCGCGTCGTGCTGGCACGCATAGGCCATGAGGCGCCAAATTTGCGGCGAGATATCTCCAAAGCAGGTCCGAGTGCGGAACGGCGTGCACGCACCAGTTGTTTCAGCACCGCGCTCCGGGAAAGGGCGGCAAACAAGGCTTGTCCGCTGCATTCCTACGGCATCGCTGTGGAATGCTGTACGCTTGCACGTGCAGTGTATAAGCAGAGTCTGACTCCTACCAGAGTTCCGGAAAGCAAAAGAAAAAAGAGAACAAGAGGCGCAAAAGCAATTGCCGTCTTTCTTGCTTGGCAGGCGCGTTTAAAGACCGGAAACATAGCCAAGACAAAGCAAGCGAGACAGTGTGAGTCTGAGCTCACCAGCGGCACAGCTATGACTACGAGTACGAGCAGCGCAGAGATGATACAAAAGGGTATTACCAATAGTGCCGGGGACCGCTAACTGGGCCCCGTTTTCATAGGCGTTGGCTATTACCTGAAGTACTCTGGCCTAAACGTTGTCCGCCGCCGTCGCAAGCCGCCGAAACCCATGTGCTGTTGGCCCCGAGTCAACATCGAGCGTCAGAGGCTGTGGCTCTACGCCGTAGTGTACAAAACGTCGCCAGATAGTATGCCAGGCAATTGCCACCATTCTTCTAGTGGACACATGACACCCATGTGGGCCTGATCGGGGTACCATGTTTTGCACAGCACAGGCGCCTCTACCGCCCACGCCACGGCGAGCTGCTGTTTCCGGTGTAGCGTTGGTTCTATGGCTTTTGTTGGTCAGAGCTGTCCATCAGGTAGTTAGCGTACTCAAGTATTGTTCCAGTGTAGTGTAGTGTAGTTACAATTGCGGTGCTTTTGGAGGCCTGGCGAGCCCACAGCGGCCCTTTGGACATGTTTGTATGAGATCGACGGCATCCACAGATACTAGAACTTGAGCCACTGCAATTTAACAAGATCCATACGTACATCCGCCGGAGACCTCGACTTGAAGAAGAGAAGGAAAGCTTTCAGCGTCTATGCTCGAGCCTATCTTCAATTGGCGGCCAGAGTGCCATCATGGCCAGCAAGTAGCTGTGATAGTTTTTATGCACGCGCGTAAATGTAGATAAATCAAGAGCGGTCCGAAGGTCAAAAAGCAGGGAAGAGCGGATGGGGCGGTCCCGTATGCAAGTCACCCCCAAGTCAACCCCAGGTTCAGACAGCTCAACCAATCAAAGCGCAATAGTGGGCCAGGGCCTTGACTTACGACAGTGTGAATATGTTCACTATCAAAGCAGCGAGCTTCGTTTTTGAAGAATATCTCTTTCAATATTTTTGGCGTTCCCCCCAGTAAGCCTTTTTCTCCTCTCAATTTTCTTCTTTCGGGGTTTTAAGGGCCTTTTTCTTTGTTTTGTCAATAGAGCCTTGTGGAACACCAGAAAGCCTTGCAATAGGTCATACGTGAAAAGTACAGCTTTGTTTCTCTGCCGAGTACGAGGTAGACGTACTTGTACTTCGTGTCCAGGTTAAAGTACCTTTCATAACTGCATCAGGAGAGACCCATCCATAGCACTCGACCATCAGGGGCCCCGGATTTGCAGCACCATTAACCACAAGATTGACGCCACCCTCGCCTCCCTCGCCTCCCGTTCCGGATAGGTCTCTCTGTCGAATTCTAGTGTAGTCCTTTATTTTTCTTATCGGAATGTCTCCAGAATTTAGTAGTTGAGCCTCAACCAGTAAAGGCCTCTTTCCAATCTCAATGACATATTATGACGACAATGAAGAGGAATGTAAAAGCCTAGCTAGTTTCACATTTTGACTTGAACTTTCTTCTCTGGCTTTGATGGTGACGGTAAGAAGAATGCTGCTCACTGAGCCTCTTCTTTCTCACCACCTGTCTATTGGCCCAAGTGCCGTCTACTAGAACCGTCAACCAGTAAAAATGGGAGATCTCCAGAGAGTTACTGTCAATAGACCATACGTACACACCACTCCTTTGTCAATCACCCCACTATATCCAGTCTGTGTTGGTGGGGCTGATTTCGGCCCGTTCTCGATATTTTACAAGGTTGGTAAAGCATTTATCAGAGTAAATTCGTCGAAAGGCTTTACCACCATTGTTATGTTGCCATGTTATTGATGTGCCACGCGTTGTCTGCACAAAAGTACAGTGCTGGCCCAGTCCAAGGCTGAGATATATCTGAGATACCGGATACATGCAGGTAAAGTATTCTGTTTTACCTCCCCAACTGCAAAAGAGACGTCAGTTGGTGCATTTCAGCAGATAGTGCGAATGCACTACGGCCGCTACTGCATACAGCCACTGAACCTGCCAGAGAAGGCAGATGAGAAAAATGCAGTTCACGCCAATTCCCAGTAAAGTATTTCCCAGCCATTTAGTTGGACTAAAGTGACGCTGCTCCGATCGAGGCACACACATTACCATCTAGACACGGAAGAATGCCGTGACAAAGGTCAAGCTTGCATAACAGCATGCATTGTGAATGTGTGCCTCATGCATACTGCTTCAAGCTTCAAGAGAAATGGACACTCGCGACGGCAATATCTCTTCTGATCGCCTGGGGTCGTCCGCAGCTAAATAGTACGTACTAGAAAGGGAATATCGTATGTCGACAATAACAACACACGTCCCGTTTGAGGCCAAAGAAAACCGACAGTTCACCGGTGGCGGCCTCTCCGACTGCTTGTTCGCAGAACTTCCTTGTCTCTGGGCGTCTCCACACCACTTCCTCGTGCTGCCTACCCCAGACAATACTAGTTACACAAAACGGGAGGTCTGCATCATAGCACTTGGTCGATGGTGTTCTCCCTCCACTTCTGCAATACCGCCCAGCAAGACAACAAGACAGCCAACAACATTCTCTCTTCTATGAGCCACATGCTGATTTCTGGTCCCTGTCCCGTCTCCGTGCGTTTACACTACAGCGCCATGGCAAATAGCTCCTGGACGCTTGGGAAAGCTTTGTGACCCTAGAAAAGTAAAGTGCGGATCCGCCAGGGAAATGGCAGTATGCAGTTTTTAAGCAGCCGAAGCACGGTTCTGTCCGTAGGAGGCCTAGAGCTCAGCTTTTTATTTGTCTTTTGGCTTTCTCTAATCTCTTCCAGACACCTTCCTTGTAGTGTAGACATCCCGTTCAGCATTTTCCGGCTTATTTATCGACAACCAGGTGTGCCACTGGGACAGATGGATGTTGCCATCCCTCTTCCCGGCTTTCTATTCTGTCTACCTCCTTTCCAATTTCTGGCAACCTAATATTTAACTGTTTACTTATCTTCCGCCCTTCAATGACCTGAGAGCCTGGTCGCACATCGCCCTCGGTCGGCCCTGCGGCGAAACGGTATAGACGAGACGAGACGACGCAATGGCACAGGTGTGTGGGCACGCATTAACACAAAATGGCGGACTTGGCCAAAGGAGGCAAGGCCTCGGCTTGCCGGTTACATGACTTGTCACTCAAGAAACCTGGCAGACAATGCTCACACTGCTTTTTGTGACGTTTTCGAATGCTGCACAAAGATGACTTCATGCGCCCCGAATAGAGCATGCCTGTCCGCCTTGTTTCATTCATGTTTGTTTTTGCTCACAGCCTGGTATCTTTTCACCACCAAATCATGCCGCTTTTACCGCGTAGTGTAGCGTAATCCACGAATGAGGTTAATGTACATCTTTTCTATCGAACTTCTCCTTATTACACTTGCGTGCCGTGCCCTCTCCCATCTCCATGATCCAGGGGGTTCCGGGGGCCATACGGTACCGCTGTCAAACGGCCGCTGTCGTGAGCTACAAAAAATAGTGTACACTACACTACACTATTGTTCGCCATCCGTGTGGAGCTCTGGGGACCGGCTCCGTCATAGCATTTCATGGGGTACCCCATACAGATTGCGTGGTGGCTCGAGCGGAATTCAGAGCGGTCGATCCACTACCAGCCCGACCGCCTTAACAGTCTTGGCTGCTGGGAAAAGTAAAAATAAGCAAAGACAGTTCGTGAGGAGGACGACGAATAGGTTGATTGTCTGACGATAACGGCTTAAAAGTATCACTTTGCCGTTATAGCTTACAGCGACATAACACTCTACAAACGGTCACATCGGCCGGCCTGGCACCCGGCATCCATGCTAGCGCAATATCTTTGAGCGGAATGTACTGCTGCTGCCGGCGTTCCCTAGCTCTTTGTTTCCCCAGTCTTTCCGCAGTCTAACTTAAATTTCTTTATTGGAAATTTTTATTCGAGTGCTGGCCGTTGTCTGCCAAGAATATCTTGCCCATGGTTCCCGCCCGAGGGAGCTTGGCTGGAAGCAGATCCATACAGGCTGTAAAAGGGGTTTGCCACCTGGAAAACCATGACCCATTGACAGGAAAAAAAGCTACAAAATGTAGTGCAGACTACGCATGGTGCCGGTCAGGGGGCTGTAGTGCAGTGTACGGAGTAGTACATGGTGTGGTCATTGTTGATTCCATGACCTATCCCGTGGCTATGGAAAAAGGAAGCCAGGACAAGGCAGGAAAGGCTCGGGTGCCGATTCCGGGGTGAGGAATGCGCACACCACCCACAAGGCGCCCGAGAACAAAAGGCCCCGAGCTAGTCGAGTCCGGTTCCCAACCGCAGGGTAAGTGTAGTGTTCCTCGTAATGGTGGAATGCCGAAAGGACGCGACCCGAACAAAGGGGCGAAGAATCGTTTTCTGTCGCGTCCAGGCCTAAAATGTTCCTGGCTGCTAGCAAACGTGTTTTCGCCCTCTCGTTTTGCCTCGCTCATTCTTTTGGAATACCCCATCAATCAATTCCTAGTCCTGCTGTCTGCGTCCCTCCTCATAGAGGCTTTGTCCCGAGTTTTCCCAGGTCTTTCACGCACAAAAACGCACAGCAGCTAAAACTATTTGATTGGCGCCGGACGTGATTGGCTGACTGGTCTCTTCCACTTACGCTGACTTCCCCACATTGTTTCTCCATAATCTCTCCATCCACCCGCCCATAATATGGGGAAGGCCAACACTGAAATTTGCCAATCTCAGTCCCACGCATCCTTTTCGGTATTGAACCACAAAACATGCAGCAGCTTGTGGCTTCGATATTACGTGCACACCTGGTGTAGACAACGGCCGTCTCTTTGCGAGCATTTCGCTGGAAGGGAATAAATACATCGGTAGAGCTAGAACATACCGCTCCCCACAATAAAGTACAAAGCGATACAGTGCGAGCCCAAGATCTCTTCTTCCACGACGAAGTACGGAGTAGAAACGCCCCTTTTTTTTCTGGTCATGCTGGTCTTTTAGCTCTGTGTACCTATGCAGGCGGACTCGCAAAGCTCAAAGCCACTGGCTAGCGATCCCCACTTGCGTCGCTTGCCGATTTTCGCCAGCAAAAAAAAGTCGATTGTTCTACATAGTGCGATTGGAATACTCCAATTTCTGTGGGCGGGTGGACTTCCGTGCATGTTCTGAATGGGTCATAGGTTGGGGGAACGAGACGCTGCCTTGATACTGGGGAACGGAAGCTGTAGTGTAAAGTACAACGTGGTGTACGCGTAAAAGGCTTTCATTGGAAGCTAGACCGTTATGCAGCAGAAGAAAGTGCCAAGTAGGGAATTCCAAGGGGAAAATTTCCCCAGAATATCCAAAAAAAGACCGGTGAATGTGACACTAAGGGCGTTGCCATCAGAAGCAGGGGACCACCATGAAGGTGCAGCGGCCAGCCAGAATAGAATCAATATGAGATGTCACAGGGCCATGGGTCAGAGAGGCGGCTCGGGCAAAAAGAAAGAAGCAGGACATTTTTTGTTGAGAAGAGTTATGACCAGATTGTTTCCGGACATTGCAGCCAAGATTTTGCTTGGGAAATGGAATATCAGTAGTTTTTCCATGCTTTTCTTGTTTTTTGTTTCCTTTCCTCCCCGTATTTCCTCTGTTTTGCACCAGATGCGCGGCATTACTATGGACGCTTTCCATACGATGAGAGTACATTGCCGTCTTGTGCAGATCCTGCTTGGCTTGGCAAGTCTCGCATCATTGGCTACACTCTTCCGTTATGAGCTGCTGTCTGCCGCCTGGACGCTCAACGTTGGTTGTTATGACGAGAAAACGAAAGATGCACAAGTTTTAGCCTGTAGGGCACTCGTTAGGTGCACGTGTCTCTTGCAGCCGTGGCAATCCTCCCGGTACGCGTAGAGCCAACACGGCGAGACGGAGGTTGCCAAGGCTGATGGCTCTGGCCGATTCGAGTACGCTCTGGGCTTCACGATTTGGCTTGGCCTCGTTACAGAAAGGGAGAGCACGTGAGCACGATAGATACCTCGGAGTAAAGTTGCGGTCGAGCGGCATCGCGCCTTCCTGCTGAGGCAGAGTGCATCAGGCAAGACCGGTTCCAAAGCCAGGTCCCTCCTGCCGGTTTGTATCTGTCTCACGTCCAGGGGGCGATGAAACCATTATCATGCAACGAGCTACCTTTTCCCTTTTGCTTCACTTTTTGCTCCGTTTCTTCATACTCTGATTTCATCGGAAAAATTTGGCCTCAACCGACAACGCCGTGTAAATACGCCTGGTGGAGCCTCGGAGCGCCGTTAAGCTTGGAAGCGTGGCCCGAGTTGAATTTTCACCATTTTTGGCTAAGCATCAACCCAGTCGCGTCCGCCATTTTCGTCGTTTTGCTCCGAAAACAAGAACACGGCTTGAAAAAAGAGAACCAACGCGATAAACGTCGCAGCCCACGAGCTGCTGCGACCACACGACTTTGTCGTGAGAGCGATTTCGGGGCATCATGGATTCGGCGCCGCGCCGTCCCCTGTAAATGTCTTTTGTTGCCGCGGGGCTCGCTCGCTCTTCCGGAGCCATGGCTGCGCCGATCGATGCGGCTCTGGCCCCACAGCCACTACCACCACCTACAGACATTGCCAGCCTTCTCACGGTGATCATTACGACCTCTCCGACGCCCTCGGCGCCGTCTACGGACCTGCTGTCGGCCGTGCTGGCCTCGTTTCGCGGCCATTGTCCGTCCCTCCTGGCGTGTCCGGTGACGGTGGTCTTTGATACCTACGATCATGTTGTGTCCCGTGCCCGACTAAAGCGCGGCTGCGTCACAGTCGAGGAGGCCCGCTGCTATGAGACATACAAGGAGAATGTACGCCGTTTGGTGATGCGCCACTGGGGGCTTACAGTCAGTACCGACCCGGCTGATGCGGCTCCGGCTTCTGGGTCGGCCACGAAGACGGCAACGCGTGTGGAAACCGGCATGGCCGAATACGGTTCGCCCTTTATAGCCGACAATGCCGTACCATACACCATTACAACTGTGACGGCCGTGACGCCGGGGCCGACAGGTGCCGTGGCAGCCGGCAAGAGCCGCTCGGTGTCGTTCATTGAGCCGGCAGCCCGCCTTGGCTTTGGCTTGGCTGTGCGCACTGCCGTGCGTGCCGTGAGCACGCCCTACGTTTGGGTTCAGCAGCACGACTGGACGCTGGCTGCAGATATCCCGCTTGCTGCCATGTTGGATGTCATGCGCACGTCTGAGGCCCTTCAGCCGGCGGAAGAAGAGGAAGCAGTTCCAAGTGGAGAGCCAGCGGCTGTTGCAGCACCAACACAAAGTGTAAACGGTGACTCTGCCGAGAATGAGAGAAAGGGCCGCAGCGACTTGGTAGAGAAACGAAGCATTAGCGACTTGACAACCAAGGGGAGCGGCATGGACGACGATTACTGCTATGACGAACACGATGACGGCGACGAAGCCGAACGAGTTGCCCCGATCCGCTACATCTGCCTGCCCTCGGTGCGCATGCTGCGCTACGCCGTTTCATCCCATGTGGTCAAGTTTTCTAATCTTCGGGCGCTGACGAGAAGCCTGAAGCGAGATTTCTGCACCCGCTCAAGCATCTCCATGGCGGCAACGCAGTCGCCTGACCTATCATCTTCAAATTCGGACTCGGACGCGAACTCGGACACTATGCGCGAGCGTGTACCGCTGACACCCCTCTTCTTCTGGCATGACAAAACCCATATTGCCTCCTCGGCCCACTACCTCCAGCGCGTCTTTTCTACGCGACTGGCGATTGGACGCGGTGATTTCATCGAAGATCATGTAGGCCAGCGAGCCCGCATGCAGATGAAGCTCGACCTGAACCTGTGGTACCGATGGGCCTGCTGGCTCTACTACCCGGACGACGGCAGGCAGCTCTGTCTTCGCCATCTTCAGGGCCGTACGTGGCGCGGCGAGGACAAGGAGCGGGAGATTCGGGACGTGCACCGCGAGCGGAACCAGTCGGCTGCTTCGGCTGCAGCAGAAGCTGCCAAATTGGCGGCAGCGGCCGTGGAGGCAGACCGACGGGCTACAATGGGCAATGGCCCCGCGGCTGTAAGTTGGGAGGCCACCCCATTTGAGCCCGACTTGCTTGTCGGAGTCTTTGAAGACGAGAAGCCTAGTGGCTGATTGAGAATCGCTTTAAAAACTACCCGTGCACTCGGAAACGGCGTGTTGTTTGTGATAGTTGTGACAATGGTCAAAAAAGAAACTTGTATTCAAATCAACCATCAAATCCCCAAGCTTGTTTTGCCCCTGTTTCACCTCTTAAAATGATAGCCGACTAGCCTAGTTGGATTTCTCTCGTCGACCACCACGTCACTTTTTAGCAGCCGCCATCTTTTCGTTTCTTTGATTCCTCCAAAACGGACCGCGGACGCGAAGAACTAGATGGAGTCAGCAAACCCAAGAAGCCCGGATGGGAGCTCGGCGGCGTTGACTTACCGATGACAGCACCACCGACCAGGACCAGATCGAGCAGGGCCCAGCCGGTAAAGCACCAGCCCACACCCATGTGCTTGGTCAGCGTCGGGATCAACACGGCCGCCACGGCCGCCGCAGGATTGCGCAGCAAGTTGCCCAGGGCAAAGGCACCGGCGGCCTGCTGTGGAACGCACTCTGTCAAGAAGGCCGTCGTGGTCACAAAGACGCAGCTCATGCCAAAGCCGGCTGGAAAAGGTTAGCAGTTTTGGTTGGCACGGGAAATCAGTCGTCAAAATGTACGCACTCAAAAAGGTGGCCACGAGCACGGCGGCCGGGTGGATGCGTCGGTCGAGAAACCAGCCGTACATGAGACAGCCAGCGGCGCAGACAACAACGCCCCAGATCTGGTCGGCCAGGCGACTCTCTGGAGAAATGCCGTCCCCATCACCGTTGCCGTCGCCGCTGCTTGCCTCTGCTGACTTTTTCAGAGCCGCCAGCATGCTTTTGCGACGCCAGTCCGATACACGCCCTCCGACGGCCGAGCCCAGCACCATGGCCAGGCCCACGGCCAGGTAGCTGGCGCCGACCGCAGCCGTGGACCAGCCGTACGGGGCGTTGCCCAGTCGGGCGGGCAGGTCGACGGCGATGGAGAAATAGGTAGCGTACAGCACGGCCGTGTTGGCCGAGACGATACCGATAGGGGGGTAGGAAAAGAGACGCCAGTAGCCCAGCAGCGTGGGCTTGGGCGGCGGCGGGCCTCGGTCCGGGAGCGGCGCCAGCGGCGACGTGAGACGCGGCGGCCAGCCGAGGACGAAGACGCTGCCGTAAAGGGAGCCGTTGCCGACACGGCAGCGCAGAGTTTCGGGCAGGCTTAAGACGATGGCTGTGCCGATGGTGAAAGCACCGATGGCTGGACAAGAGTCAGTTTGTGAAGCGGAGAGAGCGGACGCGCCTTGGCGGCTTTGCTTGCTCACCGAGAAAGCCGAAAATCCAGCGCCACGACGCATTGCCGGCCAGGGCGCCGCCTAGCACGGGGCCAATGATGGGACCGCACTGGGGGCCCAGCAAAAAGATGGACATGGCGGTAGCGCGGCGTTTCGGTTCAGTGATCTGGGCTGTTAGGGACGAAGAAAAGAACAAGAACAAATCAGAAAAACGCACATCGGCAACGGTGCCGGCACCGAGAGACACGACAGCCGACGAGCCAAAGGCCTGGACCATGCGCAGGACGACGAGGGCGGCAAAGTGGGCGGGCAGGGCCGCGAGCAGCACATTGGCAGCCACATAGATCAGCAGGGAGGCGACATACAGCGGGCGGCGGCCGCGCCAGTCGGCCCAAGAGGCCCAGGCCAAGGGACCCAGGGCAAAGACGGCCATGAAGGCGGTGACGGTTGCATTGATGGCGGTTGTGCCGACACGGAACTCGGCGGCCAACACGGGCAACGCGGGCAAGTAGATGCCGCCGGCGAGGGGGCCGAAGAGGCCCGCGATGGTGACCAGGCCGAGGATGTATCGTCGGCGGGAGGGAGAATGCGCGCAGTACAGGGGTGGAGGAAGGGGAGGCGGAGAGGGGAGTACGGGTACGGCCGTGGTATCTGGCGACTTTTCCGGTAGCGACGCCGGAAGAAGAGCCGAGTCAGAAGCCGGACGAGGCGTCTGGGCCGGCAGGTCGGATGGGTGAGAGGCGAAGTCCACCGCCATGATGTTTGAATGGGGAGCAGGTGTTTCCGGCAGAGGCAGCAAGGGAGATGAACAGCAACATGGACACGTTTTACGCTTGGGGGTGTATCCTTGTCATGCTTTGGCAATCTTACGGATCTCACTGTATGTCTTTTCCCCCCGACTCGGAAGTTCCAAGCTGGGAAGTTGTGCGATGGCACACAGTCAAACTACGCCCACTCCTACAAGCGATGCGGCGCCTTGTCCTTTATTGGGGAAAAGGCCGCGTACAAAGTGCAGTTGGGCTGCAAAGAGAGGCTAAATTGAGGTGTAAGTGGAGAGTCGGACCTGGTGAGCAGGATTGAGCACGATTCTGACCAGGACGGACTGCGCAAGTGGCGCTTTTGGCGCGGACGTTGCGAGCCCGCTACCTCAGAAATGTGTTTGCGATGCTCAAGGACAGCAGATGTGAAGAGCTATAGCTAGAAATATAGGTGGATTGTGAGGTTTTGTTCGGAATAAAATGGAAGAGAAAGGAGAGACGTGGGACGAGAGAGAAATGGCAAGAGTCCTGGTGTTCGCGGGAGCTCTTTCCTCGCTCTGGTCGAGGAAAAGCTTTTCAGTGCTACGATTCTGGTATTTATTTGTTTTTATTGACTGTGTCGGCTCTGTTCTTTTCATTTCCAAACTCTCAGCATCTTCTTAACATGACTGCAACACTGCAACATCCATCGTAACGGCACAACATTTTTCAGGGCAGCTTTTTCTTATTTTTGCATATACCGACGCTCGAGAATCAGCAGATTAGCACAGCATATCTTGGAAGTATCTCGAGGCAGACAGACGAGATGGAGGCGAAGCATGATATCTTTTGGGCCGGTGCGGCGTCGACTGTCTTTGAGACTGGCGGACGCGACAACAGTGCCAGCGGCAGCGTGAGTGCCGGTAGCGACGGCGGCAACAGCGGCAGAAAAAGCAAAAGGATGGTAGTCGAGGCGGTGCAGCAGCATAAGTTGCGAGCCTACATTGAGCCGCCGCCAGGGCCGAGAGCTCGCGCCGGCGAGCTTCAGACGCTCGACGACCCGACAACGTCGACGCCGGCGGCGACGGCAGCCATGATGGCGGCGACGCCGCTGCGAAATGCGTCGGCTCTCTGGGGATGGGTGGTGCTGTGCTTCTCGACGGGCCCGACCAGCAGCATGGCCTTTAACTATGTGCGTGCGTGCATCCAGGCGACGGCCAACGCGGTCGGCCATGTGCCGGGCACAAATAAGCGCTGTGCTAAGCGCGGCAGCATCTCGTGCGTGGTCCGCCTGGGCGCCGGCGAGGTGGACTACCTGAGTTATCTGTGAGTGCAGTGATTCTGGTTCTGTGTTGATTTTTGGTGTTCTTTCCCCCCCCTTTATGATTCTGTCTTTTCCCCCTAACAAGCAGCTTGTACGTCCGCGCCATTGGACGCGCCCTCGAGGGCGTGGTCTCGATCCTCGTGGCCGGTGCCGCCGACTACGCCCACTTCCGCAAGCCGATGATGATGGGCTCCATTTACGTCTTTGGCGCGCTGGCTCTGCCCTTTGCGGCGCTGACGGCGCAGACCTACAACACGCTCAACGCCCTGACCGGTCTCTACATTGCGCTGACGGTCGTGCAGGGCGTCTACACCGTCATTGAGGCGTCGTACGTGCCCATGTTTATGCGGTCGGTCGGCTGGTTTGGCCAGCAGCCAACCGCTCACCCGCCCGCCGAGGCACGCCCGATCAATGCCCTCCGTGACCTGCACACCTGGACCAAGGGCAGCCGCGTCAGTGTTCTTGGTATCGTGGCAAGCAACGTCGGCGGCATCGTAGCCCTGCTGATTGGTGTCATTCTGGTCTACACACGCGGTAGCTATGTCACGTCGGGTTATCACAAGTAGGATGTCTTGCTCCCTCCAAGAATCGTTTCCTGCTAACAAACAGCTATCTCCTTGCCATTACCATTTCCGGCTGCATCACCAGTAAGTCTTTTATTTTCGTCTGTGTGGGACGCCGCTTACCGCCAGTCGCCGTCGCCACGGTCGGCTTCTTTCTGCTGCCAAACGTTCCGGGACGACCAAGGCCACAGAACCGGTCTCTGTTTCTGTTGCCATTTTATACATGTACGTCAAGATTCGAGTTTCCCTCAAGGCAGGAGACCCCCTAACCACCAACAGGGCTACAACTCGTGCGTTCTATCCCCAAATACCCCGAAGCCTTCAAGCTTTGCACGGGCTGGATTCTGTGGAACACGGCCTACAGCAACTTCCTCACTCTGATTGGCTCGCTCTTCCTCGAGGTGGCTGGCATCACATCGGGCAGCAGCATCTACACCGTGTACTCGTTCACGGCAGTCATTTTTGCCTGCATGGGCTCGCTCTCGTGGATGCTTGTTTTCGGCAAGACGGTCAAGAGAAAGGAGCAAGAGGCGGAGCTGGCAGAGGGCCCGATGCAGACGTCGTTTTCGAGTTCCGTCAAGCTCTGGGCCTATGCCTTTCTCGGTGTCAACCTGCTCTGTGTCTTTTGGGGCTGTCTAGGCATCAGCACCCACGTGTCAGCGGTGGGCTACAAGCACCAGGCCGAGTTCTGGGTGTCGCAGTTCTTGTTTATGAGCACTAGCAGCGCCCTTCGATCTTACAACCGCATGCTATTTGCGTCGTTTATCCCGGCCGGCAGCGAGGCGCTCTATTTTGGCCTTGAGATCACCCTGGACCTGGCCACGGGCTGGATCAACCCGCTGGTGCAGGGCGTCATCCAGGACAACACCCACAACCTGCGCTACCCCATGCTGCCGAATCTGTTTCTCATCGTCGTGGCACTGGCTCTGTATATGTGGGTGGATGTGGCCAAGGGCATTGAAGATGCAAAGAAGCCGCTGGTGGTATCGGAGACGTCCTCGGGGTAGACTGTTCGTCAAGGAAATTACCCGAGCCGTTACATAAATAGTAAAGTATATTACTGAAACAATTCTACGATACTAGAGTGCTCAAAAGCACTGCTACTGCTACTAACCACGGCTCAAGAGCACTGCTACCACTACTAACCACGGCTCAAGATCACTTTGCCCAACCCATATCTTTTGGCTGCCGCTTGTCCACAAGGAGGGTCAAGGCTCGAGGGCAGAGCGGGCCGGTCTGGTTCAAGTCAGTAGACACAAGGAGGCAAGGAAGCAGCAGACTCACGGCCGTCATCTGTTCTGGCCAGGCCAGGTCCAGCCGCCACGACAGCCGCTGCACCAGCACCGCCAGCGTGATGCGCAGCTCCAGCAGGGCAAACGTTTCACCGAGACATGCGCGGCGGCCGCCGTGGAAGGAGGCAAACTCGGCGCGCGCGCGGTGGCGGCGGTACTTTTGCAGGATGGCGGCCAATGTCGTGGCGTTGTCCGAGCGGTTACCGTTGCTGCCACTCCCCCCCTCGGCCTCGTCCATCCATCGCTCCGGCCGAAAAACGTCGGCGTCCGGTCCCCAGACGGCCAGGTCACGGTTGGTGGCGTAGCAGTGGTAGCCGACGTAGGTGCCGCTGGGGATGAGCACGCAGCCGCCGAGCAGCAGGTCGTGGGCCGCGCGCCGGTTGATCAGCTGCGAAATGGGCGGGTACTGGCGCAGAGCCTCGTAGAGGACGGCCGTCAGGTAGGGGAGGTGCGCGTACGTAAAAGCGGTCGGGGGGGGGTTCCTCTTTCCTCGCAGCCCTCGCAGCCTCTGCGCTGACCTCGTGCCACAGCCGCTGCTGCACGGCCGGGTGTTTGGCCAGCAGGTACAGCGCAGAGAGCAGCAGCAGCTGCGGGTTTTCCTGGCCGGCCACAAACAAGACGGTCAGGTTGTCACGGAACTGGCGGGCGGTGAGCGTGCCGGCCTGCCAAGCGGCGAGCAGTCGAGGGCCGAGGCGGGGGGGGAGGGGGAGGAAGAAGACGAGGAAGATGGGGGGAGGGGGAGGAAGAAGACGAGGAAGAGGGGGGGGTGGAAGAAGAGGAAGAGGAAAAAGTCTGCTCCTGCAAAGCAACGGTCAAGCTCTGGGCCAAGGCGCGGGCACGGCGACGGCTGGGAATCGGCAGGGCGTCGAGAAAGGGAAAGACGAGGTAGAGCGGCCGGAAAATGGCACGCTGGACGGCCGCCTGCAGTGGGTGGAGGACGGCGGCGGCGTCGGGGGGGAGGCCCAGCAGCACGCTGGCCGTGTTGGCAATGATGCAGCGCTGGAGGAGGTCTTGGACGGGGATTCCGGGGGGGTGGTGTTGTTGTTGCTGTTGCTGTTGTTGCTGCTGCTGCTGCGGCCCAGCAGAGCCTCGGCCAGCAGCTCGGCCTGACCGGCCAGCACGGCGATCTCGCCAGACGTCCACGGCCGCTGCAGCCCCGGACGCACCACGTGGCGGAAACGCCGCCAGACGTGGCCGCACGCCGAAATGACATTTTCGCCAAGAAAGGCGGCCAGCACGCTGTGACGAATCTTTTCGTGGTTGCCGCTCTTTTCCCAACCGCCGGCCTCGCGCCGAAACACGTTGGCCAGCCAGACTGGGCGCTGCACGACAACGTTCCAGCGAGCGCCAAAGTAGAGCTTGACGGCGCCATGCTGGCACAGCGGCCGCTCGAGGTGGCGCGCGTACAGCTCGGCCTGGTCGACGCGGCGCAGCAGAGGCAGCAGGGCCAGCCAAAAGGGCCCGGCCGGGATTCCGCGCGGCTCGGCGGGGGGGCGAAGCCAGAGGGCGTACACGAGCAGCAAGGGCGCGAGAAGAAGCGCCAGAAGGAAGCCGGGCAGGGCGGCTTGGCCGAGAGTGTCCATCACAGAGGAAGCCGTCGAGGTTGGCCGGGTTGAAAAGAGGCCGTAGACGAAAGAGGG